>JARFJB010000018.1:12500-312611 GCA_036346205.1 Vesta saturnalis | reverse complement strand
GCTTCAGAAGTTTATTTACATATTGATATTGCTTTCTCATATACGTACGTATAAAGAAAAGCTATGTGGTCGTTTTAAATTTTGTTTACATTTCTCGACGTTTTGTGGCCAAAACAATACAAAAATACATTTATAAAAAAAATTCGTGTTTGATTGTGGGCGACTGTACGCGATATCTTATGAACCATTAAAGTTATCGATAAAAAAACGCATTCTTAGAAAAGACTTCGTGCACACTCACACACAATCAAACACGAAATTTTTTTTCTACAAATGTGTTTTTTGTATTTTTTAGGCCACAAAAGCTCGAGATATGTAAAAAAACGTGTTTGAAAATTAAAACCGATCACATAGCTTTCTTTATATACGTACGTATATGAAAAAGCAAAAACTTAATGATTATAATAATCTATCGAAATTCCAAAACGTATTTGTAAAAGTTCATGTACATAAAACATATTGAAGCATTTTACCTTTTTGGGTAAGGCATTACTTTTGAAATGGAGGGTGTATGGCGATTTCTCAAAATCGTAATCCTCATTAATAAAATGTAAATGACATACACGAGTATTCTTAAATATGTCTTCCTCCTCTAAATTCAGAGCAAACCTCCGCTCTCTCGCTTATTGATGTCTCTTGGGACGTTAAAAATCAATTATATATTAAAATTAAGGTTAACACTGGTTATCGAAAAACGTGAATTTAATGAATTAATAAAATGTTGTTCTGGGAGATCTGGTTCTTGTGGATCCGTGAATAGAGCTATTAATGCAGGAACTCGATATACATCTGACCGGTTAATGTTCCTTCGAAAAAATACGGACCTATGTCTCCAACTAGACCACACCACACATTTAATTTTTGTGGATGTTGTGTGCGCCTCCGCCATCCAATGGGGTTGATTGTGGCCCAATACCGGCAATTTTCCCTATTGGCGATACCGTTTTAAGGCAGAATGTAGCTTCGTCCGAAAAAATAATCTTTTTCACAGCATTTTCGTCTTGGTTACAGATATTTTGCATATACTCACAAAATTCATAACGTCTATCAAAATCATCTTCAGATAACTCTTGAAGCGGAATAACTTTATAAGCGTGATATTTGTTTCTCTGGAAGACGTTGTGTACAATAGATTTCGATAAAGTTAGGTTTCCAGTCACATGTGATAATGAAATGTGTGGATTTTCTTCTACAGATAATAAAATATTCAGCCGATCATCCTAACTTACACTGGGACGTCCAGATTTTGGCCTATCCCGAACATGACCGAATTCTCAAAATTTTGCTTCCACTCTGCTGACTACAGTTTGCGAAATGGAAGGGCGATCAGGATGAATTTCGTTAAATAAATGAGCTGTTTCTGCTTGAGTGCGGGTCCTATCTCCATATCCAATCATTCAGAGCATCTCAATCTTCTCCCGTTCAATTAAGTTTACCATATTTTTGTATCACAAATCCGGAACAAGTTAGACACTCAATAATAACGTCTATCTGACAGTTTTACCAACCAATTTAACTACCTTAAAAGTACAGTATAGGACAAGATTAAAGCAATTATAGAAAAATATAAATTTATTTAAATCGGTTTATTTATTTAAGTCAGGGAATGAATGCTTCTTTCCAACATAAACGTTTGTATTATCTGCTGACTTAAATGTATTCCTTATCTGTAATGTTTTGCAGTATTTGAAATATGTTAATAAAATTGTTTGCCTAAATTAAAGCAACTAAACCTTTAAGCACTGTTGTAGTACTTTACGTAAAGGATTCTGTAACGAGTCAAAAAAAGAAAAATTCTCATTCTTCAAGTGTCAATTTTAAAGAGTAAGCACGTATGAAAATGCTCTGTTATCTCTGTAAGTGCAATGTGGAGAGACAAGATAAATGATAAGTGTTTAAAGTGTTTAAAAATAAATCAACTTTATAAAATTCACGGTAATAAAATGATTTTTCTTATTGTGAGCTAAGCAATACAAATTATTGGTATTAAGTATTAAAAATTTAAACATGTTCCCTTCGGGGAACTTAGCAGGTTTTGACATCAATAGGCAACCAGTATATGTACAGGGCCAACGAATACCAAATAATCAAATCCCACAGCTACAAATGACTTCACCACAAAATAACTTAGTACAGATTTATCCATATACTAACACTCAAACGACCCAAATGCAAACAACATCCCCTTTCCCCAAATCCTGCATGCAAACAACAATTATCTAATATACCGCAAAACAGTCAACAAACATCAAATTCTCTATCAAATACGGACCAACAATCTTACAAAATTATCTCCACATCAGATGAAGATACAGAAATGGACGATGATTCCACCCAAGTCAGCTCAGTACCCTGGAAATTAGTTAGAGGTACAAAACGAAGGAAACATACTAAAAATATACCAAAAAACAACGATGAATCCGAAATAACAAGTCATAACATATACTCAGGACTTACAAATGAAGACAGTGATAAAGACAACGCTGAAGTCAGTAATAAAGATAACACTGAAAAAGTTGTAACCAAAAATGACATAAAACCACCACCAATTTTCATATACCATGTCATAAATACCCAAAAATGATAAAACATCTAACGGAAACGGTTACTAAAAATGAATACACCACCAGATCAATGGCAAACAACATTATAAAAATAAATTGCAACTCAATAGACACATACAGAAAAATGATAAAATACCTAAAAGACAAGAATGTCGACTACCACTCCTACCAATTAAAAAATGACCGTGCCTACAGAGTTGTCATAAAACATCTCCACCATACTGTAGAGTTACAAGACATAAAGGATGAATTAACTGCCAAAGGCCACGTAGTCAGAAACATAATTAATGCAAAAAAGTATCAAAACCAAAGAACCTCTAAATCTGTTCTTCGTTGATCTAGAGCCTTCAGACAACAATAAGGACATATACAACATAAAAGCTTTACAAAACAAAATAGTAGTAATAGAACCCCCCAACAAATCCAAAACCATAACGCAATGCACGAGATGAATTCAAAAGCTACTGCAACAGAAACTATCTCTGCGTAAAATGTGGGGGTCAACACAGCACAACAGCTTGCAAAAGAGAAAATATTCCCGCTACGTGCGCGTTATGTGATGGACTATCATAATCTCACTAAAAATAGAAGCATCACACAAAGACCTCAATACACCCAAAACATCAACAGTAATGCACTTCACATACAATCACCTCTTACAGGCCCTTTGGATAACACCACAAGCTATGCTAATGCAATCAATAGAGATAATAATACGACACAAGACATCACACTTCTTAAATTCGTAGAAGAATTCAGACAAATGTTTAACCAACTCATGCAACAAAACATCTCAGCACTATCTATGCTATCCATGCTTGTCAGCAAACTAAAGTAATGGCCAACTTTTTAAGAATAGCACTCTGGAACACAAATGGACTAATCCAGCACAAAGACGAGGTAATACTCTTCCTCAAAGAACAACATCTTGATATCCTACTTATAAGCGAAACTCACTTTACAGCAGAAAGCTATCTAAATATTCCTAACTACAAACTGTACCACACGAACCATCCAGATGGAACCGCACATGGAGGAAGTGCTATCCTTATTAGACAATCAATAAATCATTATCAATTACCTAACTTTTTTTTTATGTTTGTGGACCTGAACAGGCTAAATTAGGCCTATCGTGCTAAAGCACCCAGGAACACTTAGGAGAATGGATAGAGGGATAATGAATTGCCAATAGATGCCTATGAACAGCTACCTTAAATTTTCTCATATCATAAGTGAGAGGAAAACAGGAACTAGGAAGATCATTCCAGAGTTTAGAAGCCGTGTAGAAAAATGTGGATTGCGCCCGTTTGGTACGACAAGTGGAGATTTGTACTGCATACTGATGATGTGAATGAGCGAACCGAGTGTTTTTCGCAAAGATAGCCCGAGATGGTATCAAAGAATATAATTCAGCAGCACAATAGCCGTTGTAATAACGATAATACAAAGAAAGAACTGAAACCATCCTTCTATGTTCAAGGGGCTGTATGTGAGAAGTTAAGGACGGGTCATTTATAAGCCTAACCGCTCTCTTTTGAATACGATCAACAATATCGAGAGCGTATTGGGGAGCACTAACCCAGAGGAGAGAATTATATTCCAGATGAGGCCGAATTTGGGCATTAAAACTTAAAAAAAAATTAACTATGAGAGAAATCAAATACAAGGCACTCACAGTTTCAGCGGTATATTGTCCACCCAGGCATAAAATAAAAAAAGAAGATTTCAACCTGTTCTTCCAATCTCTTGGTTCACCACAACAAAAGGAAGAGAACTGGCTAAACTGATGCAGGATTGTAACTACTCATTCTTATCTACAGGCAAGCCAACGTACTGGCCAACTGATTCAGCAAAAATACCAGACCTTTTAGACTTTTTGTAACAAAAGGGCTCTCACCAGCTTATACCTATCGTCTGACTATTCTTCAGTGATAGCAACTATTTGCTCAGCAATTCTTCCAAAATAAAAAGATATTAAACTCCATAATCATAAAACTAACTGGAATGAGCTCAGGACCATACTTACAGACACAATAAACCTAAAAGTAAAATTACAAACACCAAATGATCTGGATTCAACAATGGACAATCTGATACACCTACTACAAGAAGCTGCACTACAATCCACCCCACCTCAAAATCCACAAGAGTACGTCAATGATCTTCCGTTTGAAATTAAACAACTTCTAAAAGAAAAAAGGAAAACTAGAGCAATTTGGCACCGTACACGAAACCCAGCTGACAAAACCAAATTTAACCATCTAACAAATAAACTGAAAACTAAACTCAAGCAAATGAGAGAAGAAACTTTTAAAGAATACTTGAACAGTCTAAACAGATATGATCAATCAATATGGAAACCTGTTAAAAATACAAGAAAACCCAAAGCATCCATACCGCCTATTAGACAAACAATACCACAATTAGGACCATGGGCAAAAAGTGACGCAGAAAAATCCGAATTATTTGCACAACATTTTTCTAATATCTTTACTCCGCACACCGACGATATAGATCATGAAATGTAACAAGACCTCGCACGAATTACGGAAATACGGCAACAAATAACATTTACTACTCCAAGAGAAGTACAAAAAGAGATCAAACTTTCAGGACTCAAAAAAGCTCCTGGTATAGATAAAATCACACCAAAAATGTTAAAAGAACTTCCTAAAAAGCACTAATGATACTAACATACATATTCAATGGAAGCCTAAAGCTACAACATTGGCCAAAGCAATTGAAATTGTCAGAAATAATAACTATAATCAAACCAGGGAAAGAACCTGCAGACGCTAATTCCTACCGTCCAATAAGTCTTCTCCCGGTGATTTCTAAAATATTCTAAAATCTTCTGTTACATAGAATTAAAATCGACTTGCCAGCAGACTTGATACCACACCATCAATTTAGTTCTCGGCCAGGACATTCTACAGTACAACAGATGCATCGATTAATTGACCTCATTCAAAAAGCCTTTGAGGACGGAAGCTACAGCTCAGCGATGTTCCTTGACGTAGCCCAGGCTTTCGACCGAGTCTGGCATACTGGTCCCCTCTCTAAAATCAAGCAAATCCTTCCTTCTTACTTTACCCTTCTCCAATCCTATCTTAGCGACCGATAGTTTCAAATCAAAGTAGGAAATGAAAGAACAAAATTGCATCCAATCAAAGCAGGGGTGCCGCAGGGCAGTGTCCTGGGTCCAGTGCTCTATATTATCTTCACGTCAGACATACCAACCTCTAGGAACACCACAATTGGCACATTGGCTGATGACACCGCCATTTTATCAGTAAATCCTGACCCTCTACAAGCAGTACTGGACCTACAAGATCACCTCAACACACTACAAAACTGGGTCAACAAATGGAGGATAAAAATAAATGAATCCAAATCGAGCCATATCACATTTACTTTACGAAAAACCGCAACTCCTGATGTATATCTTAACAACGTTATAATACCCAAACAAGTCGAAGTAAAATATTTAGGAATGACCATGGACACCAAACTAACTTGAAAACCCCATTTACTAAAGAAACGGAAGCAAATAGATCTAGCCACCAAACAATTAAATTGGCTACTAGGTAGAAAATCGAAGCTAACTATAGAAAACAAAATCCTGCTATATAAAACCATAATCATACCAATATGGACTTATGGTATAGAACTATGGGGATGCGCCAGCAACACCAATGTTTCCATAATCCAAAGATGCCAGTCCAAACTGTTGAGATCAATACTAGATGCCCCATGGTTCGTTTCCAATAACACGATACATAATGACCCCCAAATCAAATATGTGAATGAAGTCATTCCCCAGAAAAGCTCTACCCACCATGCTCGGCTCGAATTCCACAACAATACACTCATAGAACCCCTACTACAAAGAAGAGACATTAACGACTCAAGAAAAAACGGCCAATCGACTTGCTTTAAGAATTTGAGGTGTCGCCGCTGGACGAAATCTCATCATGCCATCTCTCAAGATTAGCTTTTAGAATTTTAGAATTATTGTATTCTGATTGCTGATTAAATTTTCAAATAAAAAAAAATATATTTCAGAAACGGAAATAGACAGACCAAGGGTATATTATACCAAAAATATCTAGAATTTGCAGTAGAATCCGAATATGACATAATCTACAGGGCGTTCCGTTTAAATAAATCAAAATTGTGGTCATATCTTTTATTATGAGACACCCTGTATAAAAAATTGTATTGTAAAAAGTGCGCAACTAAAAATACTAATCGACGTGTCCAAGCGTTTTTTTTAAAGAAACAAATACTTTAATTTTAAATTAATTTATGGACGCACATATATATATATATATATATATATATATATATATATATATATATATATATATATATATATATATATATATATATATATATATATATATATGTATATATATATATATATATATATATATATATATATATATATATATATATATATACATGAAACACTGTTGTTTATCCGGGCGTTGTCTCGCGTCTGCTGTTGATGTTTCTGACACCTGCCAGTACAAAAACGACGTTTCGGCAAAGTCTCATTTGCCATTTTCAAGTTTTCTCCTTCTCCAACTGATTTGTTCGGCTCCGTGTTACTCGAATCGAACTGAGGTCCTGCTGTCCTGCCTCCTGTTTATATTTGGTGTTGTGTACTTTCACTGCTTTCACTGTTTTCCCTGCTTTCACTTTCCCTTCTTTCTCTTTCTCGGTGTTGGATGGTGCTGCTGTGCATGATGTTGGTATGGATGGTTCTGGTTCGGGTGATCGTTTCCTTGTGTGACGATGTTCTGCTAGTGTTATCTTCCATGTATTAGGCAGTCTTTGGGAATCGTCTCGTCACGAGGCAGTGTTTCATACTACACTCGCGGAAACCTAAAATCAACCATACATATATATATATATATATATATATATATATATATATATATATATATATATATATATATATATGAATGGACAGCGGGTCTTTGTGACACGTTTATCGTTACTTGAAACGTATGGGTATTTGTGAATTGGTAATTATTTTAATATAAATTGTCAATTCATAAATGAAACATATGACACGGAGAATCAGGTTGGTATTTTGACCTTGTCCTGCATAATATCGTGAGGAATGCTTATATGCAAACAGATGATTTCTGTATGATTTCGTTATGAAAGTGTTGGTTATTTTAAAACGAATTTATTCAATATTGTTGAGATGTACATTTATATATTATGCTCTGTACAAGTTTTGCATATAAGAGAGTATAAGATATGTATCTAAAAATTGAAGTAAAACAAGGCGTATTATTTAACATGGTAGCACAACGTGGTTAGAAATAGAAACAAAAGTGTTAACAGAAGTTTATTTGTTAATCGTAAAAAGCAGTTTGAAGTTTTAGAAGAAAACGTGGTTGAAGGTTATGTAAAGAAATAAAAGGGTAGATAAAACAATTCTGTTTTATTGGAAGAATGAAGAACATGTCTGATGTAACTATCCCTGTATTTGATGGAGAGGAGTATGGTAGTTGGAAAAAAGGATGTTAACGTTCTTAAAGATGAAAAAATGTGACACTGTAATCGTCCGTGAAAAGTTGGAGACCAACAAAGATGAGAATTGGGATCAAATTAATTTAATGGCTATTAACTACATATATAGTGCTATTACAAACAAACAGTTTCAATTAATTTACAATGATGCCTCGTAACTTATTGAAGCAGCATTAACTATTTTAAATCCCTCTAATAATTTCTTTTAACTCAAAGTTGATAAGGTTCGGCAAACAAACAAAAAAAAACACTCAGCACATCGTTTTACATAATCTTAAACAGTACGTGTGGGTGGGTGTTCGGTCACTACGTTCACTTAACTCTTAGGAATGGGGTTCTCTACTTATATCTCGTTAATCACGAAAATTCAATAGTCCTCAGGTTCGCACTACAAGAAAGCACGAACCAGATTTCTATCATAAACGCACTCGAAGATGCCGTTATTCTCCAATAAACTAAATTAATGCGCGAGCCCGGTTGAAATGTTACTTCACAAAAAATATCCCAAACTTGGTTATATTCGACTAGTCTTGCAAGTCCTCCATTCCTCCAATCAACCATTTTAATTTTAAAATTTCCACCCCCCTAAATTTACGATGATCTCCCGATTTAAGGCGAAGAAGCTGCCCGTCTGCACTTTCCTTCGACCCGACACAGAAATGTTACTGCAAAGGTACAACCAATCGCCCACCCATATTACTTACATGGATGAAAACCAACATTCCGACTCTCCAATTGTTCCTCTACACGAATGCGACAGTACGGCACCAATGCGATAACAACGCTTCTTCGTAATGAAACTTAAAAAAATCAAATGAATTTATCTTAATAGAACTTCACATATGATTCGGGCAATAAACTGAAGATTGTACTTAAAATTCCAAAAAAAACTACACTGGATTTTTTAATGAAAATTACGTAACTATACCAAAAAAAAACGAAATTCCTTAATGCACATTACACATTCCTAAAATTCCTTTACATACAGCGTGACCCATTCAAGCAAAACATTCATTATCTACAGTAAGTCTTAAACAAACAATATATATATATATATATATATATATATATATATATATATATATATATATGTATATATATATATATATCATATATACGGAATCAACTATAGGACATTCGTTTAACTTATCCCGATTGATCGATGAATCAAACGCGCACTTGTGTATGACTATCCTTTTCTACATATTGAATACAATGTACACTATTAGCTAACGTATTATTCCAAGTGTGTCGTTTTGTATGGCTCTTATTAACTCAAGTAACTAACAAGGATAACGTTAACAACAAATTAAGTTTTCTTTATACGAACAGTTTTGATACCAACATTACCAACTTTAACCTAACTACTTCACATAAATATAAATGTCATAACGTTTGCAAATAAAAGACAAAAGTTTTATTTACGTATCGACAGTATCGTAGATGTACGCACATAAAAGCATATTATTTTCAGTAAAACTTAAGTAGCAGATGAATTTTGGTAAGTTATTATATATTCTAAAATGTTGTAAAAATTTTGTAAATAGGTATTTGTAGGTTAAGACCAATGAACTCTTCCAAAGAAAGGAAGTAATTGTTCCAATACTTTTCTACATAAAAGTGGCGATTATATATCTTTGACGGCAATACATTTGTGAGTTAATGGTTATTTATTTGATTTATTCATAAAGATTGAATTTTTTAGGAACGCTACTAATCATTATACTTTGAGAAAACATTCGAATTGCAAAATATGTAATGATAATTTCAGTCATCGGTGTTTATTTATACACTTGTTTGTGTAGAAGATTATTATACTGCAATTCAAAATTATTGGTGTATTTAATGTAATTGAATTATAGTACTTTTTTAAACTTATTCAAAGTATCGTTTCAAACACAATATAACCAATAATGTAATAAAACGTAAATTTGTCCATTCACATTTAAACATGACTGCGTTGAAAACAATTTATTGTTATAAATTATAATGTTAATGTACAATAACATACATTATATGTTATTATTAAGTTTTGGAGGAAACTGCGTTAAGAATTCCATTAAAACAAGAAATTAAATGTTCACTACACTTCATTTTCTGTATCTGTTATCGTTTGGATGTATAATTGGATTGACTTGGATACCATAAACTTTTTCGTGTTCCCAAGACTTTAGAATTTCAGCTTCTGCAAAATATTCTATTTGCAAATTTGTGAGTTAATGGTTATTTATTTGATTTATTCATAAAGATTGAATTTTTAGGAATACTACTAATCATTATACTTTGAGAAAATATTCGAATTGCAAAATACGGAATGATAATTTCAATCATCGGTGCTTATACACTTGTTTGTGTAGAAGATTATGATACTGCAATTCAAAATTATTGTAGTATTTAATGTAATTGAATTATAGCACTTTTTTAAACTTATTCAAAGTATCGTGTCAAATACATTATAACCAAGTGTTTCTTACTTATTGAGTACATAAAAATAAATACACCATAATGTAATAAAACGTAAATTTGTTTATTCACATTTAAGTATGACTGTGTTGAAAATAATTTAGTTATAAATTATAATGTTTTAGTGTACAATAACATACATTATATGTTATTATTATTAAGTTTTTGGAGAAAACTGCGTTAAGAATTCAATTAAAAACAAGAAATTAAATGTTCACTACACTTCATCTTCTGTATCTGTGTTATCATTTGGATTTATAATAATTGGATTTACTTCGACATCATAAACTTTTTCTTGTTCCCAAGACTTTAGAATTTCAGCTTCTGCATGTTTAATCGTTTTTAACCAAACTGAAGGTGAAACTGTTTCTAATGCTTCTTTCCACATCTGTTTGACATTATCATCCCCATAACCATCTCTTCCAATGTGTTTATCATAATAAGTTTTGCTTATTCCCCATACCATTTCTATTGGGTTAAATTGACAGTGGTAAGGAGGCAAGCGTAAAATTTCGTGTCCATGTTCTCTAATAATATTATCGACCAAATATTGTTTCTCTTCCTTATGTAGCTTTGCTATATGTAGTAATTCCGTTTTAAATGCTTCTTTTCATGAGTAATTTTTTTCCCTAAGCCACTCTGTAATTTCTTCTTTTTCCAATTTGTAGTTGGTTGGCGATTGACAATTTGTGAATGGTACGGAGCGTTATCCATAATAATTATAGATGGCTTTGTTAAGTTTGGCAAAAGTTGATTTGTTAACCATTTAACAAAGTTTTCCGAATTCATACAATCGTGATAATCGTTGCTTTTATTTGTGGTAGAGAATATAAGTTCTGCTCCTTCCACAAAGCCATCTTCTGTTCCAGCATGTAGAACTATATAACGTTTGCCTTCCCACCAAGATTCTTAAAGCATTTTGAACTGGAATCTTGCCATATTCTTTGTTGCTTCCTTTTGCAAATATCCATGTTTCGTCGAGATAAACGAACTGCTTGTAGATATCTTGTTTCATATAAGTGATGTAACTTCTCAAAATTTTAACCTCATCGATGCTATTGAAGTTTTTTCGCAAAGAGCTTTTCTATTGTTAGTTTGCTTGAAATGAAATCCAATGTCCAACAAAACGTGATAGAGGCTAGTCCTTTTACACTCAACGATACCTCGTTCTTTAATTTTTGTTAAGAGCGTATCTAATGTAACATGTTCATGGTTAATATACATGTTGTAAATTGTAGTACGGATTTCACTTTTTGTCGTTGATCCATGTCTTTTGTTTTTAGACTTTTCGTTGAGGTTCATTTTCCTTGTTTTCTTCTTGATTTTGATGTCGTCGTAAAGCATTAGAAATAGTTTTCGTGTCAATTTTCAAAGCATCACTAACCCTTGCATGCACTGCTGTTAATGGTGATAAGGGCCCGTTGTTCTGTTTTTCTTCATTAAAGTATTCGACTAAGTTATGGATCAATTCGTCTACGGTAATTGACCTACGAGGCATGTTAATGTGCTACAAATGAAAACATAAATGTTATCTCTTTCTGTAAAACGAATTAATCTTTACCTTAAATGAACACTAGAAAGTAATGTGGTTCTGAAAAGAACCGATCTTTTACAATATTAACCCAAGAAGGAATGAATAAACGAGGAAACAAACAAACCGGCGAGCGTACGTAACCTCAATCAACGTATAAGCAAATAAAGGAAAGTTGTTCTGTGGAAAGGTTGGTATCAGTGCTCATATTTTTGTTTTAAATTACAGACAACGGTCATTTCGTGATTTAATGCATACATGACGTCATCGGGATAAGTCAAACGAATGAACTTTAAGTGAATAAAACTACAAACAAAATTACCCAATACGTATACAGGGTGTTCAAAATACCCTGACAAACGTATGAGTATTTGTGAATAGGTAGTTATTTTAATATAAATTGTCAATTCATAAATGAAACATATGACACGGAGAATCAGGTTGGTATTTTGACCTTGTCCTGTATAATATCGTGAGGAATGCTTATATGCAAACAGATGATTTCTGTATGATTTCGTTATGTAAGTATTGGTTATTTTAAAACGAATTTATTCAATATTGTTGAAATGTACATTTGTATATTATGCTCTGTATAAGTTTTGCATATAAGAGAGTATAAGATATGTATCTAAAATTGGCAATACAGGTAGAGAATAAATATTTAGATTAGAAGTAAAACAAGGCGTATTATTTAACATGGTAGCACACCGTGGTTAGAAATAGAAACAAAAGTGTTAACGGAAGCTTATTTGTTAATGGTAAAAAGAAGTTTGAAGTTTTAGAAGAAAACGTGGTTGAAGGTTATGTAAAGGAAAAAAAGGGTAGATGAAAATAATTCTGTTTTATTGGAAGAATGAAGAAGATGTCGTATATAACTATTCCTGTATTTGATGTAGAGGAGTTTGGAAGTTTGAAAAAAAGGATGTTAACGTTCTTAAAGAAAATGTGACACTGTAATCGTCCGTGAAAAGTTGGAGACCGACAAAAATGAGGATTTGGATCAAATGAATTTAATGGTTATTAACTACATATATAGTGCTATTACAAACAAACAGTTAGAATTTGTAAATGACAAAGAAACAGCAGTTGAAATCATTAATAAGTTTGACGAACTGTATACAAAAGAATCAACAGCATTACAAATAGTTTGTAGAAATAAACTGGATAAAATAAGGCTAAAAGATTACAGTGAGACAGCGTAATTTTTAGTGACTTTAAAAAAGCAGTGAATGAACTGAAAGCAGCAGGTGCAAAGGTGACACGAAAAGAGAAAATGAATTACATGTTAACAATGCTGCCAGAAAGTTATAGTTACGTAGGAGATAAACAGTCGAATATGTAAAAAATAAAATCAAAATGATCGACCGAAAGGGGAAAGAAGAAAATGGAAGTTCAAGAATACATTCAAATGCGTATGTGTCAGAAGCTGGGAGCAGTACAAGTTACAATACGAATAAGCAAGAACCGTCATGTTGGATACGTGGGAGTACCAAACATATTAAAAGGGATTGTCGACAAGCTGGAAATAGAAGGTCTTGGAATAAAGGTGGTCAACACCAGCAAGCAAGCAACCGTGGAAATTTTCAAGCAAGAGGCCAGGGTCATTGGCTAAGAGGGTGTGACATGCATCGAGGCTCAAGAGGTAGCCATCATAAACAAAGGGGTCAAGGTTCAATGAGCAGTTTTCATGTAGAGATACAAACCTTAAATGTAAGTAAGGAGGCCCATACTAACAATAACATTAAGTGATTATTAGATAGCGGTTGTACTGATCATGTAATTAATAATGACGATTATATTTTTGAAAGTATAGTATTAAAAGAACCAAGAAAAGTAACAGTAGGTGATGGGAGAAGTTTAAAAGCAACAAAAATAGAATCTGTGATTAGTTATTTTGATGTGTATGGTAGAAAAGAAAAATTAGTATGTAAAATGTTTACTTTGTGAAAGAAATGGATAAGAATCTTGTTAGCTACTCAAAAATAACCGATTTGAATAAAATTGTATCGAAGGGTAGTACCTCTAAAATTTGTGATAGGAATAATAGGTTAATTGCAGTTGCTTGGAAGGAACATAATGGATATACAATGTTAAGTGAGGTCATAAATAACCAAGCTAAAGTAAATTTGTCAAAGATTAGTAGTAACAATGAAATGACGTCAAAAGAAAAATTGCATCGTATGTTAGGTCATGTGATTTGGATAATATGTCTAAAAATTAAATGTTAAGTGGGTTGCCTAAAGACATAGAGTCTGAGTACATAAAGTGCAAGACTTGTATTGAGAACAAAATGCATAGTTTACCTTTTAAGAACAGCAGAAGTAAAGCTAAAGAAATATTAGAAATTGTTCATATAGATTTAAATGGGCCACATGGAACGCTAGGTTATATGGGTGAAAAATATTTGCTCACTTTTATTGACGATTATAGTAAATTAGTTAGGGTTTATACGATAAGATCAAAAACTGAAGTTTATAGTTTTTTTGTAGAATACACAAAAGAAATTGAGAATCTGACTGGTAAAGCTATAAAAAAATTAAGGTGCGATAATGGAACTGAGTGTTTAAATGATAGAATTTAATCTTTAGTTAGAGAAAAGGGAATCGTTTTAAATGTTTGTCCACCATATGTGCCTGAATTATGTGGTACTGCAGAAAGACTAAATAGTTCTTTGATGGACATGTCTAGACACTTGTTGTCTGAGGCAAAAGTAAATAGGAGGTTTTGGCCTGAACTAGTGTGTACTGCTGCCTATCTTAAAAATAGAACATTAACTAATACTGGTGAAAATAAAACGCGATATGAAATTGTGTTCAATAAAAAGCCTAGTATTGAATATTTACAACTATATGGAAGTAGAGTATTTGTGCGAGTGCCTGAAGAAAAAAGAATGTCAAAATGGGACAAAAAAGCAGAGCTGGGAATTTTATTAAGTTATACTGAAGTTGGTTATAGGGTTTTAGTGAATAATAGAGTGTTTGTAGCAAGGCATGTTGATATTGTTGAAGAGGATGTTAAATGTATTGGGTTTAATGAAAACACGTCTGAAAAAAGTGAGAATGATTCTGAGAGTGAATGTACGGTTAAGATGCAAGATGAAAGTGTCGCTGATTTAGAAGCTAAGGAAAAGAGTTAAGGAAGTCTGAGAGGAAAAGGAAAATTTCTTCTAAATATGATGACTATTATCTTTATAACAATTATATAAATGTAAATTATTGTAGTGTTGATAACCCAGAAAGTTATGAGGAGGCGATTGCAAATAATGAATCAGAATATTTGGTTAAACCGATGGAAAAAGGAATTAAATCTTTAAGGGAAAATAAAATTTGGGATTTAGTAAAATAAAAGAATTTTAGACGTAAAGTGGGTTTACACAAAAAATCTGAGAATAATTTTAAAGCTCGATTAGTAGTAAGAGGTTATCAACAAAAAGAAACTATAGATGATATTTATTCACCGGTTGCAAAAATGTTAACTTTAAAAATTGTATTGTCGTATTGCTGTCAGGAGGGGTTAAGTATAGAGCAGATGGACGTAGAAACTGCATTCTTAAATGGAAAAGTATTGGAAATTTATATAAATCATCCTATAGGATATGAAGATGGCACCGATAAAGTTTGTAGACTGCGAAAGTCATTATATGGTTTGCGGGAAAGTCCAAGAGCATGGTATGAATGTTTTGACAGATTTATTAGAAAATTAGGGTTTGAACGAAGCAAGTATGATTATTGTCTGTATGTATTAAATGAAGGAAATGTATAGGTTTACTTGTCGATATTTTAATGTGTTCTATTAATAAGCATAAATTAGATAGTATTAAGAAGTTGTTTTCAGAACGATTTAAAATGAAGGATATAGGTAAAGTAAAAAATTATCTGGGTATAAATATTGAATATGATATTAAAAAAAATGAAATGAAATTAAATGAAAAAACGTACTTGGAATTCTTAGCAAGTAAATATAATATTGAAAATGCAAAGTTGTATAATACACCAATGGAAACTTAAAATTAGAGAATGCTAAAGAAATTAATGTTAATATTAAATACAGAAATTTAATTGCAGCACTTTTATATTTTAACACAGGTACTAGACCATATATAAGGTACAGTGTAAATTATTTAAGTAGATTCCAGAATAGTTTCAATGAGACTCATTTCAGGTATGGTTTAAGAATTTTAAAATATTTGTATTTGACAAGAAACTTGAGTTTAAATTTTTGTAAAAATAAGAGAACTGGAATTGGGCAGGTGATAATGTAGACAGGAAATCAACAACAGGTTATGTTCTAAGATTATTTGGGAATGTTATTTACTGGAAATCCAGAAAACAAAATAGGGTTACAAAATCATCTACATTTGCTGGGTATGTAACTTTATTAGATGCGGTAAGTGAAATAAAACTAGTTAAAGACATTTCGAACATTTTTGTGGAAATTGACAAACCTATAAAAATATATTAAGATAATTCTGGAGCAGTAACCATTGCGAAATATGATAACTTTACAAAGAATTCAAAGTACATAGAAGTTCAGTATCATTTTGTAAATGAATATTATGTAAAGGGTATTATAGAAATTAGGAAAATTGATTCTGAAAACAACATAGCATGTATTTTTACTCAATTACTGGGTAGTACTAAGTTTGTAAAGTTTAGGCGCATGTTAGATATAGACTAAGTAAAAATGTTTGAAATATAAATGTAAGGAGGCGTGTTGAAATGTACGTTTATATATTATGCTCTATATAAGTTTTCCATATAAGAGAGTATAAGATATGTATCTAAAAATTGGCAATACAGATGGAGAATAAATATTTAGATTAGAAGTAAAACAAATATTAATGAGTTTTTGTATTAAAGTGGGTGGAACGGTGTAATCAAGTATAGGTAAAAGGACTTTGTAATACAAAATGAATTATATATAATTGAAATTGTGTTTTAGAAATGAAGGTCGTGTAATATAATTACATAAAATGAAGTGGTTTAATGTATGGTCAATGAATTTAAATTGTAGGAGGATGTAATTAATTATGTTTGACAATTAATAATCGGGACAGGTAAGATAAAATGTAGTGATTAAATTAAATTGTGAGAATAGGATGGTATACGAAATTTAAATGACAATTGGATGGATTCTAATTTAGGTAAACACCAGGTATCTGGAAGTCGGGGAGGCGTTCAGGTAGTGTGTGGAAGTGAGTGGATATACAGGGGCAAGTTATAGGTTCATAAGGTGTTGGTGGTGGTGTAAAGTTTATTCTAGGAGATAGTATTAATTAATTGATTAATGGTTTCTTTACACCCTTCGTTGGTACAAACCCCGAATGGATGTTATAAAAGGGGACGAATATCAACGATTAGCTGGGGTAAAATGTATAGATATGTCGTGGTATAGGATTACTTCACAATTGGGGTCGAAACCACCGTTAACAAAGTCACACTAGTGGCAATCTTTACACGTCCTTCGAGGTACGTATTCCTAATGGATATGTTTGAGATTGCATCTTGAACACTAATTAGGAGGAAAACGTGTTCGTGAAATCTCTTCACTTCTTTTGGCGTGAACCTCTAGTAGTAAAATAATATCACTGAGTAACTATTTACAACCCCTCGTGGTGCGTACGCCCAGAAGATGTGTAAATAGGGACATAGCTGTTTGTTTGTGAAGGAATTACAATAGGAAATTAAATAAATGCTTAGGTAAACTGGAACTAGTTTATTTAAAATTAGGGATGTGTCAGGCAGGATTTTATCGGGCAGATTATAACTAAATTAATGACAGGCAGGTAATTCTCAGGATTCTTACTAGTCAGGAGAGCTAATTCGAGATCAAGTGAGAATGATTAGTTAGTCAGTCGAATGTGAGCGCGGATATTTATAGGGGACATGGATAGGAGAGGGAAAAGAGTAGGCAACTGATAGGATTTCTAGACAATACTATTCAGTTCTGGAAGAAAACAGGAAATAAGTTTTGATAGGAATTTATTTGCTTGGATAGAAAAAATTAATTGGAGGGATATTTAGAATCATTCCACACCACCCTTACCTGCGGGAGGGGGGGGGCGAGAAAAGGAGATGGTCCTGATACTAATGTTTGGAGCAAACCACACTCGATGACTTGGGTCTTCTTCATTCGGATGAACTCGCCTGTCGCCAGCTTGATTTTCTTCCGCCTACTACTTCTGGTTCGCCTCCATCCGGTGTCTGCTTGTGGTGGGCGTGGTGCTGGCGTTTCCGGAAGGTCCAGGCGTCATATCCCTAAATATTTGGGTAGGTGTATGGATTGTGGTGAGACCTATTCCAATTACAGCGTTTGCAGGTGTTTTAGCATCTGACGGAGAGGAGTAGGAGTACGGGGCGTAATGAGAAGACCGGGGGCGTGCAGGGGAATAGAAGAAAGTTACCAAGCAGGTGGTGAATCGATGGAGACAGGATAATTTTCTTTCGGGCTGATGGGAATGGAGACTGATGGTTCAGGATCATCTGGAGGTAATGGGTTTACTGTAGGTTGACGGTAAGGACTAACAGTTACTGAGTTATAGGATAGGAATGCAGAAGGAACTTTTTCGGTGCCAGGCTGCCTGTAGGATTGGGGCTGCCAGGTCCGGATGTTATGACGCCGACGGCGAGTGGTTTTGTTGACCCGAATTGATGCCACTTCGACAGACTGACTTCCTGGTCTAGAGATTTCGGTTATACGGCTGTTATCAGTCCAAGCCCCCCTACGTTGGCCGACCGTAGTGGGATCTTCCATTTCTTGTTTTGGAGGAGACACGTACGCGGCGGCGCTCATAAGGTCCTTGAGGTTCATGCTGCCTATCTTCTTCTTGCTTGGTTCACGAAGTTCCACGATCACAGGTGAGATTATTATAATAATCAGGTAGGGACCGGTGAATTGTGATGGTAGTTTTGCGTTAAAACACTTAATTTTGCTGAAAGGATAACGAGTTTTCTTGCAGACTAACTAACCTACTTGGGGGCGATATGGGCGACGTCGAAGATCATAACCATGCTTCTGGGTATCGAATGCCAAAGAAAATATCCCGGGCGAGCTGTCTCAGGTCTTCAATGCGTTTCATGTGCTTGGTGACTTCCTCGATGGGCGATGTGCACATCCCATTCCTTTCGGTCTTGTCCTGTTAGTTGTGCCATCATGGTACCAATAACTTTGTTGGCCCGCTCAACCGAGTTAGCTTGGGGAGTGTGTGGTGGTGTGAGTCGATGTTTGGGTACCTAAGTTCTCCAGGGCCTCTCTAAAAATCCGACTGGGACACTAGGGACCATTATATGTAATGAGTGTGTAAGGACAACCGTATTTAAAAACTACCTCTTCGCGGAAAGCTTGTAGAATTGGTTGACTGGTTGCCTGTCGAGAGGTTTTAGTTCTACCCACTTAGTTATGCAGTCTTGGAATGCGAGCAGGAAGGTGTGACTTTTTTTGTCCCGAGATAGTAGTCCCACCAGGTTGGTGTTAACCACTTGAAAAATGCATATGTCCAGCTGGTTTCTGATTAGAGAACCTGAATCTAAGGCACATATTGCATCGTTTAATGTGTTTAATTACGTCTCCATTGATTCCAGGCCAGTAATAATGTTTATAGATCGGGTTCAAGGTTTTGGCAATGCTCAGGTGACCGGCTGCTGCAGAACCATGGTATTCACTCAAGATGGTTGGTTGCTGGTTCTTGGGGATACACAGTTTCCAATTGCCACGCGTTCCGGCTTCTATTTCTGATGAGTCTGAAGTTTATATATATATATATATATATATATATATATATATATATACATATATATATATATATATATATATATATATATATATATATATATATATATATATATATATATGTATATATACCAATTTTGTATTTTGTGCAGGAATTGTCGTCTGGATGTTGGTGGACTTGCTGTGTAAGTCCTTGATACCAGGGGAAATTTTGGTTATCATTGGCATCCCATTCTAGAGTACAGAGAGTAGTTTCAGGAGGGACTGGATCGTGTGCACGTAAGAGAGATTGTCTGCCATTTTATTTAGAGATCTTTTTCTATAGTCGACGGAGAAGTCGTACTGCTATAGTTCCATATTCGGGCGGGCAGGCGTGAAGTTGGTTTCTCCATTGTGCGTAGCCACTTTAGACTGCGGTGATCGGTAAGTACCACCAATTTGTAGCCTTACAAATATCCCTTGAGTTTTAGAATTGACCACACGACAGCTATATATTCTTTTTCTGTCGTGGAGTAATTTAGTTTTGGTGGTGATAGCGCTCGACTTATATAGGCAATTACTTCGTCCTCTTGTTCTCGTCCTTGTGTCAGGACAGATCCAATTCCTGTCACTGGCATCAGTCTGGAGAATACATGTTTAGGAGAAATCAGGGCAGGTCAATATCGGTGGAGGGTTTGATATTTACAAAAGGTTGTTGTGTTTCTATCCAGATGGCTTAACTGGCCCACGTTGGGCGCCACTTTGTAACACCCTTCGTCGGTACAAACTTCGAATGGGTGTTATAAAAAGGGGCGGATAGCAAAGATTAACTGGGTGATGTATTTTCGATACCACCAATATCCTTGTTTAAGATCAAATGCACTAATATATTGTGTTTCTCTTAGCTGGACCAGCATTCCTTGAATAGAAGGCAGCGGGTAGGCATCTTTGACTGTCACTTGATTGACTCTCCTGTAATTAATACAAAAGCGATACGTTCCGGAGGGTTTTCTGACTTAGAACAACATGACAACTCCATGGGCTACGTGAGGGCTCAATAACATAATTGTCAAGCATGTCATTAACTCCTTGATTGATGATGTTATGCAGAGCAGGATTACGTAGATAATATCTTTGGTTGACAGGAGTTATATCAGGCATCAGTGTAATTCGGTGAGTAATGCTGTGGGTTAGGCCAGGGGACTGATTGAATTCGGTTAATTCTATTTCTAGGAAGCTGTTCATTTGCTGAAGCTCGCGGTCATCTAACCCATGGATGCCACTCAAACCTGCGAAAGATTATGCTTGAAGGGGAATGGTTTCATTGGCAATTTCCACTTGGTGAGGTACGAGTCGAATGGTTACTTCAGATTGTCATAGAAAATGGAGTCACACGACTACATCAGTTCATAAATTAGGTAAATATTGCCCTAGAAGTAAATAATTACGTTTGCCGAGGACAAGGAATGTGTAACTTCCATGTGATTAGGTGGTAGAATTATCGGCGAGGCGGATTATCTTGGTGTTCAGGTTTCAGGTTCAGGTTTCTCGAAAAATTGAATTCTGGACTAAAAATACTTTAATTTGCTACCGAAATATGTCCTGGGTGCGCCAATATCTACTAGGGCTTGTATGGATTTGTTGAATATGTGGAGGGTTACGAATCATGTCATCCGATGAAATAGGTAGTATGGTTGGTGCTGGTAGTGGCTGAATGAATTCCTTCACCTGTTTTAGCCATTGGTTCCAATCTTCGTTGAAGGCATCAGGTCGTCTTGGAGGTTAACACGTACGCGAACCCGTGAATTGTGGTTGTGCGATAGTAGACCTGGGAGTACGAACGTTTCGTGAAAGTGGTTTGGACGCCAGAGCACCGATTGGTGGATATTTTAGTGGTTCAACTCCCCGCGGATAATATCGACTTATCGGACCTTTGGGTCATTAACGAGTTTCATAAAAGGGATTGTGTTTTAAATAAGTGCACCGTATTATTGAGTTAACTAACGCTTCTTTGTGGATGGACATTAATTAATAATTATTGTGAAAGCACACCAATCTTTGCATCTAATAACAATTAGCCTCAAGAGACAAAGGACTCACTGTACATAAAACTTATAAATACATATGTTAACCATAGCATACGTGTAGAGAAAACTACCTAATTATAACAAAAACATATAACTAATATCTGGTACAGAAATTAAGGTCACCAGGACCCTATAGTATAAATTAATAACGTCGTTAACCAGATATTCAATAACGTAACGGCCGTGACTTTGCCATTGTAAATTGCCATTATTGTTGGCGATTAAACGTTTCGGAGGAAAACATCGCCGAGAGGGCACCGTGTATGTTCAGATGCTTTTCGCTAGATAAGGGTGGAGCCAGTCAAACAATCCCCGAAGGTAATCTATCATTGTATACTTATTGTGCTTGTGCTTATTTCTTTGCAATTAACATAGATTTATCGAATTATACAAGGCTAAGCAAATGAACGTAGTTATTTGGTTTGAGGGTTTTGACCTGTTAACGTTTCCTTGTTTATTTTTATGAACTGCTTTCCTTTGCACAATTAACATTTATGGATGTTAAATGTAATATAAATTTGATTTGTACTAAATTTCACGATTGTCAACGTTCAAAGGAGTAAAATTGATTTCCGTAATTGATCTGAAGTTTAAGAATTATGTTATTATACTTGACCTGATACCTTTTACCAGAGACGTTCGATATTTCCTGTATTTAAACGCCTAAAAACGACTTCACCAAACAGTCATTCACCCTTCCTCCCTATTGAAATCATCCTGACTGATTTCTTTCATTTATTAAACCAAATTCATCACTCGACACCCACTTCCAATAAAACTCTACTCGACTAGACACCAATACCCAAAACCCATTCGTCCCCCTTGTTCCACCCTCACCATCCGAGATACCACCAACCCTGAGCAATCACCAGTCCCTAGACCCACTCAATCCACTTTCATACTTTACATTACCCTTATCGTAGACCCCTTGTTGCATCGATCCAACTTGGATGTTACTGCACCGAGTTGGGGATGTAAAGGCGTCACAGGCACGCTTTAGTAGAATTGCCGGAGGTATTCACCCCGTATTTTCAACTAACTGGTACTTGGTTATTTGCCCTATCCATATTTGATTTCACCACAAGAGTGAAAAGTCGTTTAAGGAATTGATACTTTGAATTAATAATATTGGCTGTCCTTGCACCGGTTTTACAGTTCAAATTATAAATATAAACATAGCTATGTCTGGTGGTATCAGCCCCGTACACATAGCCATATCTACACAGAAAAAAAACAACTCTCAAGTCACTACCCGTATCTATAAGTAGTATTTGGCGGTTTGGGCCCCGACTACACAATCTTAAATCCAAGCAGTCAAAAGTTACGCTATGTCATCCCCAAAACCATACTCACACCGCCCGAGTACGTTATTACATATCCACTCCCTTAAGTTACAATTTATAGAGGTATAAAACCACATGGTCACTGGTGTTCCTAAATACTGAAAATACTAATATACTGACAACAGTTACCTGGATTAACTTCTCACTTAGACGTATTACACCTCGATAACATTATCCTGAGCACCTCCCGATGCGAATAATTAATACTTTTTTAGATTTTTAACTGATAGCAATACATATCAAATTCGTGATAACTATATTTGACAGTCTCACCCACTGAAGACGCTTAAATCGACCAGTTCAGTCCGGATAAAGAAGGGGCGCACGAGAAACGTATGTTAATTTATTTATTTTTCCTTTATTATTTGTTTAGTACATTTTGTATTTATTTTCTTTATTATTTAGTATTCCGCTTTAGTTATTTGTTACCTATTTGAATAAATGGTTATAATTTGAATGTATTACCTGCACGAATTAGAAAAGAGCGGGTGCACGAAAGAGAAAGTGGTTTGAATCACGACCCTGAAGGTCTCATAGCTCAAAATTAGAGCAACCAGAAATGCGTTTATCAGCATTATATGTTTATAGCTAGAGTTCCCGGATCACTACGTACGCGCACCTGGAGGAAAGTTCGCGACCAGTTAAGTTTTTGTCTGTTTGGCTGATTTATATACACGCACTCAGATGCATTATTTCCGCAAAGCCAACCTAAAGATCTAAAGTCAGAAACACGCCCACGGTCCCTTATATAGCACGGAGCTAGCAGACAAATCATTGATTATCTGTCACTTTTCGTGTGAATACCGTTTTCGCCTGTAACAAACGTTGTGTACGTTTCTCTTAACTGGTCAGAATGCCGCTTCTCTCGCTGTTCAGAATAGGCGTTTAGAAATTAAACAAAATATGTAATTGTACTTTTATTAAAAACCAAATTATACAATTAAAATTAAGAATTAATTTTGGTCATTATGCATCGTATAAAAACGTATCTATTGCCATTTAAAACGGTGACATGCAAACATTTTAGGTATAATGAAGTCAATAATTCCGTTTTCTTTAGTAACACAGTTTACTCTAACAAAATATTCTACAAAATTTATCCCTATCATTACAGAAAATCCAAATCCTAAAGTATACAGGAATAACACATTTCCAATAAAACTATTTGATATTTTTAGGAAGCTGAGGACTACTCCTAGTACAAATTGAAATATTAGAAATGAAGGAACGTAAAATCCAAGACAAATTGCTATCATATAATCGTGGTATAAAGCTGATAAGAAAAATACAGCAAGTTTGACAACAAATTTGTTTTTGGGTGCAACCATTTCGTAGAAATCTTTATAAATGTAAGTGTACAACCAATCACGTACTATAATATTCCACGTTTTAAAATACATCTCGTAGTTAGTAGATGTCCACCAATCCTAAAACAGAAAAAAATAGCAAATCATTAATATGCATTTCCGATATTAGTTTTTTACATTGTCTTTCTTCCTGTGAATGTACACTTAACAATCTTGTTTCCTTTTTTTTGACTAGTAAACTTACCTTTACTTCAGTTAATACTAAAGACCTTACCTTATAAAACTCTCTATCAGCAAATCGCAGCATTTCTGCAAACGCGTTAAACCAAGAATGTATTATCATGTAGAAAAATGTGAAAAGGCAAAGTATTGAGAAATGTACCCCTTCAAATGTTTTCGTTATAATATTACCAAAAGTATAATCAATTAAACCATAATCTGCTGCATCCGAAATTGATGTTTTGTCCAACAAAAAAGCGGAAAAAAATAATATCATTATTACTTCCATAAATCGTTTAATAACAAAATCCCATCTAATTTTTTTATTTCTAAAACAGAGCAATTAAAAATTGTGTTCCGAAACTAGCAGAATTTACCTTGGATAACTGTCTCTATACACCAGAGTAGGTGCAAATGAAAAGTAGATGTAATGAGAGAATGTAGGATAAAATACCGATTTAGTGCTTTTTTCTGTTGCAGTGTTTATGAATCGCGGTATGCACTCTCTTCCAAAAGCATATATTTTCATTATAAATCTCGTCTAATAAAATAGTCCTTTTAGTAAAAATTTGTATTATTAAAAAGTATTTACCATTTCTAAAATTGCACAAAAGGCTGACATATATTTTATTTCAAATCTAATAATCATTTTAGTACCAAAAAAGAACATTCCAGAAAGATATAATATATAACTAACCAGACAGGTGTAGTCCCATGCCTTTAACACTGCACCTTAAAGAAGTACTATATTAAGTAAGCGAAGTTGTAGCATTAGGATAAGATTAATTCGAGTGGGACTTGAACCCACGACCTCCACTTTGCTAGAGTGGGGCTCTTCCATGTGAGCTATCGAGAAGGCAAGTAACAATCGATTCAAACTGTATGTACTTCCCTAGTTAAGATGTATTATAATTTTATACACACAATGAACGATCACAATACAATTAATGATTATTAAATTGAACTTCTGTTCGTTCAAGAAAACATATATATATATATATATATATATATATATATATATCAATACAATATACAATACAATACAATATATCCGTTAATAAAGAAGATATCAAAAAAAGTTATTTACAAAAATTATAGGCAACTTCAAACTTCACATTATAAAATTATTTTCGTATTTAAACGTTCGTCGTGAGATATGATTTCTTCAAAACGGTGCCCCTGCCCATTATCCTCTCGCGGTCCAAAGTCACTTAAATAATGTATTCCCGCATCGTTGGATTAGAAGAAGACGTGAACATCGTTGATCACCACGAAGTACTAATTTAAATGCAATGAATTTTTTCTTCTGGGTGTACATAAACACTTTAGTATATTCTGCTGTTGTGATTAACACAAGAGCGGAACTATATCAAAAAATTGTTCCAGTTGCAAATGCAACTATAAATATGGCATCCATCGTTTTTTTGAAGTAAGAAGAAATGTTTTGAAAAGATGCCAACTATGTATTGGGGCGAATGGCGGACATTTTGAGAATACCATTCATCATAGTCAATTACCTGTTCAGTGTTTTATAGTATTGTAGTTGTTTGTAAATATGCAAGTGAAAGATGTGCATTCTAAATAAAGCGGAAGCAATTAGCAATATACAATAAGAGTATCTCTTAAAGAAAATAAAATCACCTTTTAGAAATGTTAACAAGTTGTTCAAAATCTTTATCCATAAAAAAATACAACGGAAATCAAAAACATGAGTAAGGTGTTGGTGGCGTCCTCCTTTACGTTGAAAGTAGAGATTCATGTTTGTCTACCCGAAAAACTCCCCTGTATCAAGTTTAAATAAGATATCCTGAAAAATGCGAAAATGCGATATATATATATATATATATATATATATATATATATATATATATATATATATATATATATATAAATTGACGGGTAATCTTGACTGAATTAATTTAAATGAATAAATAGTTATTGAGGTTGCAATCAATAGTAGCTTGTTAGGTAGGATCACATCACATAAAAGTGATTGTAAAAGAATAATATCAACGTGTGGTCTAACTGAACACGTAGTACAACAGCATCATGAGATGAATTACAATGAAACAGTTATCTTATGCAAAGAAAAAACTTAACGAAACGCCTTTTGTTAGACATGGTTCACATTAATGCTAATAGTGATGGTTAAATAAACGTTCAGATATCCATAAACTTATTAGCATATTCTTTAGTATTTTCCAATTTATATTATTATTAAATTTACTTATTTTACTTTTTTGATTGTTTAGTGTCGTTAATTTTAAAATCAAATTGATAAATTATTGTAATACTTATCATAGTCATTTTACCAAATTTTTTTTCATACTTTAGCACTGCATTCTTTGTTTATTTTAAATTTTAATTTTTACTTTATACCTTCCTCTTAGCTAAGTATTACATTATTGGCAATTGTTTTTGAAGTTTTATATAGTTTCCGGCAACTTTACAGAAGCACTCACGCTTTATGATAATCGTTACTGTAAAGTAACCTTTTGTCAATGTTTTATTTTTTAAGTGACAAATTTTATTGTGTTTGTATGTTTAACTTTAATTAGTGACTCACGTTAGGTAGGTGTTTCTTTATTTATTTTTATAGTTATGCAAGCATAATTGTTCATTCCAATTTTAGTGCCTTGATAATTTAAAGCTCAGCTTAGTAACAAAGA
This sequence comes from Vesta saturnalis, assembly GCA_036346205.1. Lineage (NCBI taxonomy): Eukaryota > Metazoa > Arthropoda > Insecta > Coleoptera > Lampyridae > Vesta > Vesta saturnalis. Next base: position 285,171 of record JARFJB010000018.1, on the reverse strand, counting down.
GTTTTTTCTTCCCAGGCCAATTTACTATTGACTGCAACCTCAATTACTATATATATATATATATATATATATATATATATATATATATATATATATATATATATACAGTGTGTCCGAGATTCAGCATGCATGTATTGCTATATTCGTTAATATTGAAGATAGAATGTCGGTTAAATGGGGAAAGTTTTAGAGAATTTTATGGCTATCATCATGGTAAAGTCAGATTTGAAGTAACTTTTTTTGTTTTTGAAATAATTGAAGAAAACAAAAATTGTGCATTTTCTACTACCCCCTGTAGCTCTTTTATTTGAAGTCTGACAACATTTTGATTTGTACATTATTATGACACTTATAAAAGACAATTTTACAAAAAGTACCAAAATTTATCTACAGTCATTTGTTTTTGAAATACATACACTAACTATTGTTTTTCATATGGACGCCATCTTGGATTTTTACATTATCGAATAGTATTTTTTATCACCTTTTCAGCGATGTATCACATGATACGAGAATTTACTTCCAACTATGAAAAATTTAAACTCTTGCTAATGTATCTGTTTTTACTTACAAAATTTAATACATTTCTAACTTTTGTTTTTGGACGCTATTTGGATTTTTACATTATCGAATAGTGGATTTTAACACCTCTTCAACAATATATTACATGATATGAAAATTTACTTTCAGCAACTAAACATTTAAACAAAATAAAATGTGAGGCCATGGATAATAATTGCAATGACTGACAAGAAGATGACATAATTTATTTTTTCGCGTAAATTATTCGCAATCTGTGTTAAGTACTTGGAAAAATAATTGTTCTTGTTGTCATTGTTAGTGTTTATTATTGTTGTTATTCTGTTATTCGTTTGTGTTGTTTTTATTGTTTGTTTCTGTTGTTATTATTGTTAATATTTATTCCTGTTTTGTATCTTGGTGCAAGATTTTTTGAAGTATGGCGTTAAGATGTTCCGATGAAGAGAAGCTCGATATGCTTGAAATCTATTTCAAAGCAAATAGAAATGCAGATAATGCAATAAGAAATTATGAGGAAATATTTCCCGATCGGGTTCAACCGAATAAAAGACATTTCAGGACTTTAGTGATGAATTTATTATCATATGGCAGTTTTGAGAACGAAAGACCTAACAAGTATGTTAAAGATAATGAAGGTAATAATAATGCTGTTCTAAATTTTGTTGGTGAAAACGAAGCATCTTCCGTTAGAAAAATGGCCGATGTGTTACACATTCCGAAATCCTCCGTCCATGACATTTTAAAAAAAAATAAATTTCATCCATTCAAACCAATTATTACACAAGCGTTACGAGAAGGTGATTTTGAGAGATGAATGGCATTTTCACGGTGGTACATTCAAAAATCTGGGGAAGATCCTCAATTCTCGTCCAACGTTTTATGGACGGATGAAACCAGATTTACAAATTGCGGAATTTTTAATAGGCACAATACGCACTTCTGCAATGTGGAAAATCCCCATAAAGTTTGTGGAAGGAGATTTCAAACCAGATTTGGTTTCAATGTATGGTGCGGAATTATAGGTATAAATAAAATTTTCTTAAAAAGTTTATTTTAAATGTAACATTTTAGGAAATAACTTAATTGGAACATTTATTTTCAATTATAATTTAAACAGAGTCCGATACTTAGAGATGTTGCAAGAACAAATCATACCCGCTCTGAGAAACATCAATCCAAATTTAGAAAATATTTGGTTTATGCAAGACGGCTGTCCAGCACACAATTCAGCAGACGTTAAACAATATTTGCAAAGAGTATTTAATAATAAATTAATTTCCAATAATGGGGACATTTTATGACCTGCCAGGTCCCCTGACTTGAAACCCACTAGATTTTTATTTATGGGGTCATACAAAAAACGAGATGTACTATTTCGACACTCCAGAAAATCTTGACATTTTAGAAAATAGAGTAAGACATGTACTAAATTCTGTAAATAGAAATACGTTAGTTAGGGTTACACATTCAGTGTTAAATCGTTGTAGAAAATGTGTGGAGTGTAGAGGGGGACACATCGAGCATGTTTTATGATAGTTACTATTATCGGTTTTGTTTTTATTTTAGTTATTAGAAATTACAATAATTAGGAATCTAATTGTATAAATTTTTCATTTACTAATCCATGCCTTCTCAAGGCCTACTATTTCAATTTTATATTTTTAAATTTTGATAGTTGAAGTAAATTCTCGTATCATGTGATACATCGCTGAAAAGGTGATAAAACAATACTATTCGATAATGTAAAAATCCAAGATGGCGTCCATATGAAAAACAATAGTTAGTGTATGTATTTCAAAAACAAATGACTGTAGATAAATTTTGGTACTTTTTGTAAAATTGTCTTTATAAGTGTCATAATAATGTACAAATCAAAATGTTGTCAGACTTCAAATAAAAGAGCTACAGGGGTAGTAGAAAATGCACAATTTTGTTTTCTTCAATTATTTCAAAACAAAAAGTTACTTCAAATCTGACTTTACCATTATGATAGCCATAAAATTCTCTAAAACTTTCCTATTTAACCGACATTCTATCTTCAATATTAACGAATATAGCAATACATGCATGCTGAATCTCGGACACACTTATATATATATATATATATATATATATATATATATATATATATATATATATATATAGTTTCATTGTTAAAATAACCCCATTTTGGGCAATTTACCTTGGCCCAATTCTGCTTCCTGAAAGAGCTCTGACTTTTTAAAGATGCATTTCTGATTTAATTTTTTTAGATAGCTGTCGCATTTTTCAGGATATCTTGTTTAAACTTGATACAGGGGAGTTTTTCGGGTAGACAAACATGAATCTCTACTTTCAACGTAAAGGAGGACGCCACCAACACCTTACTCATGTTTTTGATTTCCGTTGTATTTTTTTATGGATAAAGATTTTGAACAACTTGTTAACATTTCTAAAAGGTGATTTTATTTTCTTTAAGAGATACTCTTATTGTATATCGTTAATTGCTTCCGCTTTATTTAGAATGCACATATTTCACTTGCATATTTACAAACAACTACAATATAGTTCCGCTCTTGTATTAATTACAGCAGCAGAATATACTAAAGCTTTTATGTACCCTCAGAAGAAAAAATCCATTGTATTTAAATTAGTACTTCGTGGTGATCAACGATGTTCACGTCTTCTTCTAATCCAACGATGCGGGAATACATTATTTAAGTGATTTTGGACCGCGAGAGGATAATGGGCAGAGGCACCGTCTTGAAGAAACCATATATCACGGCGAACGTTTAAAGGAACTTCCTTCAACAGGATAAACAAGTTATACCGAAAGAAGTGCAGATACTCGCGGCCATTCAGTTTAGCCGGGAGTTCGAAAGGGCCCACAAGAAAATCGTTCGCTATCCCAAACCAACTACTTATTTTACATTCGTGTTGAAAATGGCGCTCCCTTATGGAGTTTGGGTTTTCGTCAGATCAGATATGGCAATTTGTGCTGTTAAATACCCCTCTTCTGGTAAAGATTGCCTCATCCGTAAACAAAATATTGCTTATAAAAGATTGATCACGTCGATGGTGACTTAAAATCCAGTTAGAAGAATTCGCTTTTGCCAAAATATCACCTGGCAATAAATTTTGGACTAGTGTGTAATGGTACGGGTGTAGTTGCTGTTCATGCAAAACAGTTGATATTGCGCGGCGAGATAACCTACTATTTGCAGATATTCGCCGAATGCTAATGGACGACTCAATTAGATATGAGACGTTTTCTTGTTCGACGGTACGCACTATAGGTCGTCCATAATGCTGGCGAGGACGAAAGCTACCCATTTCTCGCAATATTGAAAAAAAATTTCTGTCTGGTTGTCGACGATTTGGAAAAATATTTCCGTAACCTTTGGGCCGCAGCACTTTCATTGGAATTTTGTTGAGTGTAAATTGCCACCATATCACTCAATTCACTATTTGAGAACAAATTATGTCGCGGCATTCTTAAAACGGAAACCTAATACTTAAATAATGCAATACTCAAAACAGCTAACAAACAAAACAGCGTAAAAAAACACACTAAAGATATTTTATGGGAAGTCAAATCAGAATTACGGTTTTGTGATGGATACCTACTAGATTAAATTAGCATTAAATTTTATGCAGAGTTCACTTTAAGTGCATTTTTCTCTAAAGCGGAATCATTTAGCGATATAAAATAAGACTACCTTTTTAAAGAAAATATAATTACCTTTATCACAAAAAATGCAGCGGAAACCAGAAACATGAATACGATGTACCGACACCTTATATATATATATATATATATATATATATATATATATATATATATATATATATATATATATATAATTTTAATTGTCTATGTTTTGTAATCGTGTATTTTTATTTATTTTGTATACATATTTAAACCTTTCGATAACAATTACAGTTATCGTCCTATTTGAAGAAATTAAAGTAGTTCAAAAGTTGTCAAATAAATACATGAATTATGAAATGCAAATATAACCTTGCTTAGAATAGGAAACGTAAATGAACAAACCTACCATAAAATCTAACTTTACTCAAAAAAATATTAGCTAGATCTTTAACAGATTAAATAATATAAATTCTCCTTCAAAATGACAAATCCGAACACCGTCCAACGGATGAAGGCTAACGATGAAAAATTTCATAATCGAAGAACAGATTCAACAAAAATTATTCTAATTAAAGTCCAAACAGGGTCGTTCTGACCCGGGAATGCAATGTGTGCTGAGCACACGGGCGACAAGCCTAGAAGGCAACGGTAGATACCTGGTTACCCAAAAATTCGAAAAGCGACAAACTGTAAATAAATTTGAAATAAACACAATACGCATGCAGTGCTTAATCATTTGAAGTGATACACTTTGATTCGTTTAAAACAATGTTAGTCATCAGAGTGCTTCATCTATGTCCTAGATTTTGTCTAAGCGCAGGTTATTGACATCTCCAAATACTCCTTTATTCTTTAGGTAATAGGTACTTATGTCGTATTATACAATTGATCTAGTGTCACGAATTAATTTAATTAAATCAGTCTCAAAGTAATTTTTTGTTAAAGTGTAGGAATATTAGTTTTTTTCCGGGACCGTGACTAACCCACTGCCCACTGCTTTTTCAATTATTTATTGATTGCTCTAATTATTTTTTATTATTTTTTGGAGTAGGTTGTTACTGTAGCGTGTTTATATTCGATTTATATCCTTTACATAAATAATATGTAACAGAACTCCTTTAGAAATGGTTCACTTTACTTCTTAATTATGAATCTCGCACCACTTTGAGCTTAATTAAGAAATAATATGCACTTGCTTTGAATATTCGCTGGAAATCATATGCCTAGTTTCCATCGTCGAAAATCTTCCCACACTTTCATTGCATTTGTCTATTTAATATAAAATTGTGATGATTATACTAAGGCATATTTATTCCTTATATAACAAAATATTCAATATAATTAAAATTACTGTAGAGAAGTCAATATTTACTTTAAAAACGTAATGTTGTTTCTACCTTCATAACTTGTTTTTTTTTCGATCGTGTCGTCGTTAGTTTTTCGGCTCCGTGTAGGATTTTTCAGGAAATCACTTGCTTAAAAACAACCCGCGTACCGAGTTGAAATCTGTCATTTGTATTCCGAACGTATCAGTTTCAACAACATTAAAATGTTGTTGCTTAGTCCTCAATTTTTGTGTTCGATTTTATGATTATCATTGAATTACGGCGGCTGCACATTAATTAAACATAAGTCCACTTTATGGTATATATTTTTCTTACGCACGGTTACATAGCTAATAGGATACATTTATATATCTAGATAATGGCAAATTTTTATAAAAAAAAAACGCAAATATTTTATAAATGCCTTAAAACAACATTAATTAAAAAAAGGGCGATAGGTATAAACTTGTATTTATAACACTTACAGTAGTTATCTTCGTCAGTAGTAATATGTTAAAATTGTTAAAGATGTTGTAAACGATTTTGTCAAAGTTGAAAAATTAAAACATCAATTGGAAAAATTAAAATAGAATCGCTGCTTTGCAAAATTTAAATCCAAATCAACGTCGAAACAGCAGAGCATTGTTTTGCAAAGATTTATTTTTATCGAAATATATCTAAACATTTTAACTGTTACATTACAATAAGTGTCTTGACACCTTCTACTTAATTTTATTCTAAATAGATGTCTGATAATCGGAGAAGGGCAAGTGGCTCACTGAGATTTTTAACCTCAGAAAAGTCGGAAAGTTACGATATCACAATGACGAGGTAGACGAAGCACAGGAAATTAAATAGAGTTTTAAAGGAAATTGATTTAACCGAAGAGAGAGTAGTCTGTGGTCAAGAACAAGTCAGAAGATCATTGTTCCTTAATAGAAGTAAGCGAGCAGAAAGACGATATTTATAAGGATTCAAGCAATTGATCTTCCGTAATATCTGACAAAGTTAAATTATGTTTAGTGGAATTATGCATAACCCAACTTTACAGTAACACATGTAAACTTTCTGACCAGATTTTAGAAAAGGCAAAATATATTGCCGAGAATATCGATTGCGCCCTTCATTTCCATCACTCAGTACATTTGACCTCGAAAGAAAAAACGAACATTTGATTGAGGGGAAGGATGAGACTCCAAAAAATCCATAGGACTTATTTAAAATTAATTTTTATTTTGTGATATTGGACACTGCATTAACAAAAACCGAAGAAAGGTTCGATCAAATAAAAAATCATCACAGTTTTGATTTTCTGATTGGCTTAAATAATTTCCTTAAAACAAAAAAAGTAAAGAGGTTTTTAAAATGTAAATCTTTAAAAAACACATTATTTGGTCCATCTAAAAATGAAAAAGATATTATTGCCCAAAATTTATGCGATAAAATTGATAATATTGCATCCTATATTTCCCCTGAAATGAATGCACGCGTTATTCAATACCTATTTACCAAAAATCTTATCTATCAGTTTCCAAATTTAGTAATTGCTATAAGAATTTTTTTAATCTAACCGGTGACAGTTACTAGCGGCGAGAGGAGTTTTTGGAAACTTAAAATAATACAAAATTATTTACTATCAACAATCGTTCACGAAAGGTTATCAGACTTATCTATTATTAGTATAAAAAAGACAATTTCTGAAGACAAATTTATCCGATATTATTTCAGAATTTGGTTTAATCATTGCAAAAAAAGCAACATTTATTTAAATCTTTCATAACAAGAATGTATTAAGAAATATAGTAATAATTAGTATAAATATCTATTCATGTTAATATCAATCAAAGCTTATTCCCACTTTTTTGTATGTATCCATTAATAAGTATAAGTATCTATTCATGTTATTATACAGGGTGAATATTCTAAGTGGAATAAATGTAATAAAGTATGTAATAAATGTAACTCAAAGGGATGAAAAATCATGATAGGCATTCTTTATAATTGTTTCCAACCCTCAATCTGGGGGTTACAGTTTCTCCATATATCCAACCCCGGAGGTGAAGCCACCCCTAACTTTTTTCTCAAATGTAAGGGTAGGTCAAGTTATGCACCGTGTGAAAGATTCTATTAAGAGGAATACAACGCAGTATTTATTTTCTGGGGTATTCGAAAAATAAAGGAAAAAACCTAAATGAACAACTTTCTCTGGCTCAATGGTATTTAATTTCGAAAATGGTTCAAATGTCGGTTGGTAAAAATGTACCGTAGTGATAACATGCATTTATTATCGCAACAAGTTTTTTAATTTCGACAATGCTTGAATGGTCGGTAGATAAAAATGTGCCGTATTGATAACGTGCATTTATTATCTCAGCAAGCCAGGTCTTATCTATTTGTTAGCGCCCACATTAGTAAATTACAATATTGTCTGTTCCTTGTATTTTTCTTTGATCGTTTATTTAAGTAAATATTCCTCTAGTATACATTTCACATCTTCACATCGAAGTAAATTATTTAGCATGGCTTATTTAACGGAACCCTTCGCATTGAGATATTAATAATGATCGGATATGGTGACCGAAGTCGCAGTCAAGCTGAGGTACCTGAATTATTTCAAGCAAATTATCCCGATTTGCCGCAGCTTTCTCAAGACACAATTAGCAAAACAGAAAGGCGCTATAGAGAATTGGGTCATGTCAGGAATCTGCCAAGACAAAGAAGAGAGGCAGTTGACGAAAATACAGAGCTGAACGTTTTGTTGGCTATTCCAGAAAACCCCATCATCTCGGCACGGCAATTAGCGCGCGATAATAGGTCATTCATATAACTATTTTAAAGGTTTTAGAAATTGCAGAAATGCACCCTTACACGATGCAAGAATTAACTGATGAAGATCCAGACCGACGAATTGAGTTTTGTGAACGAATGATGGACTTCATTGGCCATTGTCACATACAGTTGGAATAGATTCTCTTTTCGGATGAATGTACTTTCTCTTTGCATGGTGAAGTGAATCATCACAATTGTCGTTATTGGTCTGACCACAACCCCCATTGGATGCGAGAAACTCACACGCAACATCCACAAAAATTAAACGTATGGGCTGGGATTATTGAAAATCGAGTGATAGGGCCATTTTTTTGAATGGTAATCTTAGTGGGCAGTTATATCTTTCTATGCTCACGGATGACCTGCTCCCAAATTTAAGGGGTCTATTTCTAAATAACAATCCAAATGACTTGGATAAGAAAATTTGGTTTCAGCAAGATGGCGCTCCACCGCACTATGCATTGCCAGTGCGGAACTATTTAAATCAAATTTATTCAAATTATTGGTCGACGAAGTGCACTTGAATGGCTACCATGATCCCCGGGTCTTAATCCCCTTGATTTTTTTTGATATTTGAAGAGTAAGGTTTATGTTACATTACCGACCGACCTTCAGGATCTGAGGTACAGAATTACTGCAGAAATCAGAAATATTCCACAAGACATGTTTCAAAACGTGATAAATGGTTTTTATCACAGATTGGGTCTTTGTCAAGAAACAAATGGACACCATTTTGAAGATCTTTAAAGTTATGAGTGTACCCCGTAAGAAAAGATTTTTTTGCAGAGAAGTTGTTAGTTGTAGTTTAGTATAAGAAAGTTCTCAAATGAAACTTCCTTTGCTAAGGACTTTATTATTTATTATTTTGATTTTTTTTTCAACAAAATAGTGTTTAAAATTCTAAGAAAATAAATACTGCGTTATATTCCTCTTAATACAAGCTTTCACACGGTGTATCACTTGGCCTAGCTTTACATAAAAAAAAAGTTAGGGGTGGATATATGGAGAAACTTTAACCCCAGATTGAGGGCTGTAAACAATTATCAAGAATGCCTATCATGATTTTTATCCCGGACTTCACCTCTTTGAGTTACAGAATTTATTCCGCTTAGAGTATCCACCCTGTGTATTATTTTGAACTTATTCGTTCATTACAAAAACCTAATAATTTAATATTAGTCAAGTTGCTTTGGTATGTGTGAATCCTTGCGATATTGCAGGCTCACATTCCATTAATATAAGTAATTTAACATTAATCTCATATTTAGAATTTATATCAGTTCTACATACATAAAGACAAAATTTACATCGATTAGGGCTTGTATGTCGATAGCTCAATTGGTTGAAGTACCACTCTAGCAAAGTAGATGTCGAGGTTCAAATTCTACTCGAGGTAAGCTTTTTATTTATGTATTTAATAAAATTAATAATAATCTATTCATGTTAATTTATAATAAGTTCCTGCTGACTTATTTTTCTGAAATACACATTTTCTGGGTTTTATTTAAGGTAAAATTCTTTCAAAGAAATTGTGGTTAATTTAAGTTTTATTAAATTTGTTTTTGATTGGGACATTTTTCAGGGTATTCTGATTTGACATTCTGTAGGCAGTATAATGATGTTTAATCTATTTAAGATCTAGTTAGTTTTTACTAAAATAAAATTATATTTCGTGGTTAGCCTCCGCATATACGTTCCTTAACTATTAAAGCACGCTTATCCTTGTAACTGTTTTATTAGCTTAAATGATGAAAGATAAATAAATAACTAGATCGAATCCGTTATCCAAAGTATAAAAAAAAATCTAATAAATGGATAAATAAACAAATGATTGGCTCTAATCTGTAACCAGAATTATAAATGAAAGTAATTAAATAATTTTCTTATCGAGAATAAATAACAGCAAGTCGGGTTATCTAATTCTAAATACAAATAGCAAGTTATTGAACAGATCTTTAACGGTTTGAGTATTACTAATAACAAATAATAATAATCTAAACAGTAGAAGTTTGTAATGTGTAAAATGCCTCTTTAAAGAAAAAAGGCGAGTAAATAATATTTAGGCATCAAACTTGCACCAAAAAATGGGTCCCCTAAAATTCCCATGCCGGATGATTGTTGAAACTCATAAAATCGTCAGTACGACTTTATGAGTTTCAACAAATATAAAAAGTACAAAAGATGTGCAGGGTAAGTGGTAAGTTTTTGAACATTTTTTTTCTTTGTTTTCAAATTTGAAGCTTGATCCAACTGTTCTTTTAGTACTATATGTGATTTTAAGTTAATTATAACATTGCGTTCCATATTGTCTTATAGTACCTATATACTTCCTTGATTGCAAATTCAAAATTTAACCTAGCTTTGGCCTTCGTTACTATGTTTGATCTTAATGGTAATTTGTTAACCCATAATAGTAAACAATTAATGTCGAGAGAGCTAACAGTGCCATTATCGTTATTTACTGTTCCCCTGAAATTGAATAAAAGAAACTTAAGTTGTCACGGTTCGCGACAATAATAAAACAGATTTGATAAATAAATATTAAATTGAATAACAAAGAAATAACTATAACTCGGAAAGCTGAATTAAAAACAATGAAGCATTTGGTCGCAAATAAATAACAGCAAATGCGGTGATTGGCGCGGGATCAGGAATCACGTAGGGTATGTAAGTGAAAAATGTATCTGTACATATGTACATTGAGGTACTCATACAGTAAGTATACCATCTATTATTTATATTTTTCTCGACTCTGTCTAGACTTCTACTTCCTTCTTTACATGTCGAAGCAGTAGACAAATAACTGTCCGGTAGTAGGACTATACCGTTAGTAGGGAATGCTACATCGTCCGGGGTACGACTTGGCCAGTAACCGATCTGCTCGCTATGGTATTACTCAAGAGAACAATACAATTGCCTCGGATCGACCTGACTACAAAGGGCGGTCAAGATGGAAACAGACAGGCCCCGTTTCTGAGAATTGTGCAAGGAAGAATGGCGAGTCGGTATGTGGAATGTTAGAGGTATGCATGGCAAAGAATTTGAAATTGCGAATGTAATGTACGAAAGACCTTGATATTCTGAGTGCATCGGAAACAAAACGCAAAGGAAAGGATACTGTGGAGATGGAGGATGGCAGCCTTGCACTATGGTCAGGAGTTGAGACTGAAATGCATGGCGCAAAAGGAGTTGGGGTGATCGTAAGTGAAAGAGCGAAAAGATGTGTTTAACAGTACGAATTGGTATCTCCTCGGGTAATATGGGTTAGCATGAAAGTAAAGTTTAGAAGAATTTTTCTTATTGCATGCTATGCACCGGTGAATGGAGAAAGAGACCAGGAGCGTGAAAACTTCTGGAATGAAGTAGAGAACGTGTTGAACGTATGTAAGCCAAACGAAAAAGTGATGACAGTAGGGGATATGAACGGATGGGTGGGTGTGCAGAGAGAACATACCGAACGCGTTCTAGGAAAGTTCGGAGACCAAAGACTCAATGAGAATAGTGAACGCCTGGTGAACATCTGTGTGGAGAGAAGCCTGTTTGTATCCAATACGTGGTTTAAACATAAAAATGTGCATATGTATATATGGAAAAAAGGTGAAAGTACGGTAGACTTTATAGTGTATGATGAACGGATTAGAAACCTGGTGAAAGACACAAAAGTAATGTGCGGATCGGAATGTGGATTGGACCACTTTTTGGTTATATCTAGACTGTGTTTAGGGCAAAAGGGGGTCTGTAGAAGGAAAGAAAACGTAGTGCGGACGTCCAGAATTAGGGTATACAAACTAATGGATAATGGTGCGGGAAAAAAAACGCAGATGCTGTGAGTAAAGAGTTGAATGTGATTGAAACAGTGTGGAACGAAAAAATAAAAGAAACCGACTTTGAAAGTGCATGGATCAGCTTGAAAAACTGTGTTGTCAATTGTGCCTTGCGGATATGTGGAAGAGCGACTGTAGGTAGTCAGAAAAAATGTGCTTGGTGGAATGAGTCGGTAAAAAAGGCAGTATGTAAGAAAAAAGATGCGTACATGGCAATGATTGCTGCAAAAAGTGAGACTGAGAAAAAGCGATTGTATGAGGTGTACAGATTAAGAAACAAAGAAGCGAAGGAGGCAGTGAGAATAAGTAAAGATGGCTGTGGAAGGAGAGAAAATGCAGAATGATTTTGAGGAAAACAAAAAACTCTTCTGGAAATGGGTCAAAAATACAAAACGTGGCCCAAAACAGAACGCTGCAGGACTGATAAACATGAGCAACGAAATAGTATGGGACGATTGTGAAGTGAGCAAATGCTAGAAAGAATATTTCGGAAATCTGTACAGTAGTGAGGAAAGTAAGACTGAAGGGTTAAATAAGAGAATGTAGAAAGAATTTTGAATGAAACTGACAAGGATATTGCGATAAATGAGGTAGAGAAAACGGTAGGAAGGTTGAAAAACGGCAAGGGAGCAGGCGTAGATGAAATCACTGGTGAAATGCTAAAGTATGGGGGTGAAAAAGTTTATACGAAGATTGTGTGAATTATTCAATGTATGCCTTATGAATGGAAAAGTTCCCAGGGATTGTAAGAGCGCGATCATTGCACCACTGTATGTAAGGGGAACGAGAGTGATTGTAAGAACTACAGAGGAATAACTTTGTTCAGCGTGTCCGGTAAAGTATTTGATAGAGTACGAGAAACTATACAAACTAAGATTTGGGATGTGCAGGGTGGCTTCATGCCAGGGAGAGGATGTGTTGATCAGATGGTTGCTCTCCAGCAGGTGATCGAAAAGTCTTTAATTGGTAAAAAGGAAGCTGTACTGTGCGTTTGTAGATCTAGAGAAAGCATACGACAGAGTGAATAGGGAGAAGCTGTGGGAAATATTAAATGAATATGGCGTAAATAAAGGTCTAATAAATGGAATAAGGGCAGTATACAACGGTAGTCGGGCATGTGTTAGGTGAGAGGAGGTGTTAGTGAATACTTTAATATTGAGCAAGGAGTGCGACGAGGCTGAGTGATGTCACCGTGGTTGTTCATTGTATACATGGATAAATGTGTTAGACAAGCATGTAGCGATACAAATGGTGTAGTGGTTGGAGACGTAAATGTACGACTTCTGGTGTATGCAGATGACACAGTCTTGTTAAGTGACAGTGCGGATGATCTACAAACCGCTCTGAGGAAGTTTGATACAGTTTGTGAGAGCATGGTCCTAAAAGTAAACGTGAACAAAACTAAGATTGTGGTGTTCAATCGGGAAGGTGGAAAGGAGAGTAGAGTATTTACTCTGCAAGGTGAAATTGTGGAGCAAGTGGACGAGCTGGTATATCTCGGTAGAATGTTTACTGCAGATGGTACAATGGAGGGCAAGATTGGACGAAGGGTCTGTACTGAAAGGAAAGAGATTGGAAGTATGTGGACGATAATGAGAAACAAAAGCATGAGCCTACGTGCGAAACGAGCAATACATAATATCGTGTTTGTCCTGTCAGTACTGTATGGAAGTGAGACATGGGTATGTCAAAAAAAGCACAAAAGAAAATTAAATGCCGTGGGTATGAGATTCTTGAGAAGCGCATATATTAAAACGAGAAGGGACAAGATAAATAATGAATACATAATGACGTAGTGTGGCAAGGAAAAGACGATGATGGATAGATATAAAAGTAGTACGTTACGTTGGTTTGGTCACATTGAGAGAATGAACAACGCAAGATTAACGAAGCAAATATAAGTGAGGTAAGAGGAAAGGCTGGGCCTGGTAGGCCGCGTAAAACTTGGCTGAATGTAGTAGAATGTATGGTAAAGGAAAGAAAGATAAGGAGTTTTAAAAATAAAAAGGCATGTCAGAGACAATGTATGAATCTTGCGGAAGCTAGGGAGGTATGCGAAGATAGGAAAGCGTGGAGAAAGATTGTGAATGAATAATAAATAAAAGGCAGGGATTGTCTTGCTACCCCGTAAGGGAATGGCGTGAAGGTTAAGTTATATTTGCGTTTTTATACTTCATATACTTATTTGATATCTTAAATAGTTTTTTAAGGCCATTATGATTTGCTGAAGACGATAACTGTTATACTTATCGAAATTTTTAAATTTCTGTTTAAAAAATAAATAAAAATACACGAGTATAAGCTCAAAAGGAAAGTATTTTAATTATAAATAATTGTAAAAGTTTCAAATTGGCAATAGCATTATCTCTTTATGCATACTTACAGTTTGTTCTTATTAAACTTCTTATTGCGCTCCAAAACTTGATCATGTAATACGGCAATAAGCTCGCCAAAAACAAACATATCCATAATACTGGCAAAAATCGAAAATTTTTACATACTATTAACCATACATGTAATCCAAAACGAATTCTACAAATGAAATAGTTACTTACGTGTGCTTATTTATTCTATTTTTATACTCTTTTCTGATGAAGTAATCGTGGGCTACTGCACTTGTTGATACACATATAAAAAGACACAGTGTAAGATTATATAAAAGTGCTATATGCTTGTTTTCTAAAAGATCCGTTAGTAAAGAGTTTCGTTCAACAAACACTTTACTTCGTAATACTCTATTTGCAGTAGTTCTAAAAGTTACAAAATCTTTTATGAGATTCTTATATCTAGATACATACTTTTTGTCAGCATTTTTACAATCTTTTTTTATTTTGATTCCATTTTGTGCAGAATTCATTTCAGCTTATCGTTTTTTTCACTCCAAATTCTATTTTTATTCGATTTCCATCAAATTAATTAAATGTGTATGTTAAACAAGGTTTTAATTCAAGCGTTTCTACATCATGAGAAAAATGATACGTAAGAATTTGAATGTGTGACGTATTATTTACAAAATTTAGTATAATGGATTATTTATACCAGCAGTTATCTTTTTTTTTAATTATGATATATGGATGTCAAGTTTATCGTTAAAATACTAAAATCTACTAAATACTAATTACAGATATTACAAATGATGCGATGATAAAATTTGTATTCCATAACATACGTTTCTTAGGCAGAACTTTTTGAAAATTAAATTTGTATAATAGTAGAGTTGCAAGAAAAATGGTATAATCACCATTGCTTATCCATAACTTTTCATAAAACTAGGTATAATTATGTAATTAAAAATTATTATTAATTTTATTAAATACATAAATAAAAAGTTTACCTCGAGTAATTAGGTATAATTATGTCCTTCACCGTTATTACACATAATTCAAGCACTTTGGGTTTTTAACGGTGTATATACATTTATATTTTTATAAAACTATACGTTTCGAGAACTCAGTTATTGTCTTCGGCAGAAGTAAAATCTTTTAATATCATTTTAAGGTGTTCTAACACCTTAAATGAAATTAAAAACCCTAAAAGATTAAAAACCCAAAAGACAAGTATTTGAATTATATATCCTTTACTTATTATTAAACAACCATAAAAAATTTGAGAAAAGTATACCGAGCTTTAGTAGAATCACAACTTTCACATGCTATTGTTGTTTCTGCTAGTATATGAAAGATGCACTGCCAAAATCTCATAACTTGACAAACATATTTCATAATAATTTTGTTGTAGAAGAAAGAAAGAAAGTGGTCTATTTGACTTTTGGCAATTATATCAGAACCGGCTGCTCTGTTTTTAATACAAAGTTAAACATGACTTAAAAAATACAACTTACACGATATAAAAGTAAAAGAGAATTTCAGGCCTAAAGATCATATAAATCCATTGGTAAACATTCATATATGTACCGGGTGGACCAATAGGCCGATCCTCCGGCTATATCTCAGGAACTGTTTATCGCACAGCTTTGGGAAAAAATTTCCTTAGTAAAAACGGCCAAGGGAAATAACTTTCAAGTTTCTAGCTTTAAAACTAGAGGGCATAATCTTTATAAAAAAATTTAAAAACAATTTTTTTATAAAATATGTCCAATCATAGTAGGTATTAAATAAATAAATTGGAATGATGCATAAGTTCTGCACAAATTTTGTTAAATACTTTTTTCCCTATTTTCTCAAATAAAGGGTGGAGGAGAGGGGGAATGTTTCTATGAATAAATGCCTATAACTTTGGTTTGGATCAATCTATTTTAACGAAATTATTCTCATTCGAAAGGGAAAAAAGGAAAAGGCTACGTTTTCATTCCTCTAAGGGCAGGCTCTCGAGCTTTCCAAGCTCCTTCAGACAATCATGGATTCCCAGCATACATATATACATTATGCATATGTGCATGGTGGGATTAAGGATATGGTGTGGTCAGGATAGGATCAAGGAACGGAGTTAGGGTTCTGAGAAAATACTACAGCATTCGCCTAAGCAGCCGCACATGGTGTGCATATACGCAGTTACCATGCCGCTACATGTGTATGAGGAAAACCCCCTGAAAAAACCTCATACAAGGTAGACGGTAACGGGAATCGAACCCATTACCTCCCGAATGCTAAGCAGATCGTGTCACCACTACGCTACCAGCTCGGTATTCGAAAGGGCGTAGATGAACCAATTACATCTACTATAAAAAATTGCATTTAGTTTGAAATAAATAACTCGAATATAACTTTTCTTAATTAGATATGAATATTACTAATATCAGTAAATAATCAGCATTAATTCATAATGAGTTATGTCAAATGCCAAATTGTATGATACGATTGGAGTTTATTTCGAATGCCATCAAAATGCCTCTATTGCCTCACGTATATATGCCGTAAGATATCCTCACAGGAAGCATTATGGCAAATAAGTATTTAAAAGAAAGGCAAGAAGATTAAGAGAAATTGGTAGCTTTTATCGTCCTTGTTATAAACGACGTGGTATAGGTGTGACCGAAGATAATGTAATCAATGTTCTAAGGATTTTAAAGGTAGATTTCTTATAATATTATGAAAATTGTAATGCTCTTTAAATTTTAGATCCAACTGTTTCATTTTCATATTGCGATAAAAACGACAACATGGCACTTTAATCATTTCATTCATTCCTTAAAAATATTTGTTTTTTTCTTTTTTTTATGTTTTTTACCAAGCTTTACATGAAAGGGGAAAGGGATTTCGATGCTGGCTGGATTACTGTAATTGGATGTTAGGTATGCCGGAAGAACAACTGCATATCATATCAAATATTTTGTGAACAGGCGAAGCCACCTTTAGTAGCGCAGGTGGTGTTAATCTGCATAATATGCATTATTGGGCTAAAGAAAATCCGCACTGGATGGACAAAGTGCAGCTTCAAGGTAGGTAGAGTCTTAATGTTTGTGTGGTGTGGTATAGGTCATAGGACCATATATCTTTGAAGAAACTTTAAATGGTGATACATATTTAAATTTTTGGGAAATGAATTGCCTATTTTATTAGAAGACATTTCCTGACAAACAAGACGAGATCTGATATTTCAGCATGATGGGCGTCCTGCACACTTTTCCAGGCGAGTTAGAGGTTGTTTGAATTTAAGATATCCATATAAATGGATCTCCAGACTTAACATGTCTAGACTTTTATATATGGTGAAAATTGAAGGAGTTAGTCTTTCAAACTCGACCAACCACGCGACAAGACTTGAAACAACGCATTAGAAACGCAATAAATGGTATATCCATAGCTGAGATTGAAGCAGCTGTTATGTCTACTCGCGATAGATTACGTCTTTGTGTGGACAATGATGGAATACATTTTGAACATTTAATTGGACATTAAGCTTTAATGTCTGAGATCTTCTTTTCATATATTTTGTTATTTTAAGTTATAATATAGAGTGGCCAATACTAAAGTATTTAACAAAATTTGTGCAGAACTTATGTATCATTCTAACTTATTTATTTAATACCTACTATTATTGGACATATTTTATAAAAAAATTGTTTTTAACATTTTCTATAAAGATTATGCCCTCTACTGGTAAAGCTAGAAAATTGAAAGTTATTTCCAGCGAGTTTCATTGGCCGTTTTTACTAAGGTAATTTTCTTCCCAAAGCTGTACGATAAACGGTTCTTGAGATACTGCCAGAGGATCGGTTTATTGGTCCACCCGTACATATGTCCTACATTATACCCACTTATCGCTTCAGATATTCAAACGTCAAATAATATTTATGCCTTTAAATACAAATTTAAAAAAATTTAGTAATAATGCCAACGTACCTGTTTGACAAATTTCATCATCCAAGATCGGATATGTATGAGTACGTACCCTGCGGGTGACTATACGTGCGCGTATGTGTGTGCGTGCGGTTGTGCGCGCGAGTGTACGTGTAAGTCTAAATGTCCATGTACGTGCAAGTGTTCGTAAACGTGTGTATGCATGAATGTGCGTGCACTTGCGCGTGTGTGTGTACTTCTTCGTGTTCGTGTGCGTGCGCGTGTGGATATAAGTACGCGTGTGCCAGTGCTTGCCCGTGTTCGTGTATTGAATGAACGAATGTGTGTGTGTGTGTGTGTGTGTGTGTGTGTGTGTGTGTGTGTGTGTATATGTGCGCATGCATCCGTGCGAGCGTATGTGCGTGTGCGCGTGTGTTTGTGTGCAAGCGTGTATGTAGTGTGCTTGAGAATAGGGGTGAGTGTGAGTGTACATATATGGGAGTGTGTACCTGTGAGAGCGGGTGTGAAAATGTAACCAAGAACGTCTCAGGGTCCGTACGCTAGTGAGTGTGGATGTACGTGTGAGTTTTCATGCGCTTGTGCGTATGAGAGTTTGTGTGTGTGTGTGTGTGTGTGTGTAAGTGTGCGTGTGCGTGCGTATGTGTGTGAGTATACGTACGTGAGCGTGTGCATATGCGTATGCGTATGCGTATGCGTATGCGTATGCGTATGCGTATGCGTATGCATATGCGTATGCGTATACCTATGCGTATGCGTATGCGTATGCGTATGCGTATGCGTATGCGTATGCGTATGCGTATGCGTATGCGTATGCGTATGCGTATGGTATGTATGCGTATGCGTATGCGTATGCGTATGTGTATGCGTATGCGTAAGCGTATGCGTATGCGTATTCGTATGCGTGCGTGTGTGTATGTGTGTGTATGCCTGTGTGTGCGTAAGCGTATACGCCTACGTGTATGTGCGCGTGTGGCAGCCTGTGTATTGAATGATTGTATGTATATGCGGGCGCGCGTGCATTCGTGCATGTCTACTTACGTATGTGTGTGTATGTGTGTGTATGTGTGTGTGTGTGTGTGTGTGCGTGTGTGTGTGCGTGCGTACGTGCGTGCGTGCGCGCGTGCGCGCGTGCGTGCGTGCGTGCGCGCGTGCATGCGTGCGTGCGTGTGTGTGTGCGCGCGCGCCTGTGTGGGTGTATGTGAGTGTGTACGTGCACGCGTGTGCGTAAGCAGGTGTGTGTAGTGTGAGTGAGCATACGGGTGGGTGTCAGAGCGTGTGAGCATACGTTTACTGGTGCGTGATCCTGTGCCACTGCATGTGCGCGTTCGTGTCTTTATGTGCAAATGAGTAAGAATAACCTTGTGCCAGTTCCTTCGGGGCTCTCTGTAAGTGTGTATGGGCGGATGCTTGCATCTATACGTATGCCTGTGCGTGTGCGAGATGTTAGTGTATTAATAAATATAATGACCGTGGCTGTAGCCGTTCTCAACCTTCCATTGAATTAAAAATAATATAATAAAAATTAAATAAATTTTCATGTCCTCGCATTATGTAAAATTTTTGAATATTTATTCGTATAATTAAAATATTAAACACATTAAGTCGTAATAAAGTTAATTAGTAAGATTTATTTTACCTAGAGCTTCTATGTAAATGACTAAACATTGTTTTAAATTCTCATATTTCCATAAAACAAACACACTTCATTGCCACTGAACAAAGTCCTTGTTTACTGTGGAAGTGTTTTCGAAATTTATATTAGGTCTGAGGCTCAAATATGTACCTTCTAAGTTTAACGACGGTAAACTTTCATGTCTGTCTTCACCGAGGGACGAATGCTTACAAATTTATAAAAATATGTATACATCAAAAAGTCAAATCTTTGTCTATTTATATGTTTGCATAAGAGATGGCGTTGCGATTATATTCTGACATAGATTATTGTTTTTGTTTTCATAATGTCGCTTGTTTTCGTCATGAACGGATATAAAAGAGGTTACATAGTTATCCTAAAAAAATTGAAATTAAAATTATTTCATTTCTTTTAATTTTTTAAGTTAGCATCTAGATGTCTATTAACCCCTGTCATGTAGTTTTAAACGTTTGTTTGACATAGATTATTGTTTTCACGTTTACAATGTTGCCTCTTTTCGTAATGAACTTATAAAAGACGTCGCCTAATTATCATAACAAGATGTTATTAAAATTATTTCATTTCTTTTAATTTCCATTTTGTAGGTTGGAAGGTCACATGGTGTTCCACACCAGATATTTTCATTATCTGAATAACGATTAATTTTATAGAAAAAGTATGGACCTATTTTTTAAAGAACTTTTACATAAATTTACAGTTTTTTAAGGTAAAGCGAGTAAAGCTTTAGATTTTTTTTACGTTAACACGTATTTATGTCTATGAATCTCTATGTGAAGTTTTAAACGTTATTCTGACAGATTATTGTTTTTGTTTTCACAATCTTGTCTGTTTTCGTTATGAACGTATAAAAAGAAGGTTGCATAGTTAAGAGGAGTCGCTACCTAGCCTTCCTCACAAATTTCAGAATTCTAAACAGCTGTCGAATTTGGGTGAAGGATTCTAGTCAAGCCATAAATTAATAAATTGTGATACCTTTCTCTACTCAGGTAGTTAAACAGAATATCAGGGCCTACAAATAATTATATGATATTTGAATGATTCTCTGACATCTTTGATCAAAAGTAAGGGTTAATTAAAACTTGTTAATAAAACAATTAAATATGTCAAATTTAATTTTAATCTAAAATTGAAATAATCCTATAACAATTTTCTTTATAATACTATCTACGTTTAAAAGTAATATAATAAAAACATTAAACAGGATTACAAAAAAGAGGTACTTCTATACACAGTGTTTAAAATTATTTGAGACTAAATCAATCAATATAGTATTGATTTGACAGTTTCTGAAGTGTTTGTTGTTCGCTTTAGTTTACACCAAAAATAACCACATCTCATGATTGTAAACTATACAATAACACAAAACATCGCAACACCAAGAAGCAAGGATTGACCAGGGCTGAAGAGGAGAAGGACTCCTGAACAGTCTACGACTAAGATATAAATAAGCTATAAATAAGTAATTACCAACCATAAGCATGATAATACAAAAAAAAAATCGCCTTAGCTTGCAGACTTTTTCAAAATTTGAAGCAGTTAGCAATGTCCACCGTTGTTCCATCCACTCTCCATCTTGGCATTGGTTTTCAAATTTTCAAATTTGAATGGTTATAACAAACACCCTGTTGAGAAAATTAGAAATACTACTCGGTCTAAACGTTAGTATAATATCACTCATTTTTCACACGAAATATCAATTTTTTTTATTGTGAAATAACGGAACAATTGCCCATTCATCAACCCCACGAAAATGACCATAATAATCTTTAAACGCGAATATCTCAAGAACTAAAAACTTTCAGCCAATCTTTTGTATGACAAAATATGTTTGTATGGACACGTAGAATTAAAAACTAAAATCAAATACGGGGTGTTCTATTTAAAAAATCATACTTTTTCACGTCCTGCTTTTCTGGCACACCCTGTATAACTTCCAATATTTTAAAAAAATGCACACTTCTTACCTCTACCCCATGGTCCATACAATATTTACACAAATAATTCTAGTTAAGCATAAACTTACTTTACTCTATCGTTGGGACACCCTGTACGTATTGCTATCCCCATCCCCATTAAAATATTGTATTTTATTCCATACATTTCAACACTTGATTTGAACCCTTATAGGATTATATCCGATTCCATAGTTGTGGAACTCCCCTCATAATTTTTTGAACACGCGTGTGGCTCTACTTGTTCCCTTTTATTGCGTGAACAAACAACACAATATTTGTTTCGAACACCTACAAATAATATTTTGCCTGTATGTTGCCCAACTTTGGCTGCAGCTCCAGAAAGAGCATTATAGTTAGCACCATACGACCTCTTAGACCAGCAGCCATCAACCACCACAGGAACACGAGGATATCCATTTTCATCAATAGACTTTATTTCTCTTGCATCATCAGCTTCTTCTTGATCAGCTTTTTTCATTGCATCGATTGCAGTATTTTGCCAACAATTAGCAACAAGTTGGTGATATCTTTGATAAGTTTTGGATGTTATGCAGGGAATATTTATACATGCCATAAATTCTTCTAGATTATAATATCCACCTCCAATTCCTAATATCGCAGAAACAGCTGCTTCATTTATGTTAATCTCTGGTAAGTGGTCAGTCGAATTGCAAGAAAATGTTTTATTGCACATTGAACATTTAAAAATCAACGCACTCCTAACTTCTTTAATTAAAACAAGATTATCGAAAGTACATTCATATATTTTCCTGTGATTGCAAATTTCTTTCAGTTGCTTTAACAAACTTTTCCTTCAAATGTAATTTCTGAAATAAAAGTCGATTTTTAATTCATTTCTTTGATGACATTTTCTTACCCTAAACATACCTCTTTTAGACGTAGTCAATGTTTCATTGTCGTTTTGAATACGTTCGTATCAGGAGGCGAATTAGTAGGGCTTTCAGGATTACTTGAGATTATATGAGAATCTATTCTCACTTGCTGTTATCTCCAATTAATTAAACTTGCAAAATTTCCTTTCATGCGTTTCCTGCGTGTCATCCTCCTAATTATTTTCCATTAGACTTCGCCATACCTATTTTCTTGCAAAGGGAAAATATGTAATTAAGTTTATTTACACATTACTTATTCACTTACCAGTAAATAAAAATAAATTGTAGTCGTAATTTCTCGGCGACGATACACCATAAAGTACTTCTAAACTAATTAAAACTACGGGCACCTTAAATACGAATAAGTAATAATAATTAAAACACTTATTTTAATATCAAAAGTCAAAGTGTAGCACACAGTTCAATCGGATAGGTAAGCACGGCATAAAACAACGAAAGCAAGTGAATCTGAATAACATCAAACAAATATCCTGAAATTTACCCAAAAATTAACATGTTATAAGGATGAAAACGAAATCATAAGAAATAATTGATGGAATGGTTGGGTCATAAAACTATTTAGAGGGTTCGCTTTTACAATGATCGGTGCTACTGGTTATAGAGATCATAAATCAACCCCTGCAGAGATATTTTCGCTTTGCAATTTTCCTGCCACCGTATTATTGTTATTAATGAGAAAAATGTATAACAAATTTTCTAAAAGCGAAAGAGAACAAAAAATCTACAAAAATCGCTATACCTTTGCCATCTATTGAACTGTAAATACCTGATTTTTCATAAATTTGTTTATTTTTTTTTTATAGTTAACAACGTTATTAAAATTTTCACTCGAAGAGATTGTTCAGAAAAAAATCCTCTTTCATGTAATATTAATTGCTCAAATATTTCTTCAGTAGATTTGTAGTAATATTAACAGAGAAATTCATTGAAAGTTTCATAAGCTCACTGGGTAGCGTCTCCTCTTAACATAAAAAAATTGAAATTAAAATTATTTCATTTCTTTTCATTTAAGTTAGCATCTACATCTGTCGGTCATGAAGTTTTAAACGTATGTTTGACATAGATTATTATTTTAAGTTTACAATGTTGCATATTTTCCTAATAAGCTTCTTATAAAAGAGATTGCATAATTATCGTTAAAAAATGTTAGTAAAATTATTTCTTTTAATTTCCATTTTGTAGGTTGGAAGGTCGTGTGATGTTCTATACCAGACATTTTCTATTGTGTGATGTGTGGATAGTTACTATTGTGGCCGCTTACATGTGTTAGATTGATTACGCAATTCAGGGTAGGTGTGGCGGGCCAGCAAAGGGAACCCTAAAGTTGCACAAGTTGTTCTGGTATGATCAAGGTAAGTTCTTAAGTCGACCGTTTCATTAGGATAACTGCCCAGGTTCATTTTGAGTCTCTTCAATTTGAGTATCGAAGTTTCTGATTTTTCAATACAAAAATGAATATCGTGTATATAGTATAACAGATACTCGTATATACGCCAAGAAAGGGGGAAGTAACTTTCTAATGAACACAGCAGCCGCTAGTTGAAACGCTGCAGTAAAACTCCAATAAATAGAAAATTGTTTTAAAAAAACAAAGAATTTGGGTTTTTAAATTACCCTTATCGCGTTATTCACAACACTGAGGATAATCGTCTAAGTCACGCTACACGTATAACGGTATGCTATAGTGCATGTTATCTCCGTCTCTCTCGCACAATGTGACGTCACATGGAAAACATTTGGTGGTTTCATTTTTTGTCTTAAGAACCATAAATGTTAAAAAATGATCTACACACACAGTCCTATAATATTTTTTTCAAGATTAACTTCAGGGCATTTTTTTAAACTAAATTAAATAAATTGAAAAATCCCCCGAGGTTTATTGAATGAATGTGTATCAATATCAATATAAGCATTTTATATACAATTTAGAGCTATGTGTATGGATTCCCTTACATTCATAGTTTTTAAGAAAAAAAAATCATAAAAACCTCAAACAAAATGTTTTTTGATAGGTTGGTTTACAAAATTAATCGAACTAATGGTGTATTGAAATGGCGAATATTATTAATTGGTAATTAGTCATAATTATTTTAAGTACAGGTAAAAATGTAGTAATGTTCTAGGAATAACTTATAAGGATAAGAGTTAATGAGATACCTTACAGCGATTTGAAAGAAAATAAAGGCCATACTATTTTTTTTCATTTCCATTTTATTTTTATATGCAATCTTGTACGTACTACATGGAGTGTAAGAAATTCAAACATGGTCCAACGACGAATAAAAAAAGTAGAAATAGTGTAATGGATAAAAATTTTATTTGATTGTAAATGTACGATTTACCTGCTTTTTATTATCGGGGATAATTATCATCGATTATTAATCATAACACGTGTTATATTTGGTAAGACAATATAACGTTAATAGAAAAAATATTTTTTTAAAGTCTACAATTTTAAACGATCTGTCACTTTGACAGTAAATTATTTTATTCATTAAAATCATGTGACAGTCAACATGCTGTGATAAAATTATCACCGATTTGATAGCCTATTCTGCGATTTTGTTTTTGTATTTTAACCAATGAAAGTAACCAAAAATATACCATGTGACGTGTGAATTATATTTCATTATATTTCATTTACAAAAAAATGTAAAGTCTAATTTGTAAACTCCGTCCTTAAAAAGTTAAAATTGGAATCCGTAAGCAATTTGTTTAAATTTGAATTCATTTGTATGTGTAATCTCTTTTCTGTAACGTGGAATATAAGAATCGTGGTTTTTAAAAAATAGTATCATTTGCTATTTAGTAAATGATGAAAAATTGAGTGTAGGGATACGTAATGTTATTGCTTATCGTATCTCGTGTAATATATCAACAACTATTGTATTTTTAACCCTTAACTGCTGACATGGAGTCTATCAGACTCCGCCCATTGTACTTTGATCTGTAACGCCCACTCAAATGCATTTACAAGTGCCTGGCACTCAGTACCTTCTTAACTTTCAGTCTAGTTTGACGGCTTAAAAAGACATTATTGTAAATTTTTCGGTTTTCGAGTTATAGTCGTTAAGGAGTCTGGAAGACTCCATGTCAGTGTGTGTGTAATATAATTGAATATATGATCATGGATAGTTCTTCACGATCCGTGAATATTTTAGATCAAAATTTCGAAGAAATTTGAAATCAATGGTATGACGAGGCGAATAGTGACATATGTGATACTGAGAACGAAGACGAGAGTGTTATACTCAGTGAACATGACTCTTGTAGTGAGCAAGAATTAAATTCTGAAGAGGACGATTTTCAGCAAGAAATTGATTCTGAAAACAATTTGGAAGAAGAATGTGCTTCAGATAAAAATTCGGAAGTAACAAAAAAGGCTTATTTTTACGGAAAAAATCGAAATGTACGAACTCCACAACATAATATTATGCATTTGCCAGTGGCACGTCTTCCCGACCAAGATAATGCTTCCACCTATTTTCAAATGCAGTTTTCTCAGGATATGTGTGAGTTAGTCATAAAGTGCACCAACCAAAAACTAGAAAACATGAGAAATAAATATAAAAGAAAAAATAAACCAGAATTAGCAAATATAGATGAAGTGGAATTCAAAGCGTTTTTGGGATGGTTGCTCTATACATCCATATTCAAATCGAATGATGAAGCTGTACGTAGTCTTTTCGCTACAAATGGTAAAGGAAGAGATGTTTTCAGGACAGTTGTGCCCGTGCAACGATTTTTGGCAATTCTAACTGCTCTACGATTTGACAATCCTGAAGACAGGGATAAAAGAAAAAAGATTCATGCTGGCACTGCAATACATGAATTTTTCGAAATGTTTATTCGAAATACACAAAACTCTTATGTTCTTGGTGAATCTGCATGTGTGGATGAGATGCTTGTGGTATTTCGCGGTAGATGTTCATTTAAAATGTTTATGCCTAATAAACCTTGTAAATACGGCCTAAAAATAATGTGTTTATGTGATTTGTGGACAAGTTATTTGTACAACGCTTACCTCTATGTCGGAAAAGATTCAGATAGTTTCAATCTAGACAACAATGAAAAGAAACTTGCAAAGCCATCCCAAGCTGTCATACGTCTGACAAAACCCTTATATGGCTCCAACAGAAATATAACAGCCGATAATTGGTTTTCGTCTGTAGAGTTAGCAGAATACTTATTGAGAAAAACCTAACTTATGTAGGAACGCTGAAGAAAAACAAAAGAGATATTCCTACACAATTTCTTGCTCAAAAACAAAGACCAGTAGCTGAAGCACTGTATGGTTTTACAAATGTAATGACCCTATTATCATGCCGAAAAAAATAAAGCCGTTTTACTGATTTCTTCCATGCACCACAGCAAAACCGAAGATCCTGATACTGGACAACCTGAAATGATTTCTTGGTACAATCTTACAAAGGGTGGAGTAGATTCGATGGATGAGAAGTGTGCAAAATATAGTTATAGTCGTCTAACAAAAAGATGGCCTTTAGCTATTTTTTACAGAGTTATCGATATTTGCAGTGCCAATTCGTACATTACGTTTGTTTCGTTTCACGGTAATCCTGAGGCTAGATTTACATTTGTTGAGAAAGTTGCCGATGAATTAGTAAAATCTCATATGATTAGACGGCTTAATGTTCCAAACCTAAACAAAGATGTACGAAATATCATCCATCGAATTCAAGATATCCCCGTAACTGAGCAAATAGAAGATAAGTTGGAAATTCGTAAATATTGTTATACATGTCCTGCTAAATTAAAAAGAAAAACTGCTTACATGTGCTTTAGCTGTAAGAAACCAATATGCCTGCACTGCTCTAGAAAATGTTGTCTACAATGCTGCAACTATGATAAATAGGTCAATATGGTTACTCAACTTTATATATTGCACGAATTTTATTTTATAATACTAGAATTATATTTTTGTTTTTTTGAATTAGTTTCAACTTTGTTTATTACATTTTTGCACAACAGAAACTAATTTCAAGATACATTTTTGCTTAATTTTAATTGTATAAGAAATACCTTTTTTTAAATGTTTTATTGTAGATACCTTCCCTTTTTGTTCAAATGATTCAAAAAAATTATATTATTTGAATTTTTGTTGTAAACATGTTTCTTCTTAAGCAATAAACTTTGTTATTTTGATATGTGAACTCTTAATTTTTATAAAATTAAGGAAAAAATGGCTTTTCCCTTTGTGGAGTCCTCCAGACTCCATGTCAGCGTTATAGTCATAAATGAGATGTCAGCAGTTAAGGGTTAATGACGTTCAGGTACAAGTACCGCGCGCTGCGGCCAGACCTGAGTGTGATTGATCCTGCAATCTCAGTGTGTCTTCGACTACAGGTTGCGCAAAACTTCACAATTATAAATAAATCAAAGTATAAACTAAAACTACCACATAAACGGTGAGTAAGCAAATGGTGCCACAAATATCAACTAACGTCTGGCATCGGGATCTGGCTGCCACATGACGTCATGCGCAGACATAGACGAAATTCGTCACTATGTAGCATACCGTTCTATGTGTATCGTGTTCTAAGTCAAACAATCGTGCGACCTACAAACCAGCCACTTTTATATACCGTTAACAGAAATGTTAAATGTTTGGGCTATATACCCTGCCATCTCGTGTTTGTAAGACAAACTATTAGTAAATGGGGTAATTTTAAAAGAGAATCGGTAGCATTATATTGTAATAAATTAATTTACTTATTGCAGTTAATGCAATATAAGCTTATATCTAAATCACTAACCATGGTAACATGAATCATACAATTATTCCAATGGGTAGTTAACCAAATTTAGGCTTACATTGGAATAATCCTAAGATTTAGTTGAATTCATCATATAAAATTGTAGAAATGTTAAGACTTAAAGTAACAAACGCCAAAATTTCAAAGTGTATTTGCATTTTTACATGTCCAAAAATTTACTAGAAAAGAAAATAACATACATTGGGTGCGAGTTGTTTATGTATCAAGGGAGTTATGGGTATGTTAATTACCGAGGGCAACAGATTGTCCCGAGGGACGTTAGAGGGCAGTTATAGATTTATAACTGCCTAGATACCAGTTCATAACTCCCAAGGGAATTATGAACGTGTTTATAATTACGGAAACTAAGGGTTTATTTGCTTATAATGTATTAGTATGAAATAAACAGTTTAAAAACATTATTATAAGTTTTTGTTATGAACGCATAAGTTCAAAAGTGAATATGCAATTAAAAATTATTAATTTTTTTAACAAAAACTTGTAATAATTTAACATTAGTCAAGTTGCTTTGGTATGTGTGAATACTTGCGGTGCAGGCTCACATTCCATTAATATAAATAATTTGATTGTTATCTTATTAAATGTAGAATTTACATCAGTTCTACATACATAAAGACAAAATTTACATAGATTGGGGCTAGTATCTCGATAGCTCAATTATGTATTTAATAAAATTAATAATATTTTTTTAGTTTAAAAACATAGTTGTTTTATCTCTTTTTTTTTCTTCAAATAAATTTCTATAGCACGATTTTTTATAATATCAGATTTTACAGCTCTGGAGTATTTGCGTCCAAGAATGTTGTTTATGTTACTGCAATATGTGTTATAGTGAAAATTAGGTGAACAAACCTTTATTTTCTAAAAACAGATGTGTGGTTAAGAAGAAGGTGAACGCACGTGGTAGTAATATGAACGCGATTCATGATTGTAAAACGTAACGTGAAATTGTATGCTTGTTATTATTATCTAAATGTTCAGAAGTACTAACTTATGTTAAAGGTAACAATATTAATACTTTATTTACGTATATTAAATAAATTAAGCAAATGCACGTATAATTTATTGCGTACCATAACAGGTTATGCGCCCAGATTACGTTTTTTTTTGATAACGGTGTACCCAATAAATTAAATACAGTACGTTTCACGCAAAGCAAACGTTACATCCTTTAAAATTGCACAAAACGAAACCGCATAAATTATAGTACGTTTCACAAAAACGTCGGATACACTATTTTAATTGTTACATTTCAAACGAAAAATGGAAGAATTATCGCGTCACCAACGACATTGAACGACAAAACTACCAAGCATGGAGCATAAGAGTTAAAAGCTATGCTACGATGAAAACCTAGACGAAGCTTTGACCAACAACGAATTTCTTACCGAAAACCTGAAAATAAAAAGATTGACGGTAAATGTAAAGCGCTAATGATACTAAACGTAGACGACGAAAACCTATCACTTATTGATGAATGTACGACCGCATACGAAATGTGGACAACCTTGAAAATGCACATACAAAATTGATAGTTTCCATGCAATATTACTACTAAAAGACTTTGTTAATTCAGAAAAAGGAGACAGAATCCATTGATGAATACATATACCGAAAATGCGAAATACAGAAAAACTAAATAAACGAGGGTTAAAATAGACGAAAAAATTAAAATCGGTATAATTTTAATAGGTTTACCTGAAATATTCGAGCCAACTATAAGAACGATAGATTTAAGCAAAGATGATATAAAACTAGATCAAATAAAAACGAAATTACTTGAAGAAGAAAAATTGATCTTAAACAAAAATCCTACTCTGATGAACACGCCAAAATAAATGTCGCAAAAAGAAAATCAGAAACAAAAACTAACGTGATTTATCGAACAAACGTAAATATACGGCGAAACGAACGCGAATCAGACCACGGAGAAGACATTTCGTACCAGACAGATAATGGCATAAAATGTTTTAGATGTAATCGGTACGGACACATTGGACGAAATTGTCCACGATACGGGGACGATACGAGCAGAACGGCAAATCAGCGAGGCAAGCCAAAAAACACAAGAAATGTTTCTAGAGTGACTGTGTGTCGAACCCAACACGTGACGAGTAACATGCAAGATGAATGGATTATAGATAGTGGATCTACAGATCATATCACTAACGAAAAAAGTAAGTTTATTAAACTAAAAAGTGACGAACGGAACATACGGTGTGCGGGAGAAGAAATCCTAAAAAGCGAAGGTATAGGAGACGTGGAAATAATTTTAAACCAGGATCATGAAAAACAAAATTTAATACTGAAAAACGTACTATATGTCCCCAAATCAGCGAATAATCTAATATCTGTTTCAAAATTGTGTGATAATAAAACCACTGTGAACTTTGACAATAACGAAGTGACAATCAAAAACGAAAAGGAAAAAACATTAGTGCAAGGAAAACGGAAAATAACGTACACTGTAACCGAAAACATTTGTCGAGCGGACGTGGCGACGGAAAACGAAATAAATGGCACGCGAGGTTCGGTCATCCGGGAAAAAACGAAAGTGAACGACTAACACGAGTACGAGCTTAAAATGACTATAACGTGGAAAAATGCGAAACGTGCAACGAGTGCAAAATCAAACGATCTAGCTTCCCAAAGAAAACAGAACATAGAAGCAAACGTGCATTGGACTTAGTTCATACAGACGTATTAGGACCAATTACGCCAACAACATTTGGAGGAAATCGGTACCTAGTAACATTTATCGACGATTTCAGTAGATACGCGGAAGTAGAAGCGATAGAGAGAAAAAGTCAAGTACTGGAGAAATTCATTGAATACAAAAAACGCGTAGAAACGAAACACGGAAAGAAAATAAGATCAATCAGAATGGACAATGGAGGAGAATACATGAACGAACGTTTTCAGACGTACCTAAAAAATGAAGGAATCCATGCGCAAATAACGAGTCCATATTCACCATCACAAAACGGAGTAGCCGAAAGAGGAAATCAATCGTTGATGAATACAACGAGATGTATAATGCGACAAAGCCACTGTATAAACGAATTATGGGGAGAAGCGGCACTAACCGCGATGAGTATACAGAACGACTGGGAGATAAACCATATCGATGTAAATGGAGCATACTTAAACGCTCGATTGAATGACGAAACAAACATGGAGATACCAGATGGATATAATGAAGAACTGAACAAGAAGGAATATGTTTGCAGACTAGAAAAGAGCCTATATGGGTTACATCAGTCAGGATACCTGTGGAACCAAGAAATAAACGAATTTTTGATAAACTTAGGAATGCAACGATCAAAACACCATCTGCATCGAGTTAGCACTGCATCACAAGAATTCCTTATCATCTCGCATTTTTGAATTCTTCATAAAAAATGCTTTTCAACCATATATCAGATGTTTATAATCTGCCAATGAGAAAGTGTCAAATTACACAATTAAATTTATATCAAACTAGGCCTTTGCCAATCAACCATCTATTCAATTATTGCAAGAGAATGGAGGTTTATTCGAGCATTTGATTAATTAATAGTAAAATTCAGTATAATATTAAATTTTATTTTTGTTGTTTTTGTCACTTTTATTATTATGATTTATGTTAATAATCAATAATATTGTTCTCAATAGTTAGTTTAATTTGTAGATTAATTTTCATTTAATTAAAATACATAATATGTCAAGGTTGCTTTGATATAAATTTAATTGTGTAATTTGACACTTTCTCATTGGCAGATTATAAACATATGATATATGGTTGAAAAGCATTTTTATGAAGAATTCAAAATGCAAAAATCCAATATGGCGTCCATAAGAAAATCGAAAGTTGCGTGCATTATCTCAAAATCTAGTAGGCCTAGATTTTTTTCAAAATCATTTTTGAAATCCTCGCTACCTGTTACCCCATCCTGCAAAAATCGTGGATGTATCTCTTGCAAGAAACAAGATATAGCGATTTTTAGAAAACGCATATTTTCAGTTATCACCCTGTGTCTAGTAAATGGAAGGATTTTTGACATGTAACCATGGTTACTTCTTGGGCATATAATGACGCAACTTTTTCTCCATTTAACCATCTTCGTATCTCTAACGGTTTCCAATATCCCCATGCATTTCATCTTAAACTGGACACCCTGTATATATATATATATATATATATATATATATATATATATATATATATATATATATAATAAGATATATTTTACCTTGCCCGCTCCCGCAATCGTTTCATGCGTTGCTTTACACTTAGACGTTTATCTCCAAGACGGAGGTGAAACTTATAGTTACCCATTTTTGTTAAGTACTTCTACTACCTAATCTTCAAACTAATGAAGTGTCCAGTATCACAAAAAAAACTAAACAGTAATTAAAATTGTCTTTCTCTATAGGTACATAAAATTAAAAATGTCTTTGTCTATACACTAAATTATTAAAATTGTCGCCTACATCAAATTATTATCCTGGAAGAATATTGAAACACGTATTCACGGCACTCACTAAACACAAATAGTATTTGTTTATTTAGAAGTAGCAATGGAAAGTGGAAACAGCAATGAATAAATTCGAAGAAGCTCGCACCATCGGTTGCGGTCGCGGCGCCGGCCTGGATGCGGTAGTAGTGGTGTATTCCCCTCCGTAGTCTGGGCTGCAAAACTTCGAGATTTAATGCGACGATCCATCTTCTTAGAAAGATTACTCAGCCGCGGAATTTTTCCAAACAATAAGTTTATTTCTTTTTAATTGCCAAAGGTTATCTTTGAAGCTATGCAAAAATATAATTTTCGATTTCTTATTATTACTTGAATTACAGCATGTTAAAATTGCTCAATTTAAAGAAGTTTGCGATTTTTGTAAAACTCCCTGAAGGCGATCACGCAAAGGAGCCTTTATAGCTCTACAGTACCTTTCCCTTCATGTGTACAAAAAAAATCAAGTTGATATATCTATAAATAAAAGAGGAATTTGTCGAAGTACGAGATCCTGTTTTCGACATTCATATGCGGCTAAAATCTCGCCTTAAGTAAGAATTGCAAAAAATTAATGCATTAGCCTCAAATAAATTAAAAAATGGCCATTGGCGCTCATTTTGAAAACGTCACTTCTTGTTTTATTATTTCTGCCAAATATGTTAATCGAACAAACATTCTAGAATTATAGAAAAACAACTGATTATTGCAGATATGTTTAAATTTATAGGATATAGGTAAAGCATTTGCACATCTTTAAAAAAGTGATCAATTATATGAAAAAAGTAGTAACAGATTTTATTTGTAAATATGAAGAATTATGTATAACATGAAAACAATTGTGGCGTAAGAACAAAACGAATACTATGTTCTTCTTTAACACAATTCATTCTTGCAAAATATTCCAAGAAGTAAGTTGTTAACATCATATTAGCACCTAGTCCGATGGAATACAATAAAAATATATTTCCAATACTATTTTGTATTCGTACAGTACTTACAATACTACCAAATACAAAAAAATAAACAAAAAATATTGGTAAATAAAATCCTATGGATACCGATACTATGTAATCGTGAAACAGCGCTGATACAAAAAACACCATAAATTTTGCAATAAATTTATTTCCGGGTACAACAATTTCGTAGAAATCTTTGTAAATGTATGTGTACAACCAATCATGTACAACTGTATTCCATGTTTTGTAATACCTTCCGAAGTTTAAAGACGTCCACCAATCCTAAAATGGACTACATTTTAGTACAGTGCCAGAATTAAAGTAAATTGGATTATAACTTTGTAAAATAGTCTATCCGAAAAATGCAACATTTCAGCAAATGCATTTAGCCAAGCATGTAAAATCATGTAGTAGATTAATAGCATTGCTAACATGCCGTAGAACGCATTGTTTAACACAGTCATTATAATATCTGCATATGTATAAGGTTTCAAACCATAATCACTTAATTCGTTTAGATATACCCTATCTACAATGAAACTGTAAAAAAATACACCAGCAATGACTTCTGAAAATGATTTTAAGACATAACTCCATCTTATTTTTCCAATCGACCTAAAACAAAGATATACATTAAAAGTTGTCTCGTAACAATGATAGATCAAAATATCTAGTGTGAAGCAACTTACAAATTTAGTACGTTTTGAATACATTTTAAACAATACTTAAAAGCTTTTCGCGCATGCGCAAAATTATCTGCCCATAATATTACTAATATGTATAAACAATGCTAATATTTAATTGCATAAAATAATTCAAACTCTGCCAAAAATTTGTCAATTAATTGAATATCTGGTTCTTTTTGCAATTTTAGACAAGTATTCTGTTTAATTTTAAGTATTTCACACCCAAAATATTCCTTTTGAAAGGGCAGAAATATGTCCATGGTTTATAAAATATCATTATCTTTGAGGATATAAGCGAGTTAGTTGGATCTGAGGTAACACAGTCTGATTAGCATTCGTAAGGTAATGGGTTGGATCCCCGTTACCGTCTACCTTGTATGAGTTTTCCTCATATACATATAGCAGCATGATCAGTGCGTATACGAACATAATTTGCGATTAAACTAAACTTAAGTCGATGTCTAACGCACAAGCGAAAGATTCAGTCGCTACTGAAGTTGGTACGTATTAAAACCATGAAGGAATTTTTTTGCAATGTGGATATGGGTTTAGTGTATAGAATATAACGTAATAATAATTACTCACTATTTTGGTGATAAGTAAATTAGGACTAACATTGACAATCTACTCACATATGCAACGAACACAATTTGTCCATAAGTTATTAGTCTGACGAGTGCAAAACAAATATAGTGCAAAGCGAATACAATCTAGCATAGCATAAAATATCTAGTGTGGTGAAAAACACACGACGTGTGGAATGGTACCTGGTCGAGGTAGCCGTTTTTCTAAAACGGAGAAAAAACCAAAGGATAGGAAATAAAACTATAGGTCCCGTGGAAATGATGATGATTGACACGTTAAAGATCCCTTACTAAAGATGGAATTCCTTTAGTAGGTCAAAATCCTAGTGACGGGTAGTGCTAATAACCATCAGTAGTTGATGCACATAGAGGTGCATGAAATTTCCGTTTGTTTCTAGATCTCGGCCTAAAAATACAAAACAAAAGAAAATTAATTTTTTTTTAGTATAGTTAGACAATCTCTTTTATAATAAGTTAACTACCAAAATAGGCAACATTATACAAACAAGAACAATAATCTATGTCAAACAGATGTTTAAAACTTTATGCCATATAGGGATGAACACACATCTAGATGCCAACTTAATAAAATTCCAAAGCTGCCCGTTTCTTTAAAAATATCGATAATACAGTTCATTTTCAATCATATTCATTTAATTTTTACACTTATATCGCTTTATATTAAGATATTTTATAAAGAAATATGTCTACACATTTTCTTATATAAAATCCATTATTCAGATATTGAAAAAGTTTGTACTAACAGAATTGTATAGAGTATAATGAATCTATATGATTAAGGTCTGTACATTGGTATTTTTATATCTACAAAAAAAAGCTCCTAATAAACCACCCTCTCCGCTGCTGAACTTCTCCCAAAATTTCATCAGCTCTAGAAGTGAAAACAAGCTTAAATACAAAACTTTAACTACGTACGTGTTTTCTTTCTGGATCAATCGTGGGCATTAACATACATCCACACATACATGCACGTGCGCACTCTGGCACACACGCACGCACTCACACACACACGCACACACACACACGCACACACGCACATGCGCACACACGCACACGCACACACACACACACACACACACACACAACACACCACATCACACGCAAGCACACTCACAAACACCAGCACGCACGTCACACACACACACACACACACACACACACACACACACACACACACACCACGAGACCCACGTCGAGAGAAAATGTGATTCAACGGATAACGGACGCTATTCGTAGCACAAATACGGAGGTGGTGAAAATGGCAATCTTGACAACCTGGGGAGACTAAAAATGTGTATTCAAAATGATGGATCATTTTGAACATTTAGGGCCTCAATTGAATTTTCTACGCCTCTACTTATTTTGTTTCCAAAGCTTACTTGATATGCGAAGAAAACCACTCACTGTATTACCACATTAGTGGTGTATCAGTTTAATATCGGGCGGTGGAGCTGGGGGGTTTATTATGGTCAGTATTTGGTTTTTATCAAATATTTCTAAAACAGCTGCATATTTAAAAGATATAAAAATACCTGGATATATACCTCAATCATATCGATTAATTATGTTCTATGCAATTTTTTGATATGACGCGTAATTTAGCGGCAAAAAAATTCCTAAGATAGAATTTAAGTGTTAGTTCAAACTGTTTCATTGAATAACGATTAATTTTATAAGAAGTGTAAACGTATTTTTAAAGAAAATTTAATTTTACATAAATTTTCTTTACATAGTCTTTTTAATGTAAAGCGTAATAAATGTAAAAATTAAATAAATATGATTGAAAATGCTGAAGCCCTATTATCGATATATTTATAGAAGAGAACGGCTTTAGATTTTTATTTACGTTAACATGTATCTATGTCTATGAATCTCTATCTGACATGAAGTTTAAAGCGTCATTCTCACATAGATTACTGTTTTGGTTATTACAATGTTGCCTGTTTTCGTTAGGAACGTATAAAATAGAGGTTGCATAGTTATCCTAGAAAAATTGAAATTAAAATTATTTCATTTCTTTTAATTTAAGTTATCATTTAGATGACTATTAACCTCCGTCTGTCATGAAGTTTTAAACGTCTGTTTGACATATATTATTGTTTTTGCGTTAACAATGTTGCCTATTGTTGTAATAAGCTTCCTATAAACGATGTTGCATAGTTATGTCCTAAAAAAATGTTATTAAAATTATTTCATTTCTTTTAATTTTCATTTTGTAGGTTGGAAGGTCGTGTGGTGTTCCACACCAGATATTTATGTTTTACAAGTATGGCTAATTCATATCGTACTAGAGCTGTAGCTGACTATGACTTAAAGTCAGCACACTCACACACCCACGCAAGCACGCAGCACGCACGCACACACGCACACACGACACACACACACACACACACACACACACACACACACACACACACACACACACACACACAAACACACACACACACACACACACACACACACACACACACACACACACACACACACACACACACACACATATACATACACACACGCACACAGCACGCACAGCACGCACACGCACGCAACACACACACACACACACACACACACACACACACACCACGAGACCTGCGTCGAGAGAAAGTGTGATTCAACGGACAGCGGACGCTATTCGTAGCACAAATACGGAGGTGGTAAAAATGGCTGTCTTGACAACCTGGGGAGACTAAAAATGTGTATTCAAAATGATGGATCAGTTTGAACATTTAGGGAGTCATCGTCCGACTAAAAATTCCAGCTGTAGAAAAATAAACCAAAGTAGACATCAATGGACCACGCCCACACCGACCGCCAATGCGTTTGAAGCACTTGCTAACACGACAGACCGCTGAAACTATAGCCGCCGTCACCAGGGAGCGTGCCGGCGGTAATCCTGCGTCAGAAGGAGAACTTCTTCCGACAATTGGACTGATGAGGGATCACCTTCACCCGAGCGAAGGCCAAGCCAATGGATACAGTGTACATCCTGCCACAAACAAGGACCTTACTGGCTGATACGGTATATGGATAGGCATGGGACTCCGTACCATACCTATCAGACAACGAGTGAACTTACGTTCAAGGTGGTTCTACGGACAGTACCTGTAGAAATCTCCGAAAGTGACGTTTGTTCAGAGCTACAAGAACGCGACATTAATCATTTTTCTTGTTTCAGGATGAAGAAATACTGGTGACGCTCATAACAGAAGCGGACCCAAGGACCAACCGGCAGGTGGTGTACGTGGTTCGGCTTCGCATCTCATGTAAGACTTGAGGCGGAAATCCGGCATAGGACAGTGTCACCGGTGCTAGGGATTCCGTCAAACACAGCGTGGCTGTTGAGCGGCGGCAGGATGTACCAAGTGCGCAGGGAATCACCACTTAGCGAATGCACTAAACCCTGAACCGACCGGACTAAGTGCGGGAACTACGGTGGTGATCACTCGGCCAACATCCAGGGATGTCTCAAGTTCTCACGCCTCCGGCAGCCCTAGTGGGAGCAGGCAGATTCACCACGCCAAAAGTGACAGAAGAGGACGCCACCGACAGCGACACCCTCTCAACATCTAATGCGGTTAGAGCCGCAGTCGAGAAAACGCCCGTTCTATCTGCTTTAGGGTTCGATGACATTCCAGGCTTCCTCGGAGGCTTAGATTTGGCGATGGCCCTACCTGTCATCCGCAAGGTGGCAGCGTCACTAGCGAAGTCGCAAATTGCGTCTTACCTGTGGGAAGTCATCCTTATTGACGGCCAGGATGTGTGTGACCTTTTTGAGCAAGCACTCTCCGGAAC
Organism: Vesta saturnalis; assembly: GCA_036346205.1. Taxonomy (NCBI): domain Eukaryota; kingdom Metazoa; phylum Arthropoda; class Insecta; order Coleoptera; family Lampyridae; genus Vesta; species Vesta saturnalis. The sequence goes on along the minus strand of JARFJB010000018.1, from coordinate 245,906 downwards.
GGCGATGAGAAAGGATGCCTCAAATAAGTATACCAGTATCAAGCTTCAATAACTATTTCCTGTCCTAATCTCCCAGTTGTTCTGTACCTCCTCACGATAGAAATTCCACCCTACTACGACCACACTTATACGTTTTAAAAATTATTATTTTTGTATTTATTAAATACTCTAGCAAAGTACAGGTCGTAGGTTCAAATCCTACTCGAGGTAAACTTTTTATTTATGTATTTAATAAAATTAATGATAATTTTTAATTACATAAATAAAAAGTTTACCTCGAGTAGAATTTGGACCTACGATATGTACTTACAATAATTTTATACGTTTTATTTTCTATTTTAGATATACGAGGCGACAGCACCACATACAAACGGAACAACCCACACAGCACCAACTCCAACAGCTACAACACCCACTGGACGATCTTTTTTTTGGAAACCAACAACTACACAACATGATGTCCATAGGTACTACATCAACATCACGTAACCCAACAAACACACAATCCACGCGCTGAAGAGGACGAAGAGTCCTGAGAATCGCACCACCAAAACAAATACGATACTTCGTATATTATAGTTAACTATAATTGTACTTTATATTATTATATCTATATGTTTTGTTAACTCTGCGTTACACGCGCCACATTTTATAATGTCGTCGCACGCGCGTGAGGGAGTCCCTCACATGGAATTATTTTGTTCCTAGCCGGTGTTTGTTGAATTTAAAGTGTCGGATTGAAAAGATGTTTTTATTTTAAAGTTTATTTTCAATAAAATACAATTTTAAAAAATTTAAATGTTATAAATTAAATGGACTAATCTGAATCTTCCTTGGTCCAGCATCTCGTATATATCGACTTAGTGTGCTCCTTGCAGATAAGTCGGGCACCATCTGGATTGATGCAAGTTGTTTTTGTTTTTCGGTTTTTTCTTTTAGGACAGTAAGAACATTTGTCAACTTCCCTTGGCCCTCCTCCTGTTTCCGGTTGCTCTGCCACTCCCAACTGCCGTTCTATTTGCATCTGTAGCAAAATTGGTAACGTGTTTATTTCAAGGCGTTTCAACTGATCTGGCCTAATCAGTTCCAGTGCCAAATCTCTCAAATATTTTCTTCTTAGTAGTTTTTTTCCCCTATTTTCTGCATAAATTATTTGGATTTTTATGTCGGCTATATTCAGCATTGCGAAGAAGGCCACCTGCGACTTACTCTTGAAACGGAATACAAACTTTTTAGTTTATCAAATACATCTACTCCAGACGTTTTGTTATAAAAAGTGATTACTTCAGGTTTGCACTTACTACCAGAGCTGACATCAATTGTATCTCTGTCGTGCATTGTTGACAGTAGTATTACGTTTTTATTTTATTTTTTTGGAACATGCGAAACTAGCAAGCATTTGTCACCAAAACCGAAAATGCTGCTCGGTATAGGCCTCTGTTTAGTAGCAACAAATATTGGAGGAATTTCCCTTTTGTTTTTTCTGAAAGTACCTACTATAGTTGTCTTACAATGTTTTAACAGGTCGTTGGCCAATGGAACGGAAGTAAAGTAGTGGTTTTCATGTCACGTTACGCCAGGTATCTTTTTTGAATTCGATCAGTCTTTTGACTAGTGGAATTTCGCTGTTATCTAGTTAAAATGGTCCTTCCGGTTGTTTTCCTGCATACATTTCCATGCTACTGGTGTATCAATTTTGTGCATCCGCCAACGAATAGATTTTAATGCCATATTTTGCTGGCTTGTTAGGTAAATACTGCCTAAAGTCACACTTCCCACGAAAAGCTTCCAACATTTCATCTATTGTGGTGTAAAATCGTAATTCATAATTTGATTTGCACCTCTCAACCAAATAATCGAAAAATTCCCTTATTGGGGCTAATTTGTCGATCTCTTTTCTGGCCGCTCTAGCTCGTATATCGTCGAATCGAAGTGCCCTCATGAGTAGCCTAAAACGACTTATACTCATAGTGCTCCTAAAAATTATAGGGCCGTCTACATTCTACAAATCCTCAGTATTCATATGGGCTTATTTGCAGGTTCCCTGCATATAAAGAATGCCGAAGAGGGCTCTTACTTCATCCACATTTGTGTCTGCTGCATCTCTGGGACGGGAAATTGATTGGCGAATTTTTGAGAAACATATGTTAGTGTACAACACATATCTAACAATAATCTCTGTTGAAAAAAATTCACTCCAACATTCGTATGGGTTTCTAATGTTTTTTTGCAACACCTTTCACCCCAGGGCGTGTAGTCACTGTATTTTCAGTAGGTACCTTTGAGTTGGTCTTTAGGTAATGGGCGTTCCAACTTGTTTGCTTATCTTTGCGTACAGGTACCAAAAAAACACGATTCAAAATTGACATACTTGACAAGTTTGTTTCGTTTACCTAAATATATGGGCACATTTCTTGCAGTACTTGGTAAAGCGCTACTTGTAGGTTCTTCAGTTTCTGTTTCATTTTCACTATCATGATCTTGCATTTCTACATTATCAATGTTACTAACGTCACTTTCATATGAAGGAAAATCTTCCTGATCATCATAAACTTCATCAAACCACTGCAGTAACTGTTTCTCCCCCCGTGGATCCATAACTACACAAATCGCTACAGAAATTGCCAATAACCCTATAAAAAGCGAAGTGAAACAATAGACAACTAAACAAAAAAGCGATAAAAACTTAAAACCTACAGCAAGGTAATTCATGATCAAATGCGACGAACAAGTAGTGTGCCTAGGTGCACAAATCACCACAGGTATTATCTGAAAACCAATAAAAAAGTAGTACAAATAATAAATAAAAGTAATCAATAGTAAATTTACACAAAAAGGTTTGACGGTAAATTCAAAATTCCAAAATATGTTATTTTTAAAGCTACAAAATACGTAGTAAAAACAAAAAACCAAGAAGTTAACAGATAGACTTACAAAATAAAACTTTAAACGCACTGAATGAAAAATTTTGTTATAAGAACAAACTATCCGAAGACTGTGAGGAAGCGCTCACTGCAAGAATGCGAATTTATTGAAAACCATCTGATAATAAATACCGCAACGTACAAATAACGATATCCCCCGAAGGCAGCACGTAAACAGGTACAGAACACATTCCTAAAACCCCAACGTCATTGAAAAAAGAATTACAACGTTATCATCGAAAGACAGAACAATGTGAGGGATTCCCTCATAGCGCGTGCGGCGCAGGGTTAAATAACAAAATTTTAATAAACTTTGTTGAATTGAATTGCAATTTATATATTATATTTATATCTTTAACAACTAAGGAACTAAACATAAATTGAACTTACCTTGGATAATAATCCCTGTATATAAGTGTAGGGGCAAAAGAAAAATATATATAATGATATAATGTGGGATAAAATATTTTTTTATTTTGCTTTTCAGTTCTGTTTAAAAAACGAGGGGTGCAGGTTCTTACAAAAGAATGTATTTTCATTTCCAGTCTGGTCTAAAACACAATTATTTATCAATTCTGACGATTAAAATTTTAATGTCACTCACCATTTCGCTTAAAGCAGCAAAAGAGGTGGCATAACCTAAATCACTTCGTATAGTTACTACAGTTGACAGCCCAAAAACTCCAAGCATGAAAAAGATATAACCAAAAAAGCAAAACTTATTCCACACGTGTATTAATGTAGCTAAAATGTATACAATGTTACTCAAATATTATTTTAGCAATAAAACATGTGAATATACTTTATTCAAGATAATAGCGTTTATCCGCAACACTAGTGTTTTTTGAACTACCTTCTGATAAGTACTTTCAATATTAAGTACTACTATTGTATTTATAAATTTGACATAATCTAACCTTACAAACACAATGGCCCTATCCGACAGTGTAGAACATATTAAGTAAGTGAATGCGTCATAGTCAAACATTAGCAATGTCAGAATTAGAAATATTTCCACTTTTAATTCAATATCGTATTCTAGATCATTTAGTAGTGCTTTAGTTGTTTCAGATAGTGTTAGATAAAAAAGTTAATTATAAAGTTGTAAAGAATACTTTTGAGCAATCGAGAAAGAGAAAGAGAAAGAGAAAGAGGAAGAGAAAAAGAGAAAGAGAAAGAGAAAGAGAAAGAGAAAGAGAAGAAAGGAAAGGAAAGGGAAAGGGAAAGGAAAGGGAAAGGGAAAGGGAAAGGGAAAGGGAAAGGGAAAGGGAAAGGAAAGGGAAAGGAAAGGAAAGGAAAGGAAAGGAAAGGAAAGGGAAAGGGAAAGGAAAGGGAAAGGAAAGGGAAGGGAAGGAAGGAAGGAAAGGGAAAGGGAAAGGAAAGGGAAAGGGAAAGGAAAGGAAAGGAAAGGGAAAGGGAAAGGAGAAGGGAAGGGAAGGAAGGGAAGGGAAGGGAAGGAAGGGGAAGAAGAGGAAGGGGTAGGAGAAGGAAAGGGGAAGGAAGGGGAAGGGAAGGAGGAAGGGAAGGGAAGGGAAGGAAGGGAAGGGAAGGAAGGAAGGAAGGAAGGGAAGGGAAGGAAGGGAAGGGAAGGAAGGAAGGAAGGAATGAGAAGGGAAGGGAAGGGAAGGGAAGGAAGGGAAGGAAGGGAAGGAAGGAGGAAGGAAGGGGGAAGGGAAGGAAAGGAAAGGGAAAGGAAAGGGAAAGGGAAAGGAAAGGAAAGGAAAGGGAAAGGAAAGGGAAAGGGAAAGGAAAGGGAAAGGAAAGGAAAGGGAAAGGGAAAGGGAAGGGAAGGGAAGGGAAGGGAAGGGAAGGAAGGAAGGAAGGGAAGGGGAAGGGAAGGGAAGGGAAGGAAAGGAAAGGGGAAAGGAAAGGGAAAGGGAAAGGGAAAGGGAAAGGGAAAGGGAAAGGGAAAGGGAAAGGGAAAGGGAAAGGGAAAGGGAAAGGGAAAGGGAAAGGGAAAGAGAAAGAGAAAGAGAAAGAGAAAGAGAAAGAGAAAGAGAAAGAGAAAGAGAAAGAGAAAGAGAAAGAGCAAGAGAAAGAGAAAGAGAAAGAGAAATAGAAATAGAAAGAGAAAGGGAAAGAATACTAAAAATTTCTAGAATCTTGTATGTGTTAGAAATAAGCGACAATGTAAAAACAATAATAGATCTAGATGGTGAATGAAGGTCATCCATTTAATTAGAAGAGCTATAGGTGACAATTATATTTGGGTTTCGATTGATGAAGCTACAGACAGCGTTGGCAGGTACGTAGAAACTTAATTACTGTTTTATTAGATTAAATGACTGATGTACTAATACGAAGGTTTTGCGAAATCAAGAATATTTCTTTGTTGAATTTCACCTATACTCTTTATTTTAAGTTTTTGTTATGAACGAATAAGTTCAAAGGTAACAAGTTGCTTTGGTATGTGTGAATCCTTGCGATATTGCAGGCTCACATTCCATTAATATAAGTAATTTGATTGTAATCTCATTATATTTAGAATTTACATCAGTTCTACATACATAAAGACAAAATTTACATCGATTGGGGCTTGTACTTCGATAGCGCAGTTGGTTAGCGTGGTACTCTAGCAAAGTACAGGTCATAGGTTCAAATCCTACTCGAGGTCAACTTTTTATTTATGTATTTAATAAAATTAATAATAATTTTTAATTCATCTATGCTCGTTTTTAAAACGTATTGTTCTTTAAATAATGATTTAAGTTTGTTGTTGCAACTAAAGATTTATTCTAGTAAAAATTTATTATCAGATACGTTGCTAACGTTATGATAGGAATTTTAACTCGAGGCGAATACCAGTTCATATCTTTCAACCATGGATGTTTTTGCAATTCAAATAATCCGGCAATTGCAAAATTGATTAATGATTCCATGGCTCTTTTGTGACCCCTGGGTATTCAGTACGAGAACGTTCTCTTTTTTGTTACTGATGCAGCACCTTACATGCTCAAGGCTGGATCAACCCTTCAAGTCTTATACTCGAAGATGATTGACCTGCCTGGCACATGGATTACACAGAGTCGCGGAAAAAGTACGGGAAGTACATACAAAAGTGAATAATTTAATTTCAAACGTTAAGAAAGTCTTTAGTAAAGCTCCACATCGTATACAGGCATTTAAACAAATAGCACACCAAATACCACTGCCCCCAGAGCATGTAATAACAAGATGGGGTACCTGGCTGTCTGCAGCAGAATATTATTCAAATTACTTTGATACAATTAAAGATATTGTAAACATATTTAACAAAGATGATGCACTTTGTATACAAAATACACAAGACGCAGTTAATGCGAAAGAAATTAAAGAAGAACTGCTGTTTGTTTTTTCAAATTTTGTTTGTTTGTCAAAAACAATTACTTTATTAGAAAGACAAGGTTGTTCAATTTCAGAAAGTATTACTCTGGTAGATAATATTAGTACCTCTCTTGCTAAAGTTAAAGATCCAAAGGACCTTGCAGTATATAAAAAAATGAAATATGTTTTAGAGGAAAATGTAGGTTTTGCCTTAATTAGAAAAATAGATGACGCAATAACTGGTCAAGCTACTATCGCATATGAATTGAAAGAATTATAAATACGCTCCAGTTACATCTTGCGATGTTGAAAGGAGTTTTTCCAAGTATAAAAATATTTTTACAGACAATCGACAAAGTTTTACTTTTGATAGTTTAAAAATGTAATTGTAAATAGTCATTCATATAGGCTAAATTTATTTGGTAAAGTTGTATTATCTTTTATAAGTAAAATAAATTAATGTGATTATTTTTATATTTTGATTTCTTTTTCCGAACTGAAAAACGCATATTTTCTATAAAATATTGCTTTTAATGCATATATCTCCAATTTTAATAGCATATTTAAGTGCATATTTCAGCATTTTATAGTGCATAAGTGCATGCATATTTTGGCATTTTTAAGTGCATACAAATCCTAGCCCTAATTATAAAATATTAAGAAACCTCTATAAATCAATTGTGAGCGTCACAAAAGTTTAATGTCATAACGAAAATTTAAAGCATTGCAATAAAAGCCTAACGAATGGTTGTATTTACTAGAATTGCAGTTACATATGTGTTTATTCAAAAATACATGGATATTTTACTAATTTTAAGAAATGTGGTTGATTAATAATAGGAATAGGATTACCACTTATTTACTACAATTTCTGTCAGTTAATGAATCGATACAGTATCCATGAAACATGCTGATGCAATTTGTTTGCCATGCACGTAATATAGTTTTGTCTAACTATAAAACATTAAGAAATAATATAATTGCAGACCGCAAAACAAGTTTGCCGTCAAAAAGGAAATTAAAAATATTGAAATGAATTCCTGACTTTTTTATTATTGGTGTTGCATTAGTGTCAATTACAGCTAAACAAGTAAATTATAGAAGTTACACTTAATCATTTAGTAGCCTAACCACTTTTGCAGTAGAGATAAAGCATCTTTCAATTCTAGGGACACTTCTAAACGAGACATTATTACTAAGATTTTTTTGTTTGGATTGTTAACAAACAAAATACACTCACGTACCACACGTACGTGGGTGTATTTTGTTTGTTGCAGATCCTGCCACAGTTCCAGTGTTCCAGATTTTTCAAGTGGATTGGTGTTATTAAAAAATATGATTTCCGATCATTTGAGACCAGAGTTTTGGTTTTTTGTCGTTAAAATTTGATTAACAACCAGGAAATCTGTACGTTTCTCAATACTTTCCATGCGGCCTGCTGATGTAATCGTCAGAGATGAAAGTGGGGGCTATATTCCCGTCTGGTTATAGAGTACGCCGTGACTTACCGCATCCAAGGGATCGTACATAGGATGTACCAATAAGAACGTTTAGATCAGGCAAAGTGTTTGGTTAGAGTATGTTACAGATGTAAGGTAGGTCTAGTTAGTGAACAATAACAAATACCTAAATGAAAACTTTCCCCAATATTAAACATAATTAAAATATTTATCTTTTGGGTTTTAAATCGTGTATTTTAGTATGTATATGTTTCGATAACAAGTTATCGTTCTCAGTAAATGGTAATATCTTTAAGAATTTCTTGAGATGTTAGATATTAAAGATGTTACCATTTACTGAGTTTAAAAGCATACATAATCACTATTCATTGGTATTGTGATTATAACGAACCAGAACTGACACTACATCCATTCATTTATTCATTAATTATTTTTTAATGATACCTTAGGATTCTTCAAGGTTGTTTTATTGGCTAAGTATCACTAGTGATTTCTAAGAATTTTCCTAATGTTTATTATTTTGAGACGTATGTCACTTAAGGCTAACTTATAAAGAATGGCCGTTTCCGTAATAATGTCATGGGACATGCAGGCATAAAGTTTGTGCCAGGATATTCTTCAAAGCCAAGCTAAGTTCGTCGGAATGGTCGCGGGTCGGAGACTAAAAATCTCGCGGTGTTTATAGCAAAATATCTGCATCGTAAAATAGAAGGATCCACGCTGTCTTAGATCGGCATTGTCGTACGTGACAGGAAAATTAGTAAACTCACCTTAAGTTCGATCTCTTTGACATCTTCGCGCTTCAGCTATTAGAATAGTTCTGAATATATAAGGTTCCAAAACACACAAAATAAATAAATAAAGACGAATACGTGTATTTCAAAAGAAGTTATCATTAACGCGGTCGTACCACAGGGACATTGGTTTTCTAACGACAGCACTCTTCATTGTAGTTCATCTCAGTCTACTCATGATGGTAATACACCTTCTATGTCAAATTAGGACATTAAAGCTGAAACCGAAAATTCAATCAACAAAGACATTCAATGTATGCTCGAATGGGGAAGCAATAATCTAGTTAAATCTAATGCTAACAAAACTCGGTGTTTCCTTGTGGCTTGACCAACTTCTGTCAACTACCAAAACAGCTGCTCGTAAAATAGACTTTGTATATAGAGCTAAGCAGTACTTTACCTCCCGACAACTTTTTCTGCTGTATAAAGCCCAAATTCGAGCTCATCTAGAATATAATTCTCACCTCTGGGTTGGTGCTCCACAACACGCTCTAGATGTCGTTGATCGTGTTCAAAAGAGAGCGATTAAACTTATAAATGGCCCGTCCTTAACTTCTGGCTTACAGTCCCTTGAGCATAAAAGAATCGGTTCAGTTCTTTCTTTGTATTACCGGTATTACAATGACTATTGCGCTGCTGAATTACATTCTTTGATACCATCTCGGGCTACCTTTGCTAGGAATACTCCGTTCGCTCACTTACGTCATCAGTATGCAGTACAAATCTTCACTTGTTGTACCAAACGGGCCTAATCCACATTCCCCTACACGGTTTCTAAACCTGTTTTCTTCTCGCTCATGATATGGAAAAATTGAAGGTAGCTGTTCATTGGCATCTCTTGGCAATTCAATATCCCTCTATCTATCCTCCTAAGTGTTCCTGAGTGCTTCAGCACGGTAGGCCAAATTTAGCCTGTTTAGGTCCACAACACAAAAAATAAAAATTTCACGACCTTTTGCTCATGCACTTTGTAGTTAAAATTCTGTGAAGTCGGCTAATATTGAGTACACGTATACAACGCTTCAGCCTGCTTACTTAAATCGTAAGCCGTCAGTGTAATCTTTCCAACCTCTAAACTCTGATCAGATATACTTTTTTATCAAAATACAGATAAAAACATAAAAATTAAAAAAATAACTCAATTAAATTAATTTTAAATCCGCCGTACATTTGTTCACAGTATTACCCAAAAAAGTTAAAGAGAATAACTATTACTGCCAGTAAAACCAGCAATAATATAAGTATCTAAATTAATTTACATTAATATCTGCATTTGCTCACAATATTCTCAAAAGCACCAGTAATAACTTAAGGTAACCCAAAATCATCAGTTTAAAATTAGTACCTTAATGTAAAACAGCTTTCTTATTATAAATCAGTCATTAAAAACCATTTCAATACCTTTATTTGATAGAACGTCCCGTTTAAGTTAATAAGATTTCTAAAATTCATTTACATGAAGGAATCAACTACAACTGAACAACAAAATATAAAACCAGAAACGTTCGATCCAACCAGTGCAATTTACAGCTGTCCACAATTTTTTGTTTGTATTCAATAATTTTCAAATACGTAACGTACACGTACAAAGTAACAATCATTTTGCCTTGCTAAAACCCAACCAACTGAAACGGTCAGAAGATGCTAATCGTCACACAATTCATCACTGGTTCTAGATTCACTTATAATCCAATAAACTCTTGTTTTATTTATAACAAGATCGTTCATGAATGTTTTTGTCTGTCAGCAATGGTCTACGGAAGTATCTTCAACAAACAACCACAAAAGGAATGCACCAAATTATCTTCATAAAACAACCGCTTCAGCAGAACTCAGATAATGTAACACTCAAATAATAAAAAATTTTGCCCACACTCTTAGAATAAGGGAGTTTATTCACCACAACCGCTAATATCACCAGGAGTTACACGTCTTCCATACCTTGCTTCGCCATCTTACCCTCGTTGATATACAACTAGTTACTATAGCCGAACATTTTAAAAACAAAAAACGCGCTATCCGGACTCGGACGTTCAAAGCGTTCAAAAACGAACCTCGAAAAGTATGGAATGATCTATATATCTCGGTAAATATTTAGTCTATCAAAAAATGTCGGAAATAAAAGTTGGCTAGTGTTTAGTTCTTCAAGCTATTTAGTGAGTGGATTCTTAAAAACAAAAGTAGCAGCTATTACTTTTTTAAATACCAATGTACCCCTATATTGTACTCATCTGATAGAGATCTTTTTCTCTTTTCAATGGTATAAAAATTTTACTGAACTAGTTTTTGAGAAAAAAGCGAAAAAGTGATGGTAGAATGATGTTAAGTTTATTACGCAATCTACAATGTTAACATAATAACTAAACTAATCTGAAATAACTCTAACAAGTTTATTTTAAGTTAATATTAATCTGGACAGAACAAAAAAAAAAGGAAACTACAATAAATGTTCAAATCGAGCACCGTTCACAGTGATAAATTCTACGTTGAAATACATCAATCGCATTTAAAACAGCTTCAGGTGTGATGGCCCTCATCTCTGCACGAATGCGATTTTTTAAGCTCTTAATGTATGCCGACATATTTACGCAAACCTCACTTTTGATAAGGTCGCTCCAAAGGAAGAAATCCAGCGAACTTAAATCTGGTGACCGAACTTCCCATCCTACTAGACCTCTTCTGCCTATCCAACGGTTTGGAAAGATATCATTAAAGTACTGGCGAATATTAATCCCAAAATGTGGAGGGGGGGGGAGGGGCTCCGCATTTGTCTTGCTGGAACCATATTCCGTCGTGGGGTATATCCGGATCGTCTCGATCTGGGTGTAAAACCGCTAATGCAGCAACCACCTCAAATCGTAAAAAAAATTAGACAAACCAGATTAATATTAACTGAAAAAAAAACTTGTTAGAGATATTTCAGATTAGTTCAGTTATTATGTTAACCTTATAGATAGTGTAATAAACTTACTCCACCGTCACTTTCGTTTTTTTTTTCAAAACTAGCTCAGCAAAAGTATTAAAGTTAATATAATTGAAAAGAGAAAAAAAATCTCTATCAAATGAGTACAATATAGGCGCACCTTGTGATTAAAAAAAATTGTAGGGATATTCGCTGCTCTTTAAACATTTATTGAAAAGGTTTTTATTCTACGTCTCTGCACCAAAGCATTATACCACTAAAACAGTGGTTTGATTTTATATCAAAATGCAAAACTTTCGTTCCTCTAAAAATCGTATCGACAATCAATCTAAAAGTGAGACTCAAATGTATTCACACATGTCAGCAAACAAACACTGCGCATTTATTTAAAGAAAACCACCAAAGGTTTTTAAACGTTCAAACCTTGCGAAAATTTCGATCTTAAAAAACTTGAATACTATCACGTAAACTAAAATTTTCAATACGACAACAATAAAACATTTAAACAAGTTAGTTGAGCAGATTTAAAAAAAATAATGCACTTTACACAACAGCCTTACTTAGCGACTGATAAGCAGATGACATGTTCTAAAGTTTATTATATGGTATTACTTAAACAAATAATATAAAATGTGATTGTATAAATTAATATTCTCACTTACGTAGCAGCATTATAATGACTACAACAATTTTAGACGCCATCTATGAATGAACTGATTTTTTTTTTTTTGGGCAAAACCTTACATGTCGATATTCAACTTGACGCATTTTGATAGTTTCTCACGTATTAAAAAGCTAGCGATGTTACCGACCATTGGAATTAGTAGCACGTTTATACTAAAAATCATCCATGAATAAAGCGGATTAGATTGGGAATATTTGACCTTCGTGTTGATTCGTTAAAACAAGAGAGCCAGCTTACAGCACTAAAGAAACAATTTTGTCATAGAAATTTAAAAATATAAATGTTACCAGTTGTAAAAAAAATTCATTCCTGTGAAGCAATTATCATTACTTATACAGGGTGATCAACTTATACTCCGGAGTTCGATAACTCCGTTACCTTGAGAGTTACGAAAAAAGTTTTAAACAAAAGTTATTCATAAAGTCAAGCTGCATATTTTAAAATTGTTTAACTATATGCAGGGTATTTCATAAAGTCACAGCGTATCAAATTTATGTTTTTTTAATGGAACACCTTGTATATTACGTCAAATTTTAATTAGACTTATTTTTCCTACTCCAATGATAAAGGTTTTTATTAGGTTCTACAGGGTACTTTTAAAGATATGGCCATTTTTATATGAAAATCGTAATGAAATCGTTACCCTATATCATTTAAAATACGAGGGGAGATTTTTAAGTTATCTACCTAGCTATGAAGGAAAACAGATATATGAAAACAAAAAAATTATTTTTCTACATAACTTCCTCCTACATTAACACATTTAGTTCAACGTGTCTCCAGTTGTCCTATACCTTCAGAAAAAATTCATTTGTTTGGTCCTCAAAGTAATCCTGTACTTCTTGTTGAAGAGTTTCATCCTACTCAAATCTTTACCGTAAATGTTTTTTTTAAATGTCTGAATAAAAAAAATCTCATGGTGCTAAATCCGGGCTATACGGAGGGTGGACAACCTCTACAAAGCCTCACTCATTCAAAATCCTCTGCACGATGCGTGCCTTGTGAACGTGGCAGTTGTTATGAAGCAGCAATATCTTTTCATGATGTGAGTTCGGCCGTTTTCGCAAGAGAGCCGTTTTTAAGTTCTTAATTCTTAATTCTTATACTTTTATTGGGATCATCTGGAACTGCCAACAATACATTCAGTTCATTTTCCTCGGTAACAATGGTTTTCGTTTTTTCTTACTTTTCATATACTACAGTACCTGTACGATTAAATCGATCCATCACTTTTTCGAAATTCCTTTTTTCAGGTAATCGGCGTTCTGGTAATCTCTCGCGATGCACCTTTACTGCTAGCAAGCGATTTTTATAACATTCACCTTGTATCCAGGTCATATCGACTAATTCCTCATTAGAAAAATTCATCATGAACTCAAAATTTGTACGTAAATGACAAGGAAAATTCACCGAATAAAAGTAAAACATTAATTTTCCAAGCTTGATAGACAAATAGTACTACTATCTGTCAAATAATACTTTACAATCATGGCAAACTGTAAAAATCGATAGCGTATCTTTTCGGATCGATTTTATAATTTCTCTTATTACTATTTGGAAAAGAACAAGACTAAATAGGTATCTGCGACTTGATATTTACGATTGTTATTTAAGGATTACTTGTTACTTATTTCTCTACCTGAATGCTCTGGTTTTTCTGTATTTACTGCCGCCACGATGTCGTTTTAATTCATAATGGATTGAATTATTTCTTTATTGTATTTTATAAAAGTTCTTAAAATAAACCTACTAGTGCCATCTATACATGGGTTCTGGTTAGCTTTAAATTCATACATTTCATAGATACCTGTTAGTTTGCTAAATCGCCACTAGATGGTGATACCATTGAATAATTACATATTATTAAACATACTTTATTGAAATACATCTGTTTTAACATTTTGATTTCAACCAAAACATATATTGAAAATATATTTTAGAAAATTTCTCTGGTTGCTGTCTTCTAGATGTAAATCACAATTTCTAGAGGAGAATTAAAAAAAAATATTTCTTCATTTGGGGAAGTAATATAATCGCTATTGTTGCGGATGTAAAAAATGTTACTTACACACACATGGTAAGTTAGCTCGGTTTTCTTCAATATCGTTATAACTAGAATCTTTCTTTTAGACTTAAAATACGATACTTAAAAAAAAGAAGTATATTTAACCAGTTACTGGTAAATTATCACATTATAATAAATATATAAATTGCTATTATATATCTTATCTTATTTCTAGCTTTTTTTATACTTTTTCTTTCTTCTCGCCTGTGATTCTCTCCGTTAGTGTACCTTTCGTTTCGCTTTTGGTTTTGCTACGATGTGCTCTTAACTGGGACTGCTCGTAAATGACTACTGGTAGCTGTGCTGCAATTACGAGGATGGAATTCTACGCTGTACTAACCAAAGCTCATGTATCCGTTCACCAACCAGGTCAGATCTTTCCTTTATCGCCTGTATTAATAAACATTATATTATGGAGTTTATTTCCTAACCTGTTATACAAGTGCATGTAAATTAACCACATTACAAAAAATTTCAATACCTCGGTGTCATATTGATATCCGACTACATCTAACTTTGGTAAAGATCTCACTAACGTAGAACTATTATAATTTGATCAAACTATTAGTTAACATTTGGTGTACATATTTTAACCCAAATTTAGAGTAATTATATATATATATATATATATATATATATATATATATATATATATATAAATTTTCCTTTTCAGGGTTACGTTTTATGAAAGATTTTTAGCGTAGCAGAGAAGGACATTGCGTTCTTTTATTAAATTAGCTAAATTGATTAAAGGTGAGTTTATCATGCCGTAAAATCTCGCGACTTGCCCTCGTCACTAATAATTTTGAAAATATTAGTGTTTCACATGGTGATAGTAAGATAAGGCTGCACTTATCTTTGGGTTTGTGGGGACAAACTGCATGTTTGCTAGGCATGCACTGTTATTGTTATATATATTAAAATTTACAACAATTGTTCATTGTGGGTAAATTCATAAATAAATTTACGCTTGTTGGGAGAATTGTCGTTTATCTGTTCTTCCTGTTTCTTCCCTGGTTCAAGCTTTACAGGTACTCTCAACCAAGAACTAATAATTTATCTTTGATTTCCTTAAAGCTTGTGGTGTCTATTTCTTGTGTGTTCTTCTTATCTTTCTGCCTACAGTTTCGTTCTCGCTTTATAACTATCCTAACCATCTATTTACTCTTTAACAACACTTCAAAACTCCCAAGCTATCCGAGTGCTCTGCGGTCTCATGACCGTTTGGCTGAATTACTAGTCCAGTTATCTAATTCCTCCCCGTTTTATGTGACGTGGTTAGTTAGACACGTGGCAAACTTGCAGTGCCAAAAATGTCGCTTTTATTTTTAAAAATCTAAATAAATCAATAACGGTAATATTTAGGTGTAAGGAACGCTATTCAGAGATGATATAAAATAGAGGGTGTTCTATTTAAAAAAATGTTAATATTTTTTTGCCATATTCGTATCTCCTTATCACATGGTGTCTAAAAACCAATTTTAATTTCTCAACGGTCATTAAAACTTACTTTTCTTAAATGGCACACCCTGAGCATTATTATTCATCCTACAGACTAACAAAAAACCTTCCCAAAGGTTAGAACACAATATACTAAGCTGATGTCTTACATGAATTTTGTGACCGTCAACAAATTTTATTTTCTGTTTTTCGAGATGGGGATAAAACACATTGGAGATGTAATCAATAAATAACTCGCTCTTCATCCACCCATTCTCTATACTACCTATGCCCAGTTATTTGGTACATTGTCAATGATTAGAATAGGGAGTCTTTGAAAAGGTTATATACCCAGAGGTGGAATAATGCCACCGAATCAGGAAAAAGTAAAGATTACAGATTAAAATTCGTCTTATCGTACCAGGCGGTGTGATGACTTTGCCTCCTTGGACCATAACTAAACATGTTTCATTGGCATCGTTCAGAGGACTAAAATAATTTTTCTTTTTAAATTTCCCTCTTCATGATTACGACATTTTTTGAAACCATCTTCAGATACATTATTGCTCGCTTTGGTAGCCGCTTCCAGTGCGAGTAGTTAAGTTTGGATATCTAATTAAAGAAGCTTTACACCAGCGACTACCTGGAGTAATCTTTTAGAAAGTCTAGGTCTGGAAAGCTTATCTACAAAGGCTTTCACCGATCCTTACATATCAAACCTTGTTCTGGGAATTCCTTTCGCGAGTTGTTAGCAATCCATTCTTCTAATGTCCTTTCTTTTTCGCAGGTCAATTAGGTTGAATTACAGTGTCCAATTTTCTTAATTTTTTCACAGGAAATATCCAGCTTCCTAGGTGGTACTATTTAAACAACTAGTAATTAGAAACCGTAATAAACTAGTTATTGGCATAGATGCCAGTTACTACAAAAGTTAAAATTTTCATGTCTAGTTTCCGGCACCTTAAAATACATTTTTCACAGTTCGCTTTATTGCCTTCTTGACAAATTTATCTTTCATTGTTCGTACAGAGCGGACTGATGTCCTAATTTTTTTAATTCCTTTAACACGTCTCCGCGATTAATTATTTTTGAAGGTGTGAAAAAGTTATGTTTGTTTATACCTATAAAGACTCGATATTCTTTTTTTGAGTATCCACAGAGATTTGTTGTAGAACGTTGCTTTTCTCATTCCTAAATTTTTACCTCCAGCGTCATTATGTGATTTTGACATCTGTTGAGAGTTCATTTTTTTAAAGAAGAATCCTGATGTAAGGTACGCAAATATACCTTCTCAAATATTATTAACTCGTTGCCTATACTTTTACAGACTGTTTTTTTTAAACAATATTTAAGTAAAATATTTTGGATGCTTTAATTGCTTTCTTTAAAAATTTTATTGGAAATACTTTACAATCTTACTGGAGATATTTTGGATAGAACATTTGCAATTATAGCTTGTCTAACATTATTTGAAATGGGAAAACCGCAAAACGCAACTGGTTTTGCGATAAGAGAATTATCGTACTTAACTTTTAATTTTATGGTGGCTTTTCCCATTTCAAATAATGTTTGACAAGGTATACATCTGTTTTTGTCCGGGGTACCTGATGTATACCGCTGTGTATTTAGGTTCTTCTTTTTCAGTTACCCATTGTTTTAGAGATATTTTTTTTATTTGTTTCGGACATATTATTTCATCTCTATCATACAAGCATCTTACCACACCCAACTTAACTTTTGTGGTGATTGGGTTTCCTGTATACACTACTGACAGTGTTGTCATTCCTGTATACCAGTACATCGAGGATTGGCAGTTTTTATTCCGATTCCAATCCCATTGGGAATTTTGTGCAATTCGCTCAGCTTATGTTTGCTGAGTTACCAAACTACGATGGTATCGTCCACGTATCTAAGCCACATCTTTGGTTTTTCCGTGAAATTGCACATCGCTTGATCTTCGAAGTCTTCATATATACAAGGGTAACCATGCAACTAGTTCATTAGGAAATTTTCGAGCTGTCACTATCGTAACATAACAAAATTTGATTTCAGGCTAGCATGAACCATTTCGAATCCAAGTAAAATATTTTCAAAATCGCGGTACTTCCGGCTTTACCGGAAGTAGCTACCAACTGCGTTACTTTTAATGGAACCCCCTAATTTTAATTTTAGTACTTGATACAGAATTAAATTCTACACTCGAAGATACTTTAAGGTACAGCGTGTCCCATTTGAAATAACCAAGTTATTGTGGTTCAAAATCATACAACTTCGGAGGCTTGTTTCAAGGTTTGTGGAATACTTCTTTAGAATTGAAGCTCGTAATTTGGGTTAAACATTCTGGTCGTAAATTTGTGAGATTCTACTGTTGCGTTTATAGGTCTCCTAATGACAGTCACTTTCAAAACTTCTTTTATCTCAGTTTCCGTCTTGCAACATTTTAATTCTGAGAAATTTTAATGTTAATAACTCTAATTGGCTTCAATGTTCATCTACTAGTAAACTTTCTGATCCTAGGTTATTTCATGTGATCTCACACAAATGGTTTCTGAACCCACAAGAATCCTTGATAACCCTAACCATACTCCACATCTTCTAGATCTCTTCCTTACATCTAACCCACTGGTTTATAAAATATCAGTTCTTTCCCTTCTAGGTCTATCTGACCATTGTCTAATAGAAGTTACTTCTACTGTCCCTAATTCATCTGTTTTTCACAACATTGATAGAACCTTGTGGTGTTTTAAATCAGCTAAATGGAATGGTTCACGGGACTTCTTTACAGCCTTTCCTTTACGTCAATATTGTTCTAAGTCGTCCTCTTCTTCTGACATTTTTCTTTCAGTACCTGAAGTTATCTTCATGTACATCGAGTTAGACACTTCCAAGAAAACAAAGTCCTGGTTCAATAAGGCTTGTGCTGATGCAATATCTAATATAACGTGAGAGTCGTGCAGACTACGTCGGTGCCAGAAATAGCTTCAAAAGCGTTATCACTAAAGCTAAACAGTTATTTGAACAACGAAAATGCAGTGAACCAGCTACATCTCCTTTGGGCAGTCGTAAATTTTAATCTTAACTAAAGCCATCATTAAAAGCTTTGGTACATCTTCATTTCCCCACATGACATCTTTTGACGTAATTTTTATCCTACTCCCAAAAAAGGCAATAAAACCGATCCTCGAACTACCCACCAATTTCCATCACTTCCATTTTGTATAAATTCATAGAGAGCTATCAATTAACAACTGCTCTCTTCTCTTCAAACTCCTTAGTGGTCACCAATGTGAGTTTAAGCCGTATGCACCATCTGCAAAATAACTCGCTTATTTGGGCGCTTACAGGTACTGGAAACAAAAATACATGCACGCAGCTTGCCTGGATTTCATACAATCAAAACGAAGATTTTGACCGTAAGAAATTGCGAAATTTCAATGCTAGCAGTCTACCACCCTGTAAAAGCGAGAAAACTATATATCTACTATTTCGAATAATGCTCACCTAAAAAAGGAAGGTATTTGATTATTATCTCTAATTATTATACAAAAATTTGTAGCTATTCATAATTGTATTAACTTGTTTATATTTTTAAAGAAACTGACGGAGAACATGATATTCAAAACGATATAGCCACGGACTAGAGTGGTGACAAAGATAATGAAGATATTCTTTAATACAGTAATATCTTCATAAAACCATTTTTTTTAAATTTGTATACGATAGCTATGAATATAATGAAACTTTTCCATTGGATTTCTTATTACTGAAGCAATTCTTTTCTCCCATAATTACAGTAAGCAATAAAATTTTAATAAAGTGCCTAAGTTTCAATTAAATTATTTTTTAAAAGCAAATTTCAAAAATTCCAAAACATTATTACATTTATTTTTTATTCATTTATTAACTCGAAAACTACAGTGAATAGTTTTTTGAAAAATTATTTTTTATTCATTAATAGTTTCTACATAATGGAATTATCCGATAAATCCAAACAACTACCTCTACTCACATGCGCTTGGATGTATATTGCCTCAGCGCGAACCTTCAACTTTGTCTGGCAAGACTGTCGAAACTGTCCAGCTACTAAGGAAACTTCTTTTAATAGTTACGCAAGTAACAAATATAAAATTCAGCTTTTATGTTATAATGTATGTATAATTTCAATTTATTAAATTTTAAGAGTCCGGCGGGGGGCTTCCACGATGCTAAGTGTTTGGCAATGTATGACGTGATTTCTAATATTATCCCGAAGAAAATATAAAAAATTACGCTTTATACTTGGACGCTTTCTTTAACGATTTTGGGTAGCAATGTTATACACCATTACCTGCTAACTGCCAAAGGCGCAATGATCCAAATTTAATAGTAGCCAATCGTTCCTACTCCTGTTGGGGATATTGTGCAGAGAATCTTTCAGTTTTATACTAAAAAGAATGTCTGTCGTTCATGAGTTCTTAGACTAATTTTTAGTAAAGGGCTAATTCATTCGAAATAATTTGCATTTAAATAAATTCAGTCACTTATAGTGCCAGTAACTGGGTGCCTTACCCTGAAAAGAGTTATTAAGCTTAGGTATTTTTACATCTAAAGAGTTTAGAAGCTTATTGCATTCCTTTTATAACTCTGAATTGCTACCCGTAGACGGACCTGTTATCATTAAAAGTACAAATATGGCCTGGTAGATCAACAGAATTGACATATGCGTTAACGACATGTAAGCAATCATCAAAAGGCACACTAGAGAACAGATTAACAACATGAATGACAGAAGATGCTAATACTATTTGTTCTATTTTAAACGCATGGTTGTATAACATATAGGTTTCGGCGAAGTCGTTCAACAGGTGATCTTCTTTCATATGTGACCCAAGTTTGGAACAATACAGCAGAGCAGTCCAGTGAAACAGTTGTAGTTGCTTTAGATATCTCAAAGGCATTTGACCAAGTTTGGCATAACTGTTTACTTGCCAAACTCACCACGTTTGATTAAATGATACGCTCATCAACTGGGTTTCTAGTTCTAGTTGATGGCTTTTTTTCAAAAGAAGCTAGCATTAACGCGGGCCTATCACAGGGATCCGTTATAGCGCTTACACTTTTTCTGCTGTACATAAATGACCTTATTTCTTCAACAACTAACCTCATCCATTGCTTTGTTGACGATAGCACTCTTCACTGTAGTTCATCTCAGTCTACTCATAGTGATAATCCACATTCAAGAAATTAAAGCTGAAATGGCAAATTCAATCAACAAAGACATTCAACGTATTCTTGAATGGGGAAGCAATAATCTAGTTAAATTTAATGCTAACAAAACTCAATGTTGCCTTGTGTCCGCCAAAAAAGTTCGATCATTTCCTGATGTAAGTATGAATGGCTCAGTTGTTAAGTTTTCAGACTCTATTACTCTGTTGGGTATGACTATCTTCAAATCTCTCATGGGTTGACTATCTTCTGTCAGTAACCAAAACAGCTGCTTGTAAAATAGGCTTTTTGTACAGATATAAGCAGTACTTTACCTCTCGACAACTCCTTCTGCTGTATAAGGCCCAAATTCGGCCTCATCTGGAATATAATTCTCACCTCTGGGTTAGTGCTCCCCAATACGTTCTCGATATCGTTGATCGTATACGAAAGAGAGCGATTGGGCTTATAAATGACCCGTCCTTGACTTCTCACATACAGTCCCTTGAGCATAGAAGAATGGTTTCAGTTCTTTCTTTGTATTATCGTTATTACAACGGCTATTGTGCTGCTGAATTACATTCTTTGATACCATCTCGGGCTATGTTTGCGAGAAACACTCGGCTCATTCACATCATGGGTATGCAGTACAAATCTCCACTTGTCGTACCAAACGGGCGCAATCTACATTTTTCTACACGGCTTCTAAACTCTAGAATGATCTCCCTAGTTCCTGCTTTCCTCTCACTTATCATATGCGAAAATTTAAGGTAGCTGTTCATAGGCATCTATTGGCAATTCATTATGCCTCTATCCATCCTCCTAAGTGTTCCTGAGTGCTTTAGCACGATAGGCCAAATTTAGCCTGTTCAGGCCCACAATCATAAAAAAACTATATTTTTTTTAATATTTATATATCATAACTAAATTGTTAATAATTTTAAATTAACCTTTGTAAAGTCTTTTAAATGTATAAAATATTTCTTCAATCCGTATATAATGCATGAATACAAATTTAAAAACTTGATATTTAAAAATATTTGTAAACTTACATAGAAAAGGTAAAAATTTATTTAAAATCAATATTTATTTTATAATCGTTATCGCAAGAAAGAGAAGTACAAATATGGTCTGGTAGATCAACAGAATTAACATATGCGTTAACGACATGTAAGTAATCATCAAAAGGCACACTAGAGAACAGATTAACAACATAGAATGAGAGAAGATGCTAATACTATTTGTTCTATTTTAAACGCATGGTTCTATAATATACAATATTAACTATCTTGCTGTTTAGAACTCAACTGTGTATATTTCACTCGATTTATATATTATATGGCTTTTGACATTTATATTATTGCTTAACTATAAGTACTGTAGCTTTTAGGTTTTATAGTCTAATGATGTATACTTTTAGTAGTATCATGATGGCAATTTATTCGTCGAAACTTGTCATTTTAACTTTAATTAATATTTTTTAAATTTAATATTCCTTAATAAACACTTCTATAAGGTAAGTCTGCTGTGTAAAATATGAGTATTAATATCTGTCGTCTTAGAAAATTAGTAACAAAATGTTTGCTTCGTAAAGTGTGAGTATTAATTTTTGTAATAAAATTAGTTCAGCTATTTTGTTTCAATTTTTTATTACGTAACGACCTGACCTATTAGTTGATGACTTACAATGATCTTTAGATATTACGCAAACGAGATTGAGATTAGAAAAAAAGTTAAATGTGATATTTGTTTCAAAGCAACCTTATGGTATTTTTGATGACCGTTAAAAGAAAACAGGATACCAACTAAGTTTGTCGTACACAATTTAGATAATCAGGAAATGTTTAATCGTAACACAGCTTAAAGCCATAATCTTAATTGAACTGAATTGAAGAATATCAAATATTTGAGATATTCAACCTTTATTAACACTAGTTTTAAAGTAAAAATTCCTACGGTCATTGACGTTTTATAATGAATAGGATAATGTTCAAAAAGGTCCATTATGTTTTAAATACAACATATCGATACGAGGTGCATCACATTCTATAATTTTGTGCTTATTTTGTGCTCGACATTTCGGCGATGTTAATTATTTGCACCTCAAACTTCATGCTGGAAATACACTGACAGATAAATAAATTTTGTACTTATGTAATTTCGGTGATACTAATGATTTTATACCTATACCTCCAACTTAACTCTAGAGATACACCATCGGATAACTTAATATTGAATCATAGTTTAATTTTGTGCTCATTTTGTGCCAATTTTTCAACCTCACATGTCATTGAAGTAAAATTGAACTACTGTCTCGTTGTGTGTTCACATTATTTCGATGGTTGCTCGTATACATTTTGTAAGCATGCAATTCCACGAAATTAATTATTTTACACCTGTAAACTGATTTTGTGTCAATTTCTGTGGTGTAGTATAAATTTTGTGTTAATGCAATAGGAGCGACATTAATGATTGTACGCCTGTTTCATTCTAAAAGTATACTGTTGTAAACGTCCATATACCGGGTAGTGAATGATCGGACGCACCATAGGAAATCCGGTGGGAAATCATAAACATTCGAATTCCTGCTTCCCTAATTATTTTGGACAATAACTCTGCACGAACTTTTCTTTAAAGAATTGAATTCTCTATCAGATGAAATATTAAAAATATTGTATAGCTTACGCTAATTCCAAAAATTGCAAAAATTATGTAACATTCCTGCACAGCATCAGGACAGCAACAAAATTATTATAAATATTGTCATGTTGTCAGTCTATTAACTGACTAACTCAAAAAATGTCGTACACCGTTTGAGAAAGAGTAGAAATTGTAAAAATGTTTTATTCCAGCAATAGCAGGCGTACAGTAAGTGTTTTATTTAGCGCGAAATATCCAAACCGCCCGATTCCAAGCTATACAACAATTGGAAAAATTATTACCAAATTTGAAAATAGTTGTGTAGATCCGCCAAAAATTGTGAAGCCAATATTCGAAGAAATGTGTTTGAAATTGAAAATTCTACAAATTTATTAACCGCAGTTGTTAAAAACCTTGGATAATTTTTCGAGAAATTACCAACCAGTTTGGAATGTATCATACAACCGTATTAAAAATTTTGAATAAGAATAATTTCCATTCGTGCCAACTTCAATGTCATGAGGAGTTGCTTGGGGGGGATTTTGAGAGAAGGGCAAAGGTTTGTTATGAGATGCTGGAGAAAGCTAATCTAGACCGACAATTTTTAATGAACATTTTTTTTACAGATGAGTTTACGTTTGCGTTAAATAATGAACCAAACGCGCAAAATTATAGGATTTGGTCAACAAAAAGGTCAGGAATTGTCGAAGCCGATCTCAATATCGTCAAAAAATTAATGCTTGGGTAGGAATATTCGGACCACATACTATTGGACCATTTTTTATGTAGGTTTTTGTATGTTCTGCAAGAGTATAATTTTAATGGCTCTAGCAGAAATAGCTCCCGATGAAGAAGAAATTTGGTTTTAAACGGATGATTAAAGTGCTGACAACAGCCGAGAAGTTAAAGATTTTAGCAATAATTGTTTTAATAACTGTGTGATCGGATCAAATTGTGCAATTAAGTATCCGGAGATCTTGCCCAAATTACAAATTATCTCTGAGGACATTTAAATCTAAAATTTTCACTTCTGACAGGTTTGCAGATTTACATGCTTTAAAGACACACGTCAGCGAAAAATACTCGTAAATAACAACTCGCATTCTTGCCAATGTTCGAAAAAAAATTTATAATAGATTAAGACATTGCTTAGCGCAAAATGGCGGCTTATTTGAGCATTTGCTATAATTTTTGTAATTTGTAACTGTTTATTATTATTGATATTTATATCTGGGGTCGGTTTCACCAAGCCTTGTTTAATATTCATTAATAATTGGTTAACTAACACTTGTTAATAAATAAATTTAAGTTACCTGCAATATTCTTGTCCGTCGGTCTATTGTTCTGTTTTATTATCTATGGTTCAGTTGTGTTCATCTCTTGTTTATGGTTGTGTCATTAGTTAATTCTAACCTCTATAATAATAGTTTGCTTCATAGGGTTTTTGCAAATTAAGTCGTAAATTTGGCATTTCGTGGGTTTCTCCAAATAGAAGAGAAAAGAAAGCGGGAAAGAACCACCAATTTCTTCGCTCTTGAAAAGGAGTTTCTGTTAAATATAATAAAATGATTTTTTTTGTTATTTTCATTATTTTCAGCCTCATTCCCCAATAATTCAAAATGTAATAACTCGACGTCAAAATCGTTCATATTAACAAAATATTAAATACAACAAATTATAAATAATAGAACAGGAACACCTATCACTATTATTCAGTCACAAATAATTAGAACAATAGTTCTGATTATGTAACAAAATAATACATATGCTTTATTTTTCAAAATTACTTTAAAATTTTGAGATATCTTTATTTTTTTATTCAGGGTGAACAAAAATATCTATTTTGAAATTTCTCAATTTGTTCAAACATAACACCCTGCATATTATTGCATATTTAAAATCAGCTATCTTTCGTGATTCTAAAAATGTATGCATTTGATAATTTATACCGTAGGAATCCGAAGTTATGCCATTATTTTATGGAAACTGCGGTAAGTTGAATATTAATACATGTTAAATTGTTTCAAATTTTAAACATAACTCCTTGTATGCATGTAAAGAATCTGTGAAACAAGCCTGACAGAGACAGACTTTAATTGAAATAAACAAGTTAAATCAAAAATGAAACCTTGCAGTATACATTTAAAATAAAGTCATTACTAAAATAAACTTTTTCTCCAACCACCTAAATAAGATGCTATATAGGGACAGTGTTTTGTACCAAAAGTAGCTGATTTCGGGATTCTTCGGGCCTCAATGGCAACTGTACAAAAAGCAGTTTAGTTTTTGTGCTAGTACAAAAAGTTAGTTAACCTTCACTAAACGTCAACTTCATGTGAATGACGATTCATTACTTCAATAAACACATTTTTTAATTTTCGCATGTTCATCACAACCGACGTTTTCAGTTATAAATAAGTTTTGAGTGAAAATTTTCTAACTTTTGCTGTTGCAGGTGGCACTATCTGTCACGTTTGAATTAAATTTATAGAGGTAAAATCTAATGAATATTAATTCAAAACTACACGGTAATTTTCTTTTATCACTAAAAAGTAGAATAATACCCATTCTGTATAAAATGTGTATTATTAATGTCTGATACTGATAACGACATAAATAAGGGGTTTCCAAAAACGTAGTGAACTACAAATAAATGACTGAATATGACGATAAAAGTGGCTGGAGAAGAAAATTTATGTTTAATTCGTACAAAAGATGCATTCTCGGGGCTCGTAAGAAAACTGGATAACGTACGGGCTAGAATTTTAGATGGATACCATATTGGACCATATTTTTTTGAAAATAATTTAAATGATGCTTTTTGCTCTTATTCAACATGTTCCGGTGCATATTGCCGAAGAGATGTGGTTCCAGCAAGATGGTGCTCCTCCTCATTTTGCGAGGAGACGCTATAATTACGCTCTCCAGATCTTACACCACTGGATTTCTTTTTAAGGGGATACGTAAAAGAAATTATATACAAAGAAATCCCAACAACAAAAGATGATATGAAAATGCGCATTCGTAATGCATTCACATCCATAACTCCAGTTATACTTCAACGTGTCAAGGAATCATTTTCTAAACGCATCAACAAATGTTTGCTACAACGGGGAGACATTTTCAACACTTACTGCAGCAGTTATAGGTGCACCTAATTTTTTCCTATTCCTTTTTCAAACTTTCTTTTTACTTAGTACCTAAATTCGATTAGTTCAATTAGTCACTGTCTGTCTCTTTCAGACTTGTTTCACCGATTCAACAAGAAGTTCTCACTTGAAACAATTTAGCATGTATTAATATTCAACTTACCGCAATTTCCATGAAATGTGCCATAACTTCTGATTACTAGGGTATAAATTATCAAACTCATACATTTTTAGAATCACGAAAGATAGCTGATTCCAAATATGCAATAATATACAAGGTGTTCTATTTGAAAAAATTGAGAAATTTTAAAATGGATATTCTTGTTCACCCTGTATAAAAAAAAGATATCTCAAAATTTGGAAGTAATTTTGAAAAATAGAGCATTTGTACTATTTTGTTACATAATCAGAACTATTGTTTAATTTCAATTGTTGAAATTGTAATTAACTAAATTGATCTTTAATTGCATTAAAAAATGGTCATTTCTATTAAACCAGTAGATATAAGGTATAACAACCGTATATTTTTAGAATCAGAAAAAAAAGCCAAATTTAAAAATAGAAAAATATATTTGTGTTTCATTAAAAACATTATATGTTTGGTATGTCACACGTTTTTGGACGACCCTGTATACTCACTAATATTTTCCGATTGTGTATCTCTAAAAACTGTACAATTTTTGTGAAGAGAGTTTTTCTCTATCTCTAATACTTTTTAAGTTATTTGCCGTCCACACACTAATGAGCCACCCTGTACATTTTTTCTACGTTCACTCAAAAACGAACACTTTTTTCATTTTTAGTATAAAAGTTATCGTTTAGTGCATGCTTCGTATGCGTAGTAAGCTCATATAAAGGGTGCAGTTGTAGGAACGTAAGTAAAATATGATTGACAACAGAATTAAACATCATCGGAACGGATGCTAAATGTTTTAGGTTATAATGTTTTTGATTTCTTTTTGAAGTGATAGATATTGTTTAATTAGGTGAAATTAGGTCATTGTACACTTACTAAACTATTATAGTTAAATTTCAAGCAATTAAGAGGTGAGGGGTAAGAATGGTAACTGTAATTTTTCTTAAAGCCGCTACATCTGTGAAAAACTTGTGCGGTGTTTGTATTCAAATTTGACACATGTGTTTGACACCTAAATGCCCAGATTCAAATCCTTGACGATTGTTGCAGGGATTACGGTGTAATAAAATAACATCTAGAAAATTATGTTTGTGTTAAATAAATATTTTGTTAATTTGAATTACACAATAATTCGATATAACAAATTATATTAATAGATCATGCATTTCATAATATGCTGAAATTAAATCAAACATGATTATCGTCCTTTCAGTTGTAATTTAATACAAATCATGCAAGAACGTTATCCAATTGTCCCCGTAGCGAATTGCGCTAGGCTAAAGAAAGCCGTAGCTGTAGAATGAAAGCTCGACTCTGGAAAGAAGTAGTTTTTTTAATTAAATAAAAATTGTATTTAAGAAAATTACTAACGCAAAAGACTTGTAATCTAAATGTAACAAGTTTGTGAAATATTTTGTTTTAATTTTCGTTTACTCTTTTTTATTAAATCGGCTCAAATAATCAAAGGTGGAAATTTTTTTAGCTGGGAACTAATCTTTCCATAGCTTCCAAAATGGCGCATGCTACTTCCAAAATTTCAGATTAAACGTAATAAAAAGAAAACAGAAGAGCTGTTGCAAATTAATTTCATTTAATAAGCACAAAATTTGTAACTGAAAAATTAGCACACGATGTACGTGCACAAAATGTATATTATATATCAAATATGGGATAATGTGGACAAAAATTGAGGTAGTAATTCAATTTCACTTGATCAGAGTGTGCACTTTCAATACAAAGTTACACACATAGTACAAACCATATACCGCTAAAACTAGAACAAAATGAGCATAAAATTATGCAACAATTCAACGCCTTCAACGCGAAGTTAATGACAAGTAAATTACAGTACAAAATTTGTACTTTACGCAAAATTGGCACAACACTTTAGTTTAAATAATGGTGTACAGTCAGTGCGAAATTAGAGGTACAGGTATATCACCGAAATTACATGAGCACAAAATTTATACTTAGCAAATATTAACACAAAAAAATTAGTATCGCAAAAAAAATTACATGAGCACAAAATGTATGCCCTGCGGCACAAAATTATCGCTACGTGGTACCTCCAACTTCACAGACCTAATATTCAAACTTACAATTTGGCTTTAATGATTTCCTAACGTCATTCCAATACTTCACAAAATAGTATGGTAACAAACTTATCAAAAATAGGCCAATCCACAGAAATATAAATAAATGGAAACCTCTGAATCCTTCAAAGATTAACCTTACACCAAAATCAATTCTGAAAGGGAACTATTACGTAAAATTGATAAAAATATTTACTTACCGATTTCTAACGAAATAATCATAAGCTACTGAGTTTATTGCAGTTCCTATGAATAAGCAAACAAAAATATGATAGATAGTTGTAATATGTTTATTTTCTAAAAGATCCGTCAACAAAGAATTGCGATTTTCAAATAGCTTTATAGGAAGTTCATCGTGGTTAATAATCCTAAAAATTGTAATCCGATAATAAAAAATAAATATTAAAATACAACTTACAGTTTGCCACTCAACTCATCGTTCTTATTTTTCTTTGCAGCTTTATTTGTTTTATTGCTTCTTGTTTTTTGTTGTTCCTTGGTTGACATGGTACTGGAATTTTTTCTAATTGCATTAAATGTACTGATAACAACACTACTGATTTATACAAGTAATAATAGTTATTGTCACCTTTATTTAAGGCTTTTTGCACACTCTAACTAAAAAAATTGATAACTTGAAAAAAAAATTAGTTTTTGTGTAAAGATACTAGATAAATTAAATTGGAATAAACTATTGAATGTAACGTTTATTTATAAATTTATATACCTATATAGCTATCTGTATTGCTCTTGTTGTATTCTTAAATGGATTATACCACTCATAATGTATAAAGTTCGTATGCTACTACGATATTCATAAACGGAAATTCAATCGGAAATCATGCACCCTGTATCTAATTAAGTGGAAATCACGCTTGCTGATTTTGCGCTAGTAACCAATAGAATTTGTGTTACTATACGATGTTACTAACAACAAGAAACTTACCGGTTCTCAAATTACGTAACGACGTGTACTCTTTAAAATGAAGCGATTTAGCGATCATGCTTTGGGGAATATTAATGAGGTTGTAATAGTAAACCTGTTACTACAGTACGATCCGAATCTTATATATGGAGGCAGTTTGAACAATTTTATTAGACAATAAATTACGTACTGTCAGAACAGACGTCTATCGAATATTTGGCAAATAGGTATGTTACAAGAGCAATACTGAGATTCCAGTATGCGTAAGAGAGGCGGATCAGACTATAAAGAAGTTGTAGTTAAGGTGATACAGAATGTAACAGCTAGATTATTATAACGAAAATTTCAAACCTCTGCCTTAAAACCAATAAGATGTTTTATTTGGCTTGTTACCATGGCAACCAGAAAGATTTCCGGAAAATTTGTCTAGGCGAGGCGATATTTAAGTGGAAAATTTTGACAGTTTGAAGGTAAACCTATATGATCTACATATTACCATCTTATCTATTTGCTTTACAACCACTAAATAATGTACTTGTCAATGATACGACATTTCTAGGAATTTTTATTTATTAAGTTTAATTTAACATAAAATACAAAGTGCACAATTTGTTGATGTTATACATTTCAACATCAATTTCGTTGGGGTCAAGGCAAAATTCATTGTATCTATAGCTAAAAGCTCAAAACCTATGTGTATATGACCAGCATGGGTTACCGAATTTAATTCTTGGCCATGTAGACAATTAATTTTACTTTTGCCCCAACGAAATTGGTGTGTAAATATAGATTTTGGTCAATATTCAGCCTAAATCCTAACCTACACTCATGGAGCATTGAATTTAGCTTCTGATTATGGGGAGAGTCAATTTTGCCGCATGTCCAACGAAATTGGTGTAGAAACATAGATTATGGGCAAAATTCAGCCGCCGAAATACAGACTAAAAGGTGACAGATTTCAACTCTTGGTCATCCAGTTAATTAATTTTGCGATTTACCCAGCGAGATTTGTGTGTAAATATAGATCTTGGACAATATTCGGCCTAAATGTTGAACAACACCCACATACCACAGAATTTATCTCTGGATCATCGAGAGAATCTATTTTGCGCGTCTACAACAAAATTGGTGTATAAACACAAATTTTGGGTAAAATTCAGTGCAAAACTGACGAACACGTAACAGAATGTAGCTCTTAGCCCTCCACGTAATCAATTTTGTGGTGACCTTATGAAATAGCTATATAAATGTATATTTTGGGAAACATTCGGCGTAAATACTAATCAACTCTCATTGACCTCAGAATTAAGTTCTTGATCTTCGAGAGAATCCATTTTGCCTGCCCACACTAAAATTGTGTATAAACGTAGATTTCGGCCACAATTCAGCCCAAATACTGACTAACACGTGACAATCTATGTATTAGCTTTCAAGACAATCAAGTTAGAAGTGTATAAATATAGATTTTTGGTCTAAATGCTGACCAACACCCACGTACTACACAATTTAGCTTATGATCATGGGGAGAATCCATAAAAAAATTCAGCCTAAACAATGGATGTCGGGGCTCAGAATTTAGTTCTTGATCATCGAGGAAATCCATTTTGCCGTCTCGATAACGAAATTGGTGTATAAACATAGATTTTCGACACAATCAAGCTTAAATACAAGAAACGTGTCAGAATGTATGTATTGGCCATAAAAATTGGGGTGTAAATATAGATTCCATATATATATATATATATATATATATATATATATATATATATATATATATATATATATATATATATATATGAGGGATAAATTGTAATTATCGAGAATTGAAAAATCACAAATTGTTGTTTATTAAATAATGCTTTATTTTATCTGTCAACTGCAGTTTAGCTTGTGCAGTTGAATAGTGTCTGAGAAATAGTCCATAGAACAAGCTTCTGTTATCGAAAAAATGGAATTATCGCTAGAGAACTTTCGGATAATGATTTACTATGATTTCAAGAAAGGCTTGAGCGCGTATGAGTTTGAGGAAAGTTTAAAATCGGGATTTGGGGTTGTCGCACCATCATTGGCTACTGTTTATAGATGGCATAAAGAATTTGAACGAGTGTGTACTACCAAGTCGGTGGTACACAGAGAAGGAGCTGTCCCTCCTTTAACTGCTGTTGACCCCGAAAACATCATTTCGGTGAAGAAGATGGTGGAAGAGGACAACCTATGCAATGATAGAGTCTAATCTGAAGATTGGATCCTCGCAAGTGAGATCAATATTGCACGAAAATTTACATTTGAGAAGGGTTGTAACTCGGTTTGTACCCCATCATCTGACAGATTAACAAGAAGCAGAACGTGTCAGAATTCGCCAACAAACTTTAGATATGTTGAATGCTGGAGGCCATCAAATTATTTTTAAAATTGTAACTGACGATGAAATGTACATACCGTTTTTTGACGTTTCCACTCGCCAAGAAAGCCGAATCTGGATACATGAAGATGAGGAAACCACTACGATGGTGAAAAAAAAAACGAGCAATGAAAAAAGTTAAGTACGCACTATTTTTTAGAAGTACGGGTTTGGTGGCCGCAATTAAATTAGAAGATCCTAAGACAGTTACCGCTAAATGGTATGTTGAAAATTGTTTGCCTACTATGTTCAGTAAAGTGCCAAGAAAGGGAATCATGCTACATCATGATAACGCGTGGTCCCATACAGCAGGGACAACTGTTCAGTATTTAGCGGAAAACAAGACCAAAATTGTAGAACATCCTTTTTACTTACCGGATTTGGCGATATGTGACTTCTGGCTATTTTTTGAGCTCAAAAAACATTTGACAGGGAAAAGGTTCCAGTCAGAAGAAGAGATTGACATCGCCGTTGTGTTTTTTTGATAGTATCCCTAAACACAGCTGGTTGACCGCTTTTAAGCTATGGAAGGATAGAATGGTTAAGTGCATTATTGCAAATGGCAATTACTTTGAACATATTTAAAATAAAATTCTAAAAACTTGTATCAATCTTTCTCAATAATTAGTTTATATATATATATATATATATATATATATATATATATATATATATATATATATATATATATATATATATATATATATATATATATATATATATATATAAATAATTCAAATACCGATAAGAAGATTCAACATTGTTTCCAACTTTCTAAGATATCTGAAAATAACTAAAAATCGTCCAAATTTTAAATCGGCTATATTTTTTTTAATACTCAAAATACGAAAAAGTGATAAGAGAGACTTTTGTTAGGTATTTTTACGCAAAATGGGAAAATGCGAATAAAAAATTTTTTTAGTAGTTATTTTTCGAGCTACAACCTAAATATGCATGTTTTTAAATGACAACTGTAGGTGTGTATGGACTCATTCGATGGCTTATTTTTTTCTGATTTCAAAAATGCGTAGTATGTTTAATATTGTTAGTTAATTCACAATTTTCAAAAAAAAGGTGTTGTACTGCATTATCAAAATAAAAAAGTTCTAAATAAATTTAACTCACAACGAAGAGTAACAGCAAAAAATATAAAGATAACACAATCATAGAAGTGCTTCAAAATGCCCTCCATTATTTTGAACACTCATTTGACACCGTTTTAAAATTTCGTTTTGAACGTTCAATAAACTTTGAGTTCTAATTTGTTGTATAGCAACACGAATTTTATTTTTTAAATCTAGAGTACTAGGTTTTACTTTGTCTGTAATTGCACCCCACAAGAAAAAGTCCAGGGGGTTAAGTCTGGAGATCGCGGCGGCAAAGATATTGGACTTCGATTTCCTATCCGATTATTAAAACGTTCCTGTAAATAGTTACACACAAGTAATCCATTGTGTGCTGGTGCCCCATCGTGTTGAAAATAATTCACATTTTGAATTACGTTCAACGGAAGGTTGTCCAAAATTTCTTTAAATTCGTTTCGTAAAAAAGTTAGATATCTTTCGGAGTTTAAATTGTATTCATAAAAAAAGTCCCAAGAATTTTGGTACCAATAATACCGCACCAAACGTTTACTGAAGAAGCATATTGATCTCTCCTCTCAACAGTAATATGAGGATTTTCTTGGGACCATTGGATATGATTTTTTCTATTGAAGATGCCGTTGCTTGTAAATTTTGCTTCGTCGGTAAAAAGAATGGTTTTCGAGAATTGATTGCTTGCTCGACTTTCATTAATCATCCATGTAGCAAAACGTAATCTTTTCTGATAGTCTTCAACATACAATGTATTTCCTATATGAAAATAATATCGCTTAAAATTATTTTATTTCAAAATAACGTGGGCTTCATCTTTGGAAGTGTTGCACTCGTTCGCAAATTCACGAAGGTATGTAGTAGGTTTAAATTCTACGTAAGCTAAAACACGTTCTTCTGTTTCTGTTAACATTAATTTTAAAATTTTGAGGTTTATTAAAAGCCCCATATTTTTTTAAATTCGATTCGAGTTTGGCAAATAATCTCACATCGGGTTGTCTTCTTTCAATATAGGTTTGAAGATATAATTCCGAAGCAGCATTAGCATCTCTGTTAGACACGTAATAGCAAAAAAGCATATCATTTCTTTCTTCAGAAGAATAAGCCATAAATAAATTAATATTCACTATTTAACTACGCACTACAACTGGTTACAACAAATAATTCAATATCTAGTATTTGACAGTCAATCAATGCAGAGTTTTGTTTTTAATTGTCACAGCACACCACGGCAAACATTGTATTTGTTTAGTAAATACTATAATTAAAATTTTTTGAAAATTGTGAGTTAACTAATAATACTAAACATGTAAAGCTATACATTTTTGAAATCAGGAAAAAATGTGACATCGAATGAGTCCATAACCACCTATAAGTAGTCGATATTGAGAAAAATGTATGTTTGGGTTGTAGACAAATAATTACTAAAAAAATATTTTATTTGCATTTTCCCATTTTACGTAAAAATATCTACCAAAAGTCTATCTTATAACTTTTTCGTATTTTGAATATTAAAAAAGATATAGCCGATTGAACATTTGGACAATTTTTAGTTATTTTTAGATATCGTAGAAAGTTGGCAACAATGTTGAATTTTCTTATCGGTATTTGAATTAGCATGTAATTCTGACCAACTTTTCTAATTTAACCGACGCTGTATCTCTTATAATAACAAAGATAGCCACAGAACGTGGGTAGGTTCTAGACACACCGTATATACAGGGTGATTGATTAGTGCGATAAAGTTCAGTATCTTCTATGTCCTTCGAAGTATCAAAGCAAACGTTACGGGAGATTATAGCCATCATTAAGCTTCATATTTTAAAATTAGTTACAATGTTACAGGGTGTTCCATAACGCCGTGCCACACCAAAGTTAAATTTTTTTAAACGAAACACCCTATAGTTTAATTTAAATTTGAAATCCGCTTCACTTCCTCATTACAAAAATATATACTTGTAATATGTTATACAGGGTATTTAAAAAGTTATAACCACTTTTCCATGAAAATCGTGACAAGTTCACCGCCCTGTATAATTTCAAAGGGCTACAAGAACAATGATCTGTTGCAGCCGTAGCTTTTTAATAATTGTCAAATTTTATAAAAATTATTGAGTTTGTGAATATTCGTTAAATTGATTACAGGGTGAGTCAAAACATCAATTCATTATTTTCTCAGTTTTTTCAAATGGATCTACCTGTATTTTTATATTACTATCGAAAAGTACTATTGTTTTACTTATATTTTTGTTAAGCATTCCCTATGCCCAAAATTATTAGTTTTTGAGATATTTCCATTTTTACATGCAAAGTATTAATTATGTGTCTAAATGTTTGCCAATTATGAGTTGGCTATGATTTATTTGTCAAAAACTGACAGTTTACTATTATTGTCTGTAAATATTGTGGTCAAATAACGAATACAGGAAAAAAACAAGTATACTACAAACAAATTTTACAAAAAATTACAATTACGGACAAATAAAACCAATACTAATTTCCTAAACTACAATAAAAGTTAATTACAAAAGATGTTCAAAATGACCTCCCAAGACATCTGTGCATGCCTGAAAACGGTAATTGAAAGAGTTACTAGCATTACTAAGCATTTTTTTACACTGATATTTTGAAATTCATTTGTTATTGTTTCCTTCATGTTATCTCTTGTTGTCGGAGGTGTTTCATAAACTTCATTCTTAATGTAACCCCAAAAAAATGAGTCCATTTTATTGAATTCTGGTGACCTGGGTGGCCATCGCAATGGTCCACCTCTTCCGATCCATTTTCCAGGATACTGATCATCAAGTTCACCTTGAATTAGAAGATTATGGTGTACAGGAGAACCGTCATGTAAAAACCACATTTGCTGGCGGATACGAAGTGGAACCTCTTCCAGTAATACAGGTAAGTGATTTACTAAAAAATCTAAATACATCTCAGCATATAAATGATCTTCAAAAAAATATGGCCCTACGACATAGTTACCAACAATGCCTCCCCAAACATTTAATGACCATCTGGTTTGACTATGTGTAATTATGTGGTATGCATTACTTGTGGAATAATAGTGAAAGTTGTGCCTGTTAACACAACCATTTCGATGAAATGTAGCTTCATCTTCAAACAATACATAGTCAAAAAAGTCTCTTTGTTGATTAACCTTTTGTAGGGCCCATTCACAAAATGCTAATCTCTTCTGAAAATCATTATCTGTTAATTCCTGATGCAATTGAATGTGACAAGGGTGCATTTTGTTTTTACACAGAATTGTTGGCACACAATAGTAACTAAGTTGTTGTTCTTTAGAAATACTCCTTATACTTGTATGTGGGTTTACTGTAATTACCAACAACACATTCATTTCGTTTTCCTCTGTCACAGTAGTATTTGTTCGTTCATGCTTTTCATAGTTAATTGAACCAGTTCGGTTAAACCGATCCATCAATCTTTCTAGACTTGATTTTGTAGGTTGTCGCCTCTCAGGAAAACGTTCAAAATAAACTCTTTTTGAAAGCAATGCATTTTTACTGCATTCTCCCAATATCCATATCATATCTAGCATTTCATCACGAGTAAAATTCATTTTTGCCCTATTTTAGATTTTTTAAAATTATAAACAAATTTACCACAACGATCAATTAACATACAATAATGGTAAACTGTCAGTTTTTGACAAATAAATCATGGCCAACTCATAATTGGCAAACATTTAGACACATAATTAATACTTTGCATATAAAAATGAAAATATCTCAAAAACTAATAATTTTGGGCATAGGGAATGCTTAACAAAAATATAAGTAAAACAATAGTACTTTTCGATAGTAATATAAAAATACAGGTAGATCCATTTGAAAAAACTGAGAAAATAATGAATTGATGTTTTGACTCACCCTGTAATCAATTTAACGAATATTCACAAACTCAATAATTTTTATAAAATTTGAAAATTATTAAAAAGCTACGGCTGCAACAGATCATTGTTCTTGTAGCCCTTTGCAATTATACAGGGCGGTGAACTTGTCACGATTTTTATGGAAAAGTGGTTATAACTTTTTAAATACCCTGTATAACATATTACAAGTATATATTTTTGTAATGAGGAAGTGAAGCGGATTTCAAATTTAAATTAAAATATAGGGTGTTTCGTTTAAAAAAAATTAACTTTGGTGTGGCACGGCGTTATGGAACACCATGTAACATTGTAACTAATTTTAACATATGAAGCATAATGATGGCTATAATCTCCCGTAACGTTGACTTTGACACTTCGAAGGACATAGAAGATACTGAACTTTATCGCTCTAATCAATCACACTGTATATATATATATATATATATATATATATATATATATATATATATATATATACAGGGTTAGTTAAAAGTATGGAGACGGCGATTTATTGTCGTTAATATTCACTTTAGGAAATTATGTTCAATACAAAAGTTTTTTATGAAATTATTATCTACATTTGAGAATACTTTTTAAAATTTTTTTTTTTTAAATGACAACCTATATTTCTGATTATTGATTTCGATAGTACATTCTATTCTCTTTTCAACGGTATACAATTTTCAATATGTTACATTTGAAAAAAATTGAGAAAAAGTGCCTTAATGTTCAAATATTAAAGATCCATTAAATTAGCAGAATTCATCTAGATAGACAAAAGCGAGGCGATAAACAAACTCGAGCGAGGTAACTTTATCAGTGGTTATTGTTTATGTCAAATAGTTGACATATTTCAATTGTCCAATTTGTTGCTGTTAATATTAGCAATGGCGAGTTTAAGTGAACGTGAAAGAATTGAAATACTTATGATGCTGGGTTATGGAAATAGACGCAGAAGTTTACAAGACGCTTGTAATTTATTTAATGACACGCATCCAAACAGAAATCCAATTTCTAAATCCGTTGTTGGTAAAACCTTAAAACGCTTTGAACAAACCGGTAGTATTAAAGATTTGCCAAGGAGTGGTAGACCTAGAACAGCGAAAAGCGATGATAAAAAACTTAATGTTCTATTGGCCGTATCTGAAGATTCCCATTTATCAACCAATCAATTAGCGGCCAATCACAATATTTCACAGTCATCGGTCGTTTCAATTTTAAAAAGTGAAAAGTATAAACCTTATAAGGTGCAACTTCTACACGAATTGACGGAAGATGATTTTGATACGAGACTACAATTTTGTGAAGAAATGTCAAATATTTGCAATAATAATGCAAATTTCGCCAACAATATTCTTTTCTCTGACGAAGCTACCTTTTGTCTCACCGGTGAAGTAAACAGACATAATTGCAGATATTGGTCATCGGAAAATCCTTTTTGGTTTATGGAGCACCATACGCAGTACTCCCAAAAGGTTAATGTTTGGGTTGGCATTCTAGGGGGTTATATTATCGGTAACTTTTTCATCAATGGCAATTTAACTTCGGCTCTGTATTTGCAGTTATTGCAAAATGAAATTATACCTGCTTGTGCTATGTTGTATCCAGATGAAAACAATGAACACCTTCCCAATAACAGTATCTGGTTTCAGCAAGATAGCGCGCCACCACATTATGGTGTAAATGTTCGTCAATATTTGGATAACGTCTTTCCAAACAGATGGATTGGGAGACGAGGAAGTATTGAATGGCCAGCTCGTTCGCCTGATTTAAGCCCTTTAGATTTTTTCTTTGGGGATACGTAAAAACAGGGTTTACAAAGATAAGCCCAACGATGTCGAAGATTTAAAATCCGAATTACCAGAACGATAGAAGAATTCGAGAATTTTACAAAATTCTATTCAGGGTTTTGTAAATCGATTGAGTCATTGTCAAATTAGAAATGGAGAACAATTTGAACACTTACTTTAATTTAGTTAGTTATTAATTTGATTTTAATGATAAGATTGTGACTGATAAGTATATTGCAAATGAATGAGTCTAGTTACCGCGTTAATTAATTCTGCTAATTTAATGGATCTTTAATATTTGAACATTAAGACACTTTTTCTCAATTTTTTTCAAATGTAACATATTGAAAATTGTATACCGTTGAAAAGAGAATAGAATGTACTATCGAAATCAATAATCAGAAATATAGGTTGTCATTTAAAAAAAATATCGATGACGTCGTAACTTAAAAACAACTGAAGAAAAAAATAATTCAAGTATTCTCAAATGTAGATAATAATTTCATAACAATATTTTGGGATACAATCGTTCGAAACATGTAGTTAAAAATAAACCATTATATACAGTGCGTACCAAATTTATGGAACCGGTCTTGTTGTTTCAAGCTAAATCGACAAAATTTAATATGCGTGCTGTTTACAATACCTTCTATTATTTCCACAGGTTTGTTATTTTTTTAACTGACAAGGTCGGGAGCTGCACAGCTAACTTGATTTTTTTTAATAGGAAGGGGGTCAAATCGCATACGGTTTGAAAGGTATTTTCAAGTGGAATTCAGCGATATGCCGCTCGCCATGATTATCTCTAAAGATAACTTCGCTATTGTAAATTTAAGATTGGGAGTAGGTATTAACTGATAACTGAAGATCCAGTTAGCATGGGGAAAAATGAATTGTTTTATGGTGTTTAATGTAACATCAGATTATTGAAACCGTGCTTTAAGTTTATGAAGCCCATCGAGTACAGTAATCATTTATAAGTTATGCTCAAACTGTTCCCTATTCACCTCTTGGCAGTA
This sequence comes from Vesta saturnalis, assembly GCA_036346205.1. Lineage (NCBI taxonomy): Eukaryota > Metazoa > Arthropoda > Insecta > Coleoptera > Lampyridae > Vesta > Vesta saturnalis. Next base: position 205,986 of record JARFJB010000018.1, on the reverse strand, counting down.
ATAAATTAGATTAGAAAATTCTTCAATTGAATTCAAAATGAACTCCCTAGGAATATTTGCTGTTTCTACTCGAATTCGTTGCACTAGTTCATTCAAGTTATTTGATTTATCGAGGTAAATACGACTCTTCAGGTAACCCCACAAGAAAAAATCTATTGGGGTTAAGTGATCGCGGTGGCCATTCAATACGTCCTCGCCGTCCAATCCACCTTTCCGGGAAAAACGTTTTTTAAATAAGCACGAACTAAGCATTGTTTTCAGCGCTTACTAAATCTTCAGTTATCCAGTTAATACCTGTCGCTGATTTGACCCCCCTCCTATTTAAAAAAAATAAAGTTGCCTGTGCAGCTCCCGACCTTGTCAGTTAAAAAAATAACAAAACTGTGGAAATAATAGAAAGCTTTGTAAACAGCATGCATATTAAATTCTATCAATTTAGTTTGAATTGGTTTGAAATAACCAGGCCGGTTCCATACATTTGGTACGCACTACATATATATATATATATATATATATATATATATATATATATATATATATATAGGGTGGCGCATTAGTGTGAGAAAGTCCCATATCTCCTTTATTTAAAGAGATACAAAAAAAAAAATAAATACAAAAGTTGTAAGACATGTTCTGGTGCATATTCCAAAAATATTTTTAATTATACAGGGTATATCATAAAAGCTTAAAAGTAATTTAAAATTTTTTTTTAATAGAAAACCCTATATATTATTACATATTTAGATTCTACATACAATTTTAGACACATTTTTGTATAATGTCCTATAACTAAGTCTAACCGTTTTTGACAAATTTCAAATTTTTGTCAAAATGACGTTTGCAGGCCAAAACATAGGTGGAAATCTTTTCTAAACGAAGCCTTTATCAATTAGTTATGGTTGGTTTCCTTGGAAATGGGAACCTACTCTAATGGGCTGTATTGATATTTTGTAATACATTCATACAGGGTGATCAAAATGGACAATAAAAAGTAGATTCAAAAACCTATAAAGTCATTTTTTTAAATGGAAACCCCTATTTTTTAATTCTATCTTATTTAGCATTAAAAATAAGGGTGACTTTGTATAAAAGTGTATATTCCAAAAAAAATGTGGTTTTTGAAATAATGACAATTTAACATTTTTTTATTGTAAAAAGGTTATACGGCTTTCAAGTTTTGTTGTTAGTTGGCCGTGACGGCGGGGCGCGGCGAAACAAAAAAAATCGAGCACTTCAGATCAAAATATTACAACTTATTGGACCCTATATAAATAATTATTTTATTAAACGAACTTAAAGTAAAGACAATATTTTTTTGATTCAACAAATTATGTCCTAATCTTAATCATAAACCTAACACCTCTAATGTAACTAAACCTGTAACTAATTATACAGATAAAAGTACTAGAAACACGTCAAATACGTACTACCTAATAAGTTGTTCGAAATGTCCGCCTCTTTCTTGAATACACAATACAATACGTCTCTCAAATTCGCTGCTTAAATTTCTACACATTTCAACACTAATGTTTTGAAAACAGTTTCTAATCCTAATCTTGATGTCTTCCTTTATTGTAGGCTGTATTTTATAAACCTGCTCTTTGACGTACCTCCATATGCTAAAGTCCATTTTAGTAAGATCTGGGGTTCTAGCAGGCCAAGCAACAGACCCTCCCCTCCCAATCCAACATTCTGGATATCTAGCATTTAAAAAACTTATTATCGGACCTGTATGATGTACAGGGGCCCCATCATGAAGAAACCACATTTCTTGTTGAGTATCCTGTGGCACTTGACGCAACAAGTTAGGTAGATGGTTTTGCAGAAAGTCTAAGTATACTTCCCCTGTTACTCGTTGATCAAAAAAATATGGTCCAATTACATGATTACCGACAACACCTCCCCAAACATTTAAAGACCATCTAGTTTGAGAAGTATATCTTACAAAATGTAGATTTTCGATAGAATAGTATTGAAAATTGTGTCTGTTTACACAATTGTGGCCTCATCTGTAAATAAAATCAAATAAACAAAATTTCTTTGTTGGTTTATTTTGTTTTGAGCCCATTGACAAAATTCCAGTCGTCTTTGATAATCTTCAGGAACCAACTTTGAAGTAGTTGAATGTAATAGGGGTGCATTTTTTGAGACTTTAATATCTGCTGTACCGTACGTCGTCCAACACCAACCTGCTGAGAAATGGGTCGTTGTCCAATATATGGATTTTCGGTAACTGTTAATAGTACATTTAATTGATTTTCCTCAGTCTGTGCACGTTTTTCCCTAGTATTTTTTTCATATAACACATTGCCAGTTCTCTCAAAACGCTCCAAGAGCTTTTCAAATGCCCTTCTTTCAGGTTGCCGTCTCTTTGGAAACCGTTGTTGATACAGTCTTCTTGCTAAGAGCGTATTCTTATCTCTACCTTCCAAAACAAAAATCATATCAACCATCTCGGCCAGCGAAAAATTCATTATGTACAATTTTAATTCAAATTTTAAATCAATTTGCTATAAAATACACTAATGCATCACACAAATTATCAACTGACAATAAATAATGACGTTTCTGATGATCTCTATTATTTTTATATGCCACGCCTCGCCGTCACGGCCAACTAACAACAAAACTTGAAAGCCGTATAGCCCTTTTTGGAATATACACTCTTATACAAAGTCACCCTTATTTTTAATGCTAAATAAGATAGAACTAAAAAATTGGGGGTTTCCATTTAAAAAAATGACTTTATAGGTTTTTTTGAATCTACTTTTATTGTCCATTTTGATCACCCTGTATGAATGTATTACAAAAATATCAATACAGCCCATTAGAGTAGGTCCCCATTTCCAAGGAAACCAACCATAACTAATTGAGAAAGGCTTCGTTTAGAAAAGATTTCCACCTATGTTTTGGCTGTAAACGTCATTTTGACAAAAAATTTGAAATTTGTCAAAACGGTTAGACTTAGGTATAGGACATTATACATAAAATGTGTCTAAAAATGTATGTAGAATCTAAATATGTAATAATATATAGGGCTTTCTATTTAAAAAAAAATTTTAAATTACTTCTAAGCTTTTATGATCTACCCTGTATAATTAAAAACTTATTTACCTAACAAATTCGGAAAATTAATTTTCCCGCATGAGCACTTTGTTTGCACCACTACCGCATTTAGTGCGAATTTGGGAAAATATATTCCGAACAAGTTAGGTACAAAGTTTTTTGTAACGAATAAATTAATAAAATTAAAAACAAGTAATTTAACATTGTTTGGTTTTTTTATTCTAAATGGATTGGTAGCATAGCCGGCATTGTAATGTTACATTGTTGTTATGGTTGCATGTCAACAAATATTCACACGTTGAGTCTCCATTTTCTTTCAAATTATTTTTTGTGAAAAATGGGTAATTCCTAAGAATTTCTGACCCCAGCTGATGTTAAAGAAGTACCAGTTAAAGCAGCTTTGAATTTGCTTCCTCAAAAAAGTCAAGGGAGGATTATGATAATGTATTTTCGTTGCGGAACGCACGTATTATAATAAGAATGTCTAGGTTAGTTCCGAAATATACTTAGAAAGTCGCGAGTTTTTATCCAATTATGCTCAAATTATATAAACCGCAAAGTGTTTTAGATAAATTTCGATACAGATAATATAAATTTTGTTCAGAATACCAGTATTCGTTATTTATTAGATAAGAAAATTTAATCGTGTATTTATATTCAACTTCCTTTAATGGAAGATTTTTTTACAATTACATAAATTGTAAATATACGGCAAAACGCTATCCTTCATCTACATAAACCGATGTTTTGAACTGCATTTCACTAGATAGTCGAAGTAAGTGAATTTATATAGGTGTTGAGATCCACAGATTGCCTTCTGCAGGAGATTGATACTGTTTAATATGTGAAAGAAACCCCTACAAGTAACGACTACGGAAGGAATTTGAGTTAAACCGTTGACTGAACGAATGAGTCAATGGTTAAACACAATATCAATTTTCTTGTTTCTTTCATGATTTATACGATGTTGCTAATTATCAATTGTCACCTCATTCTAACCAAATTGCAGCCGAGACATTAGTTGATGTGTTACATTAGTGAACACTCCACGTAATTGTTTTTAAAACTCAAAAGTACTGTTTATTTATCCACAATAATAATAATAATATTTATTTACTGTCCAACAGAAAATGATCCAATTACAGGACAATATAACGTAAACATAATATTACAGGTGAAGGAAGGTAAACAAATAATTAAAAAAAAAAATAAATGCTTAAAATTATTAAGATAGTAATAAACAAATTTAACATTGAGTTTCAGATTCTAAATAACTTAACAAACTGTCCAAAGTACAAGTAAATAAATTCACATTCGAATATAGTTTATTGTAAATCCGACAAGAATTAATAATAGGTGACGAATACAAAATATTAGTTTGGGTGTAGCGTGATAAAAAAATAAATGCAAGCGTGTTTTATAAAGTGGAACAACAAAATTAATGAGAGACAACTTAGGAGTATCTAGTCTGTTGTGGATAATGTTGTAAATAAACTAGACTTAATTCTCCTACTTTCCAAGGTCGGGAAGTGGAACGTAGATAGTACAGACTTATGAGGAAAGCCCCGTTCTTGATAAGTGTCGTTAACTTTGAACTACAACAGTTTCAAGAAACGCCGTTGAACAGATTCTAATGCGTCGATTTGATAATTACAAAAAGGATTCCAAATTAAAGAACAGTATTCAAGTTTGCTACGCACATAAGAGAAAAACAACGTTCTGAGAGCAATTATATTTAAAAAACTTCTACAAGTACGTGTAATAAATCCCAGCATAGATATTGCGGAGCGAACAGTGACATTAATATGGTATGAAAAAGTAAATATGTTATCAAAGTAGACTCCTAAGTCCTTCACTAGTTCTGACCTTACCCGCTGCATTGAATCAAGACAGTAATTATATACAATTAGATTTTTTGGTATATAACACAACCTTACATTTAGCTTAATTTAATTTTAAACAGTTCACAGAACACCACTTCGAAATACGGTTAAGCGGCATTTGCAAAAATTGACAATCAGTAACAGATGATACCTCAGAAAAATTTTTCGAATCGTCTGCAAACAATAGAACACCACAATCTACTATAGCTGGAAGATCATTAATAAACAATTAAAAAAGAAGTGAGCCTAAATTAGACGCCTGAGGAACTCCCGAAGTGACAAAAATTGTTTCAGATAAAACTTATTGTGGACAACACGTAGCACTCTGTTACTTAAATATGATTAAAAAAACCTGATTAAAGAATAATGAAAACCAAAATTGTTAAGTTTCGTGATGACAATGTCATGCGGCATGGTATCAAACGCTTTGTTAAAATCCGTATAGATAACATCTACTTGACCACGATTGTCAAGTGAGGTAGCTCGGACATCTGACAGATAATAATCTCAAATACTTTAGGAAAATTGTTCAGAATGCTAATCGAACGGTAGTTAATTACATCGCAGGAATTTTCACTTTTCAGTACGTGGCATATATTAGCAATTTTCCAAAGTTTGGGGAATATGTTAGAAGTTGAGCATATATTAAAAATGTAGCATAACGGCGCAGCCAATACAGTACAACAGTCTTTAACTAGAAAAGCAGGAACTTGATCTGGACCGGCTGTGTCGTTATCTTTTAATTTGCGTATGGCAAAGATTGTTTGGCCTATAGTTATATTAGACACAGAAATATTGGGTAAATTGTTAAACTGAATACAGTTTGAAATATCCCTATTAGTGGACTGTGTGTAAACAATGCTACAAAAATTTCTAAATGCTCTTATAATAGATTCGGGCGTAGAGAAAGGCTCATCATTAAATTTTGCAGTTCTTGGTATTCTGCATGAACCCTTCCTAGACTTAATTAGTGTTTAAGATCGATCGTAATTGAGTTTTATGACCTATTAATAACGTTTTTGTAAGCCTCTCTGATTTGAGTCTTGATTAGCTTCCGAGGGTGCTTAAAATCTCTAAGTAATGGAAGGCTCTGGTAAATGATTATAGAAGCTTGTAGTATATCTTTCCGCACTAGAATTAGGTACTTGAGAGGGACAGCCCAGTCTTCAAATTTGTCTATGTAATGATAAATGGTTAATGATACATTTACCCTTACATTATTTACACATTTATTATAAACTTACTTCTATTTATTATTTATTACCTTAAATTTTGAAAAGCAATTTTTACAACCCCGAAAACGTGGTATATAACTCTACCGATTCAAAGCAGTCGTTGAAAGAAGCCTATTCGATACGAAACGAGATCAGTTCTAGACGCAACTGAATAACACGTTGGTGTAGAGACATTACAATTCAGAAGTAATAAACAGATATATTTTACCTATACATAATTACACTGAGTAGACCACGTTGTGTGAACACTTCTTATATTTGCTTTCACTTTCTCTAACCTAACGGAATTACATTAAAACTGATTCTATCTAGTTAGGTTATAATTACTTTGGTTTTCTTGCGGTTTCCTAAGTATGATTTTGTATATGTTCTAGTGACAATATTACCTTATTTCATCTAGGTATATTTCCATTATACTTTTTTCAAAGCACAAAAGTATATGTAAAATCTGCTTCCGAATAATAGTACACCATATTATTATTTTATGTGGCGATACAGTATGCTTACTGCCAATTGACAGTGAGGTAGATAATCTGCGGTAGCGATACACAAATAGGGGGAGTTGGGGCACAGTGATGTGGGGGCACTTTGATACAACACTTGTAATTCCTATACACGTATATATGAGGGCTTGGTCTAACGCCTATAGGGGGCGCCACACTGTTTCGATCGTACGGAAGATTCATATGACACTGCTACGCAATGTGAGTGACAGATGAGAATTTCGTGAATTCGGTGTGCGGAGTAAATTTTCCTATCGAAAACAGACGTTATTCCGAGTAGGAGACTTGACACTAGACTTCGAGGAGTAACAATAGATATTAGAAATCGTCATCAAAAATTGATTTTGAGAAACATCCGTACTACTAGAGCTCATCTGAACATAACCCTAATTGGTGTGCTATCATTTATCAAAAACAGATTTGAGAAGTTGTGCCATTTATGCTGCGATCACAAACATGATATTGATCGTTAACTACAAAAAGAAGAGGTGGGGGAGAAAGGGGAACGAAGGGCCACCAATGGCAAAGGAACGGAAAAACTAGTAAGGGAAAAGGAAGAGAATAACAAATAGAACGAAAGGAAAGTAGGGAAATAATACAGGAAACGACGAATGAGCTAAATATACTGATCTGGAATGTGGCGGGAATAAAGAACAAAGACCAAGATTTTAGGAGTTCACTAGGGAGCAGGGCGTGATATCAATGCAAGTAACGTGGAAGGAGGAAAAAAATCGGGAGTGGTGGAAAAGGCAGATTCCGGAAATTCTCATGGGTGGTGCAGTATGCGGAAAGGAAGAAGAGAAAAAGAAGGGCAAAGGGGGTATAACAACGGGAATAAGAAGAAAATGGTTGAAACAAGAAGAAGAAGAAGAGAAAGTGCAACAAAGAAGAGGAATTGTAGAAAATAATATACAGTGGGGAAAAGTTAAAATAAAAATAATGGCGATATATACGAGAAAGATGAAAGAGACAAGTAAGAACTTAGAAGAGATGATACAACAGAGAGAGGAGGAGATGATAATAATACGAGCAGACTTTAACGCGAAAATAGCGGAGATGGGCGAATACAAGAAGGGTAAGGGACGGGGAAGACAGACTAAGGATACAGTGCTAAACATAGAAAGAAAAAATTGCTAGAGGTGTGCAATGGAAGGGGGTGGGAAATAATGAATGGGAATAGAGAAGAAATAGAAATGGGGGAGTACACGTACATAGGAGGAAGAGGAGAACAGTAATAGACTACGTAATAACTAATGCAGACGGTGACGAAAAGGTGAAGGCATTCAGGGTAGGGAAGAGAATGGAAAGGACCACCAGCCCTTGGAACTGATAATGGAAGGGAGGGAAAGAGAAGAGGTGGCAGAAGAAGTGGAATTCATAACCAAAAAACTATGGATCGAAGAGAGTATAAAGAGGTACAAAGGGACAATGGAAAAAACAATCTGGGAAGGTAAGGTAATACAAGAAAGTGCGGAAGAAATGACAGAGAGGATGGAGGAAGCAACAGAGAAAGTCAAGTTTGAAGGACGGAAGGGACAGAAAACTGAATGGAAGACGCGGTGGGACATATAATGCCAGGAGGTTAAGAGGAAGGCAAGAAAAAGACTAAGCCTATGGAAAAAAAGAGAAGGTAGGAAAAGAATAATATGAAAAAGCAGTAAATAAATACAAAAAAATATGGGAGAGTAAAAAGGAGGAACACAAAGGGAAACGGGAAGAGCAGACGGGATAAAACCCTAAGAAGAGGTATGGAACTATTTAAGGAAAGAAAAGAGCAGATGGACACAAACGGGAACACAAATAAACGTATGGGAGAGATACATCAGGAACTTTCTGTAGAGGGAGCAAAGACACCAAGGAGAAGGAAGACAAAGTAAGAAAGTATACGAAATATATAAAGAAGTAAAAGCAATAAAAGAAGAGGAAGAAAAAGTGAAAAAAGGTAACGAGGCGGGAGAAGGCAGAATACAAGGTGAGGAGTGGGTATATGGAGGAGAAAGGGTAGCAAAAAAGATAACGGAAATAATAAACAAAATATGGAGAGGAAAAAAATTCTCAGAGAGGTTGGGGAGAAGGACATATATGCCCAGTACACAAAAAGGGGCACAAAAAACAAGTGGGAAATTATAGAGGAATCACATTGCTAAACACACCCTACATACATATACGCGACCGTGCTCGAAGAAAGGCTAAAGCAGGAAACTAAGAAACATTTTTTTTAACCAGATGGACAGGCGGGATTCAGGAAACGCGGAAGAACGATAGATAACATATACATACTGATACATTAGTCAAATAAGGAACTAGACAGAAAGGGGGGAAAATGGTGGCGGTATTCGTAGACCTCCTAGCGGCATTTGATAGGGTGAACAGGAAAAGCTATGGGAATATCTGAGAAGAAATTATAAATGAAATAAGCTTATGATATACCGTAGTGTATTTCTAAATTAATTACCTGTCAAATGACACCAAACTCTACCTAGGTTGCAATTTAAGAAAATCAAGATGGCTGCCTCTGACAAACACCAGTCGCACAAATCAAACGAAACTCATCAAAATATGGGTATTTACGTATGTTTTAATCCCACCAAATGTCAAATCTAAATGTCATACCGTTTCTACATAATCCCATTTGGTGCAATACTATTAGCACACCCTGTACATATCTAGGTACAAAGGTTATGCAATCGACTTTTTTTTCACTATCGCTAAATCGACTTATTAGATCATTTCACAACTTTTGGCCAGGTTTCGCCAAGATCGGTCATCATGTCTGGATGTCGATGTGTGTATGTATGTCTGTGTGGATGTATGTTAGTATCCGTGATAACTTCAGAACGAAAATACCTACGTACTTAAAATTTTGTATTATACCTTGTTTTCATTTGGCTTAGAGCTGATTAGATTTTGGGAGAAATCCAGTGGCGGGGAGGAGAGGTTTATTAGGGGCAGTTTTTGGTTTTTATCAAATATTTCACAGATATAAAAATACCTAGATATAGACCTTAAACATATCGATGTTCTAATGCAATTTTTTGATATGACGCGTAATTTAGCGGAAAAAATTCCTTCGGTAGAATTTAAGTGTTCATTATCTGAATAACGATTAAGTTTATAAGAAAACATGTAGACGTATTCTTTAAAGAATATTTAATTTTACATAAATTTTCTTTATAATGCTTTTTAATGTAAAGCGAAATAAATGTAAAACTTAAATAAACCTGATTGAAAATATTGAAGCTGTATTATCGATATTTTTATGGAAGCGGGTGGCTTTTGAATTTTTTTACGTTAGCATGTATGTTTATTAATCTCTATCTAACATGAAGTTTTAAATGTCATTCTGAGAGATTATTTTTGTTTTTACAATGTTAACAGTTATCCTAAAAAAACTTAAATTAAAATTATTTCATTTCTTTTCATTTAAGTTAGCATCTGTCATGAAGCTTTAAGCGTCTATTTGACAAAGATTATTGTTTATGCATTTACAATGCTGCCTATTTTCGTCACGAACTTCTTATAAAAGAGGTTGCATATGGTTACCCTAAAAAAGATGTTACTAAAATTATTTAATTTCTTTTAATTTCAATTTTGTTGATTGGAAGGCGTGCGGTGTTCACATCAGATATTTTTTTATTATTGGCTTACCCAATAATTGATTATACAATTTAAGTAAACATATAAACATTATTAATTTTATTAAATACACAAATAAAAAGTTTACCTCGAGTAGGATTTGAACCTACGACTTGTACTTTGCTAGAGTACCGCGCTAACCATCTGCGCATCGAGATATAAGCCCCAATCGATATAAATTTTGTCTTTAGGTATGTAGAACTAATGTAAATTCTAAACATAATGAGATTACAATCAAATTACTTATATTAATGAATGTGAGCCTGCAATAACAAAAACTTATAATAATATAAACATTAGTTTCCAATTCTGGACAAAAATGTTTTTTTCAAACGTTTGCTTTGCTGAGAGATTGATACCCAACTTTGACCCTCTGTGGTAAAAAAATTATAACGTCTGCTTAGTACCTCAGCAAATTGCCCCTTTTTTGAGATTCTAAAATTGTAGAAAAATGTGAGTTATCTCATACGTGTAATCTGTACTGAAAGTTTGTAATTTCTGTCGTTGTACATTATATATATATAATATATATATATATATATATATATATATATATATATATATATATATATATATATATATATATATATATATATATATATAATCTAAATCATAACAAAAACATTGTCTTTGAATTATAGAAAACGATAATTAAGATTATCAAATAGAAACTACTAATGTTATTAAAAACAAAAATAGTATAAAACGTGTTTGTTTAATAGTGCATAAAATTGAGCCATAGTAATATAATACCAATACTAGGTAACATTAATATTTATTATTAGTGTATTGTTTTTAATAAATACTACTGTTTTACTATAAATACGAATAAAATAGTTAAAGCAAAGTAATATAAAATTATAATGTCCTCTTAGTGCCTCAGTAAATTACCCCTTTTTTTAGATTCAAAAATTGTAGAAAAATGTGTGTTGTCTCATGTGTGTAAATCTGTGCCGAAAGTTTGTAATTTTCGCGGTTGTATTGTGTGTTGTCTAACACACATATTTAATAATCCTAAATCGTAACAAAATATTGTCTTTGAATTATAGCAAACGATAATTAAGGATAACAAATGGAAACTACTAATGTTGTTAAAATTAAAAATAGTATAAGACGCGTTTGTTTAACAGTGTATAAAATTGAGCCGTATTAGTTATAGGACCAATACTCGGTAATATTAATATTAATTATTAGTGTATTGCTTTTAATAAAATAATACTGTTTTACTATAAATACGAATAAAATTGAAAACTTACTTTTAATTATACACCACGCGTTGGTTATGACTTAAAGCAAACTAATATAAAATTGAACCTGAAACGAGCAATGGCAAATTATTTTTAATAATCTGTTTTAACCTTTAATCTTTTGACTTGAAACATACTATTCAAAGACATTCTTATGATAATAAAGAAATAGTGCTGTAAAATTTACAGTTATCATATCCATCCTGTGGGTACAGCCCCTGTTTAAATATATATAACTTTAACCGTCTTATGAAATAAATTTTAATTATTTTATAATCAGTATGATGATGTAAAAAGGTTAAAAAAATAATTGTGTTCGAACCTTAACGAATATTACTGCTCATATAGGCCAAAATAAGGTAAATCCAACCAATTTAACACATTTTTATTTTATAAGTTAGAAACTACATTTCAAAATAGGTTTATTCAAATTTTAACATCTCTCTATCAGGCTTTAGGGTTTTGGAGAATTTTTGTTCATATCAGAACTATATGACTTGTTTTTAACATTTCCTTTATACAGGTGCCCTAACAAAAATGTTGGCCTTCATATTAAACATCTACATAGTGTTGTGTTACGTTTGGTACATATGAACTAATTGCTAAATATAGGTGTGTAAATGTGTGTTCACCTTAACCACTATTAATGCATCACCTAGGACCGCTGTGCTAAATTTAAAATAAAAAAGCGAATTACTATACGAATAGAATATCAAGATAGAGACCACGACCTGCATTATTGTATAACGAAGTGAGGCAATGAAAGACGTTCATATACTGACTTCCATAAAAATTGCAACACCTAGAATTTGTTGAACGATTTTATTGAAATTTTCATCAACTATGTCTTTCATTAGAACAAACAAATGATTAAAATTTTAATAAAATCTAGCTAGTAGTTTTTTTTTTTTTCCTTTGCACTTAGCAACAATAAATTTGAAATAAACCAATCAGTGTGTAATTAACTGTCAATTTCGCAAATTGTTTGTTCACAATTTCGTTCTGAACTTGGGAACAATGCCAAGAGTACGTCAACATCAACATTTTTCCGATTGACTGATTTTGAACGTGGCCACATTATTGGCATGAGAGAGGCCTGACTTTCGCTAACAGAAATTGCTCGTCGTGTAAACCGAAATGTTACAACGGTATTGAGATGTTGGTCCAAATGGTCCGAGGAAGGGGTAAAACAACGTCGCCCTGGATCTGGACGTTCCCGCAGGACTACAGATCGCGAAGAACATCGCTTAAGACTTTTGGCCACAAGAGACAGATTTTCAACAACTCGATCGATTGCAAATGATTGGATGAGAGGTCTTCGATCCAGAATGTCAATTTAGCCTGTTTATCGCCGGATAAGGTCTTATGGGCTGCGTTCATATCGTCCATTTTTATGTCTTCCTCTTACACCACTTCACCGTCTACGCAGGCTAGAATGGAGCAACGAAAGAGCGAATCGGGCAAGAATGGCATTGAATTGTGTTTAGTGACGAGTGTTTGTGGGCCCACGATGGTCGTAGGAGAGTCAGACGGATGCGTGGAGAACGTAAAAATTCAACATTTTTTGTGGAACGCAACACAGTCCTCACACAAGGAGTGATGATATGGGGTGCAATATGTTACAGTAGCAGATCACCCTTGGTCTTCATTGATGGCAACTTAAACGCCGCTGGTTATATTACTAATATGTTAGAACCCATTGCGCTTCCATATCTTTAGGGGCTGGAAAATCCCATTTTCCAACAGGATAATGCGCGCCCTCATACGGTAAGGGCTACAACACGTTTTTTAGAATAAGCTAAAATTGCCGTCCTCACATGGCCTGTTCGGTCGCCTGATTTGTCGCCCATTAAACATGTATGGGATGAGGTCAGTAGGCGACTGGGTAATTTACCACACCCTCCAGATAACTTACACGATCTCCGGCTACTGATTCAAGAAGCTTGGGTTGATATACCACAGGCAGCTATAGATCACTTGATTGATGGAATGCCACGCCGTCTAAATAAATGCATTACAAATCGTGGCGAGCAACTCATTATTGCAAAACACATTTTTAGTATTTGTTCTTTTGTTTTCAAATTTTAATCGTTTGTTTGTTCTTATGAAAGACATCGTTGACGAAAATTTCAATAAAATCGTTCAATAAATTCTAGGTGTTGCAATTTTTATGGAAGTCAGTATATATTATTTTATTCACTGCTATCTGTAACACCTACCATTAGTAAGCTTGTTTTAAGCCTGACCAGATTTCCTTTCTTGACTACTAGTTAATAATGAGATTGTTACTGTAACATAACAGCGATATGTCAACATTAGGAAACGTCAAAAAATATATTAATATTTCGTCACATTGCGTGATTTTAAGCGAATTTTTATTAACGGGAAAACCTTAATGAAAATATCTGGTGTGGAACACCACACGACCTTCCAACCTACAAAAGGGAAATTAAAAGAAACGAAAGAATGTTATAACATTTTTTTTTAGAATAATTATGCAACCTCTCTTATAACGTTAATTACGAAAATATGCAACATTGTAAAAACAGGAACAATAATCTATGTCAAACAGACGTTTAAAACTTCATGTCTGGCAGAGGTTAATAGACATCTAGATGCTAACTTAAAAAATTAAAAGAATTGAAATAATTTGAATTATATTTTTTTTAGGTAACTATGCAACCCCTTTCTATACGTTCATAACGAAAACAGGCAACATCTTGAAAAAAAAATATCACAATGATGTGTAAAACTTCATGTCAAATTGATATTAATGTATACATGTTAACTGAAAGAAAATTTCAAAACCGCCCGCTTTTATAAGATCAATAATGCAGTATAACCATTTTCATTCATATTTAATCAATTTCTTGACTTACCTTGCGTTATATTAGAAAACTTCGTAATATTCAGATAAAGAAAAAATTTGAACTAATACGAAAATTCTACATTATCAAAAAATTACATAGAACATAATTAATCCATATTTGTAAGGTACATATCGAGGTATTTCTATACCTTTGAAATATGCAGCTGTTTTAGTAATATTTGATAAAAACAGAAAACTGCACATAAGAAACCCCCCCACAGCTGGATTTCTACCAAAAGCTAATCAGTTTTAAGCCAAAAGAATAAAAAGCTTACACACAAAATTTTGAAGTACGTAGGTATTTTCGTTCTGGAGATATCGAGGTTACTAGCATACATCCATACACACGCATACGCGTACGTACACGCACACATACACACGCACACGCACACGCACACACATACGCACACGCACAAGCACATTCATACGCACACGCACATGCACACGCACACGCACACGCACACGCAAACGTACACGCACACGCACACGCACATACACATGCACACGCACACACGCACACGCACACGCACGACGCACACGCAACTACACGACACGCACGGCACACGACACACGCACGACACATACAGGCGACAGGACAGACGGCACACACGGACAGACGGCAGACGACACGACGACAGACGACAGACGGACAGACGGACAGACGGACAGACGCACGGCACGGACAGACGGACAGACGGACAGGACGGACGGAGACGAGACGGACGGAGACGGAGACGAGACGGACAGACGGACAGACGGACAGACGGACAGACGGACAGACGGGCACAAATTGCAAATAAGATCGGACGAAGGCAAGTTGACACACTTAAATAATGTTCACGACAGACAAGGTTAACTTTACTGAGTATTTAATTTAACCTATCGGGCCGTTGAAAGATCTTTTAAGGTTACCTGTAAAGGAAATTTTTCATTGGCTAAAGATCTATTTAAAATTCGAAACTTGTCATTGTTTTACATTATTAACCCCAGCAATCACAGCTACAAAGAATATATTCGGCAAGGCGTTATCCAGTACACAAATTGAACTTAGTAATAATTTAAATAACACCTCCCCAGACAAGTAACATGACGTCATTTATTCACTGAATGCTCCCACCGATCGTATAAAACAATTCTTAAATCTGAAGCATGAATTAAAAAAAAATTCAATATCCCGCTCGAATATTTCGAAGTACCACGTATATTCAATTATACAATACACAACCGGTATGACGTACTCAGCGCAAGCAGTAAACAATTAAGCAAGCCCAGATAATGGACGCTTAATGTTAACGTAACAGATTGTTTGTTTGGTGGAGTAAAGCGGCCAGCAAATGCAAGTTAAATAATTACAACTCCACACAATGATTAAGGTTATACCTAATTTACATATACATATTTCAAGATAGTGAGTGGCCTAAGAGTGATTTATAGCAGATGATCGTCAAACAAACCAACGAAAACAGCAGATGACAGTTTAAAAAAAAAGGTAATTATTACATTAACACTTTATCGATCTTATTAATTGCACCCACTTTTAGTTTCTAGAAATTGTATCGACCTGCAGAAGGCAGTGCACAACAAAAGAAAGTTAATAATACGATTTAGTGTACGTCTGGAGACGAAATATATCATCTGCTCAGCATAAGGATAATTACTGATAGGTGAAAACACAACATACGAAGCAGTTGATAGGTACCTACAAACGGACACAAACAAAAAATTAAAAAGGTACAATAAAATCATATAAGTAAATGCGAACTGATTATAACCATTTGTTACCTAATCTGACTTTAGGCGAGCTTATAATGGTGTAATGACGAATATTTTTAAATATTCGCCTTGGGAATAGCGATTGTTTTTAACTAACGTGTTTCGAATACTAACAGAAATTATGTTTACCAAAAATTTAAGGAAAAAACGATCTTACCCAGTAGTGAAAGCAATGTTGCTACATAAACCCGCTATATGCATCGAGTCGTAATTTTTATTCAAGCAAGTACAGAATAAAATAAGAAAATACTCAAACTTAAATTTTCGCTTACAGAACTGCCGATACAATAAGTAAAGGAGAAAATTTTTCAAGAATACATTAATTTTCAACTAAAGTGGTTACCACAAACCAATACTGAAGGACGTGTTTCCGGAAATCTAGAAAAGGAGATCATTGTTACCAAAGTTAAACTTTTGTTCTTGTAGAGATCTCTGTGATCAAATAGTTACTTAGTTTATGACTTTTTACATGTACTTCCATCTAGCGGTAATTCCACGAAAGCAACAGTTATCTTTAAGTAAACGATTTTGCAACCAACAAGAAAACCTTGGAAATCCCTAGATGACACCACTTATATCAATTTCAAACTTGTAAATTGTAATTTAAAGTACAACACAGACAGAAACTTAAGATATTTGTATTATTATTAAAGCAGATGTCGAGTAAAATATTAAATGTAAATACTTTAATTGTCAACACAACGGTAATTTTGAATACAGTAAGTACAGTAAATGAGGAAGTCGATATAATAGATCGAATATCCATTTAATACAGTCACCACCAAAAAGCTAGAAATTGATGCGAGAAAAAATCCAATATCGGTTTGTACACGTTACAAGGCATTTTTAGAGAATTCACAAATCAAGCAATCCTGGACGAATCAACGTTAAGAAATAATTATTTGAGTTCATGGTACGAATCGGTATGAGCATGTTACACTATTTTAATTTAGTAAATTATATAAATAAAATTAAACAGCATTTGTTGGTTTTTTAGTGTATCGGGAATATTCTAACCGAAGTTGGCAACAATTTTATTTGGGCTTCTGTCGATGAAACAACAGACTGTCAGGGTGGCTATATATCCAACATTATCATTGGAAAATTTGTGACACACCCTATTCGTTGGCTTCAAAACAGTTGGACAAAACGAACCACCAAACAATAGCAAGGTTTTTCAACGATAGCACGCGTAAGTGCAATTATCTGAGTACTTTATCTGCTGGTAACCACCATTAAAATTAGTTTTGTTTTAGGCATACCGCAACGAAACCCCGAAGAAAAAACTTTGCTTCTAGTGACGCTCTACCATACATGATTAAATTATTGCAATTATTTTATCCATAGTTAATGCATTTAACTTGCCTCGCCCACGCACTAAATAGAGTTAGCGAATGTATTCGTGAAGAATTTGATACTGTGAATACATGTCCTTAAAGGCGACATTGCTTGTCGCGGTATATCAAGAAAAAGGAATTCCCTACCTCTGAACCAGTCATTACCAGATGGAGAACGTGGATCGCCGCTTGTAATTTTTATGCAACTAGCTTTACGGAAATTAAAGGAGTACAAATATGCATACTTAAATTTTTTTTATAAACTGTAATACCTTTTCGGTTGTAAATACAAATAATAGCTTAGGGTTTAGACAATAGCTAAATATCTATATATTTGTATAAAAATCTTATTTTACATATAGGTGGTACGTTCATTCGATAAATCACAGAAAGCTTTTCATAATAAAAATATACTACGGATTGACCTACACAAAAACAAACTTTTCCTGGCTGCCAGAAAAAATTACAAAATTCGAAGAAATTGTGTTGACTCTTGTCAAATCCAAAGCTTCAGAACCAGTAGGAAAAATCAAAGAGAAACTAAACTACGATCTACAAAAAAATTCTTCAAATTTCACAAATTCACCAAGGAGTTTCAAATGATGATTTAGAGATGACTTCACAGCAGATAAGTCGAAATCGATGTCGCCGTCATAGTAAATGTCCGCGCAGCTCCAGCCTTTCTACTGTAAATACTCTAACTTTTAGAGAATTTGGTGCGCTATACAAATTTACAATCAAAATTTACTGAAGCACAGGTATTACCTTCGCATACGTCTCAAAGAACATTAAATCCGCACACAGCACCTTCTATATATATATATATATATATATATATATATATATATATATATATATATAATATATATATATATATATATATATATATATATATAGTTCGCGTTCGCGATTCGTGGCGCGATTACAAAAAATAACGGAATTTAATAGTTCTACGGATAGTATGACTGTGGACAGATGGATTGAGAAAAGTCATAAATGTTATGATTCTAACCATAAAACTCGTAAACACTCCGGCGCTAAAAATAACTTTGTAACATTCAAAAATCGATATCCGATTCAATAGGGTCTATTTTATAATTTCTGTAGCTCCTGTATTAAAAATTTCCTTTGTATTAATAGTTTGGGCTTTACATTTAATGGTTTAATCTATATCTATGTCAATAGTACTGATTGTTGAATTTTCTATAAGGACTGTATTACAATTAGCTTTAAAAATTTAAATGGACATAGTACCTATAGGGCTTTTACAACATTTCTGCCGGTTTCTACATCTACCATTTAATATTAACTGGTTATTTGGGCTGTTTACCGCTAGAAGGCTGTACTGTAAATAAATAAGCTGAGTCATGTTATACTACTAGACCCGACTTCAAAGCACTGTGGCAATTATCTGACAAAGATAGATGGCATTTAAAACCCTGACAATGCGCATGTCCGTGACGCGTGCAATTTTGAATTTAAAAATGGTGTTTAAATATTTTATTTGCATACTATGAAAACGTTTATTATTGTGAAATCCATTTTTCAAATTTTTAGTTAAAAAAAGATTTAAAAAAAGATTTCATTACATAAATAACAAAATGTGTAATTAAAAAATCCTATATTATAATCATTCTATGCAAAAACAATAATTATGTACAATTTTGAAATTAAACGTAACACATATGTCACATTAAACCTAAAATTAAAAATTATAAAAGGCAATGATGGATAAAAAAAGAAATGTAATTTCTTGATTATAAAATAATACCAACTTATTAAATGTTTCTCGAATTTGTTTTTCTTATTAGTATTTTTTTTCAGACAATTGGTGCATCTTAATTTTAATAAATTTGTTAATAATTGTTTTATTACGAGTGCCCTATGACTGATTTGCATAATACAGTTTTGCTCTTCCATATCATTACTTCCTCATACATAAAAGCTTGGTCAAACGTTCTGACAATAGTATATTACATTACACGGCATGAAAGTGGCATTTTGTTGGACGAGGAGGCTTGCTAAAAAATACGAGGATGTGCTAGCATCCGAGTATTTTTTCAACGCCTCCTAGTCAAACAAAAACACTTTCATGCTGCGTAATGTATTATATTTTTTCTGAAATCGTTTTGAAAATTACTAAAAATTGTTAAAATTATTTAAAAAAATAGAGTTGAATTAATCAGAGAGCTTTGACAAATGTATATCAACAATTAAAAGCGTGTTGTCTTAACGACAAGTAAATAAAACAAAAAATTAATGAAAAAATTTTGCGGTTAGTATTTCCTTTCCTTTCTGCGAATTTTCAATAAATAACGATGTCCCTAAGTGATTTTGATTGTGAAATGGATGTTGAAATGAATGTAACGGAAGCTGCAACGGCTGCTGTGGCGGAGTTATTTCCAAACAAATCAAGGCTCTGCCTTAATCTGTATGAGAAAGAATATGAAACGTTTAGAAAGTGGTGTAGCATAAACAAAATTACACAAGTTATTGAAGACGTTCTTCTGGTATACATTGCGGAAGGCAGACTGAGATACAAATCATCGACTCTTTGGAGTACTTACTCAATATTAAACGCGATGCTTTTGTTAAAAGAAAACTTAAACATGGGTAATTTTCCAAAACTGAAAGCGTATCTTAAAAGAAGATCGACAGGATACCAAGCAAAAAAGTTCAAAGTGTTTACAAGAAGCGAAGTAGACGAGTTTCTTCAAAAAGCTCCTGATGATGAATTCTTAATGATGAAAGTAAGCGATCATAGTTAAAAGTAGTTCAATTGATGTCAACTCATACTTATATTCGTTTCAGGTTGTATTAATTATTTGTTTAGCGGGTGCATGTCGCTGTGACGAGTTAACAAAAATGACACTTGATGACATACCGTAAAATCGGCCAACTTCGACACTTCGGGTAACTTCGACAACAACTCCTACATTAATATTACGTGCGCTATACCAAATGCAGTTGGCGGCTAGTTAGTGGAGCACACGGCGTGGTGCATGTTAGATTTCGTTACAAATGCCGCGAAAAGTACGTTAAGTGGATGGGGGTCGTGGCTACCGGCGTTATACGCAGCAAGCAGTAGAAGACGCCTTACAGAATATTGGACGGGGTATGACGGTAACAGCAGCGAGCAAAAAACACGGGGTACCACGTGTTGCCCTTCCCTATAAATGGCACGGAGGCACGTACATGCAGACGGGCACCCAACAGCTTTGAAGCCCCAAGAGGAGCAACTGATTGTGGACACAATAGCTGCTCTGGTACAATGGTCATATCCATTAAATAAAAACGATATCCTTATAATTAAGGGTTATCTAGATAAACAGGGCATTAAGAACCCTGTGTTTCATGATAATATGCCCGGTAAGGATTTCATAATAAACTTTATGGAGAGGCATAATCTCACACAACGGTTTGCTGCTAACATCAGTCGAGCAAGAGCTTCGCTGTCTAGAGAAATGGTGAGTCAGTTCTTCGAAAATATCAGAGAGAAACTTATAAATATTACACCGAATCGGCTCTTTAATTTTGACGAAATAAACTTTTCCGATGATCCCGGCGCAAAGAAAGTTGTAGTGCTAAGGGGTACAAAACGAGTGAAAAGGGTTATGGAACATTCCAAGACTTCAATATCATTAATGTTCTGTATATCTGCTGACGGTGTAATTCTGCCACCATTTTTGTATATAAGACCGACAGCGTTTACGAAAATTGGTGTAAGGGGGGGCCCACATGGCACGAAATATGATGCGACAAAATCGGTGTGGTTTGATGCCAGAACATTCGAACTATGGTTTCAAAAGGTGTTTTTACCTCATGTTAACAGAATTCCAGGTGAAAAAGTTGTTGTTGCAGATAATTTAGCATCTCATTTCTCACCCAGCATGATACAGTCATGCAGAGAGCACACTATTTACTTTACAACACTCCCTGCTAACGCCACTCACCTCACGCAACCTTTGGATGTGGCTTTTTTTCGTCCACTAAAAGTTTACTGGAGAAACGTTCTGTAAAATTAGCGAAAACAAAGCCGCTCCAAAGGATTTATTCCAAAAGAGCATTTTCCGTCGTTGTTAAATAGCCTCTATTCCAAATTGGAAAACAATAATGGGAGTGAAAATGCCCGATCGGGCTTTCGAAAGACTGGTCTGCACCCTTTTGATCCCGACCAAGTGCTGCCCATGCTACCAGACAATTCTGGCTTAACATCAGATGATGACAGAAGTAGAAGGTCTAGTTTAAATGCTAGTGTTCTCGAGTTTTCAGAGAACCAGAGGGGCTTTACAGCAGATGCAGCTAAGCGAAAACATGGAAAAAAGATCATTCCGGGCTGTGAAGTCACATTGAATCCGTCAACTGAACCTAGTGTTTCACAAACCTCTACTACCTTATCTCAACCATCTAGCAGCCAAGAACCATACGATAAAAATTTCTGTGGAATATGCCAATGTGATTTTTCAAAGTACAGAGGTGTTGAGTGGATACAGTGCATAGGGTGTAGTAAGTGGATCTGTGGTACATGCAACGGCCGAAGCAAAGAAGTCTATTATGAGTGTGAGGCCTGTTTTGACAGAGATTAATTCTTTTTGTTTATTTATTTATCTATTACTAATGTTGCAAATTATTGTCTTAAGCACTTATTTTTTTATGTTAACTTAGAAAATTTCTTTTTTAGTTTTATATAGATGACATATGACAATAAGTATATTTTTTCGTTTTTAATAGTTTTTTAACCTAGGTATATACGTTTTTGAAATAAAATATTTTTTTTTTTAGAATATTAGGTGTCGAAGATGCCTAAACAATTGATCTACATCGACTTTATACTAATTTTCAATAGGTGTCGAAGTTGGCCGAAAATGCGTCCAACTGCGCCACCATATAAATGGCCCCTTTCCGTAAAAACTGTCGGCTATTTTCAAATAAAAAGAATCATATTCCACTCAGAATACTTTCATTGTAAACTTCCATCGTTTACATGTGTACAAAAAAAAATTAGAACGGTGCAAATTAAAAAATACCATTAAAAAGTGTCGAAGTTGGCCGATTTTACGGTAGAAGGTAAGGGTATTGTTTTAATTGTAAAAACTCCCGATTCGAAAACTAATAAAGCAAGGCGCTTTATGATCTTTGATGGAAAGGGAAAGCAGCAAATCAACATCGGAGTTCTACCAGTGTAGCAGAAGATTATGTACCCAAATCGTGTTACGGTATAAATGTTCACTAGGACAAGGTAATAGATAAACCTGGTTTTTGCACGGCTAGCTCCGCCTGCGGGTGAGGGTCTATCGGGACAAAGCAGTCTCGTCTCCGTAGATTACACTATCTACCAAAGTCGAAATCGCGAAAATGTCACAATAGGTTCCGGTAGGTGCCAGGATATTCCAAAAGAACACACCAGGGTGTTTTAAAATGCGAATTAAACGACGGTACGTAGTGGTCCGAATACCCAACTTACCACACTTACCTAATCGTAACGCTCGTAGCTCCAGGTCTCCGCAATACTGCTTCACCTGAAAGGCTTCAACTTCTGCATCTTAATCTGATCAACTTACCACCGTGCAGCAATATTCAAATTCAATACACAATATAAATCTCTAAGTCCCCTCCACGTTAAATTACTCCCTTAAACAAACCAACATAACACATACTAAACTGATTTCAATTTGTTTACGATGCTTTTCTAAACTGGTAAATTACGTTACGTTAACTTAATCTGGTATCACAAACAAAAAAAAACAAAACTCCAAATCTCTCATTAGAACTCGGCGACGCTTTTCTATTTGAGCAATATATCATCACCCGTTGTCAAGGCTTAATATTAAAATAATTACTCCAAAATAGTAACTAAGATAAACATCTATTAAATCAAAATAAAAAAAATAAAACAATTAAAATTTAAACATGTCAACTTGGATATAATGGTAATTGTATCTTCTTAACTTTTACCTCATTGAATTCTGGCCAGTAGGAAAACTATCTTAAGCTAAATTGCATTCAAAGAAATTCTCTAAGCTTGGATTACGTTCTTACGCAAACCTTACATAAAAAAAACAAACAAATAAAAAAATGAAGGTAAGATTCTATTTACCTCCCTGCATAAGATATTGATGGTATCAAAACACCTTAAATAGCTTCTGAATAGACAAAGGAAACTGTCCGAGAACGTTAACAAAATGATGCATAGATTCAAAAAAAAAAAAAATTGCTTCTAACAGGTTCCTTCGTTAACACACATTACATAAAATATTCCATATAAAACACAACCAAGTTTTATTCTTAAAAGTCGCAAGATCAACAAACAGAATCTAAATTACATTACCTAGGTCACACAGACAAATAGGAGATGATCCTTGCTCGGCGAAAGCGTCGTGTACGACTCGTGCGGCCTACGGTCCACGATGTTACTGCTTAACGACGACACGAAGCTGACTTGCCTCAGATCTCGACCACATATTCAACTTGCTTTTTAATTAATTTACAATAATGTCTCGTAACTTATTGAAGCAGCATTAACTAGCTTAAATCACTTTAATAATTTCTTTTAACTCAAAGTTGTTAAGGTTCGACAAACAAAAGAGAACACTCAGCAAATCGTTTTACACAGCTTACATTAATAGGTTTAATTACGAACAGAAACAGTATGTGTGGTTGGGAGTTCGTTCACTACGTTCACTTAATTCTTAGGAAAGGGGTTCTCTAATTTTATCTCGTTAGTCACGAAATTCAATAGTCATCGGGTTCGCACTACAAAAAAAAACACGAACCAAACTTATATCATAAACGCACTCGAAGATGCCGTTATTCTCCAATAAACTAAATTGATGAGCGAGCAAGGTTGAAATGTTACTTCCCAAAATATCCCAAGCTTGCTTAGATTCGACTACTCTTACAAGTCTTCAACGCTGCTTAACTAAATTTCACTAGGAGCTCGCACAATGATGAAACCCCAATTCCGCTAATTCGAACGACTTCACCTACACGCACGACTTCACGCGTCAAAAGCTTAGGACAGAGTCCTCCTCCATTCAAAATTACTTTCTCGCCATATTAAAAAAACCTTCCCCTCCATACAAATTCAATCGCGCAAACCAATCAACCATTCCAATTTTAAAATTTCGACCCCCCTAAATATACGATGATATCTCGACTTAAGGCGAAGAAACTGCCACGTTTGCATTTTCCTTCGACCCGATACAGAAATGTTATTGCAAAGGTACAACCAATCGCCCACCCATATTACTTATATGGATGAAAACCAACATTCCGACTCTCCAATTGTTCCTCTACACGAATGCGACAGTACGGCACCAACGCGATAATAACACTTCTTTGTAATGAAACTATGTAACAAAATTAAACGAATTTATCTTAATAAAACTCCACATATGGTTCGGGCAATAAACTGAAGGTTGTACTTAAAATTCCAAAAAAACTACACTGACTTTACTTAATGAAATTACGTAACTACACCAAGAAAAAAACGAAATTCCTTAATGCACATTACACATTCCTAAAATTCCTTTACATACAGCGTGACCCATTCAAGCAAAACACTCATTACCTACAGTAAGCTCTTAAACAAACAAAAAAATACGGAATCTAACTAAGTCAACAAAAATTAGAAACAAAATTACCCAATACGTACACAGGGTGTCCAAAATACCCTGACAATCAGAAAATAAACGTGTAATCGCTAGTAGGATTCAAGCAGGAGTCTCAGTTCCTAATAATCCTAATATTAACGAGTTGTTCATTTCGAAAGAGTTGAGAACCGAAAATTCCGAGCAAAATATTGCTGTCGTTTCTTCATTAAAAAATTCTGCTTTACCTGGGATAATTATCTCAAATGTTGAAAATTCTACAATTACAGTTCATATCAAGTAATATTTCTTATACTTAAGTACTTCGTTGTTAAAAAATAAAGTTTTTGACAAAATTGTCTGTTATTATTTTATTCTATAAAAATATTAACCTACCTAATTTGGAAAGTAAAAATGACTAGGCATGGAAGTTTTACTTTCATGTCTAGGCATTAAAATCAAACTTTAGTGACTCAAATTAGTCCGCGCTTAGCAACTTTCATGCCGATTTCAGAAAAAAGATTATTTTACATATTTGGGTGTAATATTTTTGATACAATACTGTAAATGATTTCTCACATAAGATACACAACTTAATGACGTCTTGTGATGCACATTTAAGGTTTACGCATGTTTTGCGTTTCTGTAACAAACTCAGTGGTCCATTTGTGATTAGAAAACTTCAATTTTCACAGTACACTGTTTTAACAATACTTTTAACAACGTATCCAGCAATATATTTGATAACGTTTTCCGTCACAAAATTTAAAATTGGATTCTCTTTCAGTTTTAATATGAACAGAATACTTTCCAGTTCTTCTTTTGAAAAATCGGACACATCTCGTTTCTGAGAATAATCAGTAAACGACAATATTTTGATGTCAAGAAAATATATGCAATTCCCATACTTAATTCCACTAATAGAATGGTGGCATATGAGTCTTTTATAGGCATATTTGAACTGATAAGCTGATGGATTATTGTAACCCCTAAATCGGTTCCGTACAGTCCCAAAAGTATTTCTAGGTGATCCTGTGATAATTTATAACATAATAAATATTTCATTTTCGTCTCATTCATTAACATTTTAAATAAACATAAGTAGTTAGCAAGATCAACAATAAATCCAACAAATCCCAACTTCTTTTGAGTGGCGTACATTGAATTTTGCTATCAAAGTTCTTTAGACTTTTTAAATATATTATTAGATTATGAACACCTTCATCAATTTTGTCAAAACTGCTTAAATCCAGCTTTCGTTAATAAACATAGTTAACTCCAGAATTTAAAATATCGAACGCATCATTGAGATTTTCACAAAAATAACTCAAACGATATTTCTCGTAACGAGTTACGATTTTAAATAATCACTAAATCAGCACAGCAATATAAGCTTATCAACTACTTTTACTTAAAATTCAAAATGTAATATGATCAACACAGTATTCAATCATAAAACGTACTGACCTATGTCACCACATATTACCGTATGATAGGTTATGAACTTAGAACAGAAATCAGCTGTTCTTTTATAACCGTATCAAAACAAAACTACACTGATTTGTTATTTACCTAAACTGCACTAAAGGGATAACTACTTGTACAAAATAAATATATTAATCTTGTCTTAAAACGAACTGTAGCTTGAGAATTTTCGTTTCCATTCCAAGACAAACGTACGATAACGGAAAGGTAATTTCCATTTGTGTTTAACGTACAAATAAACGAACTGTAGCATATATTCACATAAGGGAGTTTTCCACCAATAATGGTGGAAATATAGATTAAACTAACGCAGCTTCGAACGACTAAAGCGGTATGTGTGATTTACGCAAAACAAAGGTATCCCCATTTATGCTCGTGAGTCGTGAAGATGACATGCATTATCATGCGCCATTTTATGGTTTTCCGTGACGTCATGCAGCACACCTTTTGCAACGATACGAAATTATTACCATATTGGCGCCCCTAACGTAACGAACGGTACGGTAGAAGAAAACAGAAAGGAAGTGAACTAAGCGTGTTAAATACGCGTTTGCGCATAAAACAACAAAACAGATATCTAAAGTATACACAGGCACGTTCGTAATTATGTAGACTAAATAGAAAATATTGACATATACTAAAATCTAATTATTGAAAGAAAAAAGAAATGCTTAAAGATACTAATGTAATGTAAATATATTTATCAATAATAATGCAAATTTTGAAACTTAATTAAGGTAACGATAGCCAAAAATTGAAAACGAATTAAGGTAACAATAGCCAAGAATTGGCACGTTACACTTTGGTAAAGCCAGGAATACCATTCACAACTTGAAACCACTTAGAAATAGTATCGGGGTGAGGTAATACATTTTTAAATTGCTTCCGTATATAATTATATGCTTTTGTAGAATAATATTGTAATGTAATAGCAAACGCCTGTAACTCTGAACAAAATTTGGTTTTCTTGCCTTCAAGTCGCCTTTGTAAAAGTACTCCTAAATTATCAGATGAATCCTAAAATCAATGTAACTGTGTTTATTCACATATTTTTCCAATTATTTATTCACCTGTAAAATTCATGAAAGCAAATTCTTTGATCTTACATGGATCAACATATCTGTTAATGTTTTCACTTTAGCCTTCAATCTAGAAAGTTTTTTGCAGCCTACGAATTTTTCTATTTTTTGTTTTAATTTCAACATTGCTACATTATAATCAAAGTTGTTTGTATATCTTTTACATGATGTTGATTTTCTGAAGTGCGAAGTATCTCGCTTTTATTTGATGTTGACGGTTGTGAAGGTTCAACGTTATAACCAGATTTAGCTGTATCTTCTGCTAATTGTATTTTAGTTTGATACAGTATACTAGAACTTAAATGAATGATAACAACATGATTAACACCTTCATATTTAAATTTTAACCTTAAAATTATTTGATCGTCATCTGGGTTCATGGAGACAGGTAGCCTTGTATAGGGCTCTATTTTGTACCCGTTACTTCCTCTAGCCCTTACAGAACACAAACGATGTGTTGTTAATAGATACGAAAGTCGAGTCTAGTAGTATAACAAGTTTCTATACATAAGATATCACAGAAACCTTTATTTCCAACATCGTTAAACAAATTTCAACAATAATATGATAACGAGCCATCTGATAACTGAAAAATTCGTTTAATAACGTGAATTTGTTAGCCATCTTGCGTGAACATGAAGTATTCTTTCAAAATTCTCTTTTCTAATTTAATCGATAGCATAGTCGTTTCTATAAGAGATATTTTCGAATGTAATGTATTTCTATTTTTGCAAGAGGTACGAATTGCATTTTTGGCGGATATATAAGAATCATGTTTTCGCAAAAGGGTAAGCTATCTGTATTTCTTCGATTCATTGGTAAACTTCAATTTCTTTCAGTGTCGAGCTACCACAAAATACTAAATCGGTATTCGCACGACTGAAACAACCATATTTTGTTAATAAACATGTTGTAGGTAGCTGGCCGCGAAAATTTTATTATTATAATAAACGTTTGTCAAATCGCCAATGTTACCGCGATAGAAAAGATAATTAGTGGATTTTAATATCTTGATAATACGTCGTAATTTGCTAATGGTTTCGGAATATTTTATTTATATATTTTTACGTAAGGAGTGTGGGATTGTATGTGACATATTTGGCTAAGGGTTGAAAAGCACATGTTGGGGTTTAAGTAGCAAATGTATACTTTAAACTGCTTTACTGAAGGAGCGTAACGAATCATCGGAAATTCTTATGCGCCAATTCTTAATGAATGTCACTAGTTTAGCAAGTAATTGTGACGGTACAGATCGCGATCAAAAGATATCTTTGTTTGTTACTTGGAAACTCGAGACCTAAATATAGTGTTTGTTACGGACGAATGCATATTTTAAAATTAAGATGTGCAATAATAATATGAAACTGTTCCAACGTAAATTAGTATTTCTTGTTTTTTCACTTTTCAAAGACGGGGTTGATTTTCGGAAGTAGACATGGAGAGTGGAAACCAGAGGGAAGGCAGTTATAGTTCGTGTCAATCGAGCCAGATCGATGTTTGGTGAACTAAATGCCTTCATTTTAAACAGTTTGTCTTTAAAATATTCCTTGCGTGTACATTTTCTTTTGAATTCGCCAACGCTAAGTTGACTTTTCTTTCGGGGTTAGTTGTAATATGTTTTTTAAATATTAATCTATAAATAACAGTTACCCTTTTGAAGTTAAACCGCGTATGTTAACGATTTGTGCCTGTGATCAAGTGTAAGTAGGTATTTTATATAAATGAAAGCTCGTAGCAAATCATTTTACAAGCCTATGTAACCTATTCAAAATAGAGCATTTCCGTGCAAAGGTATCCTATTCGCACCCGGCCCATTAAGCTGAAATCTGCTAAAATAAAAAACAGTGCAGGGCTCCCTCACTCTGGTATTTGTATGAATTAGCATTGTTGTTTGTTGTTTATATTTATATTTGTGTAGAGGTAGGCTGGTAAACGGGTACATGATACCGCTGGTTATTAATTGAAAAGGCAATTTCTAAGTGGGTACACACTTTCGGGACCAGATTACCATTAAACACCTCGAATTTTATTTTTATTGTTGTATAGATGAATGTGAAACCTGAGAAAGGGGCGCTGTATTTTTCTAACGCAATGCAACTTATATATCGGTCACGATGTTAGGATCTATTTATAACTTGCTCTTGTAAGACTTTGTTTTAATGAGTGTTTTTGTGTCTGTTTGTTTAAGTAGAATTGTTTGCCTGCGAACACATTTCTCTTTATGTATATATATTTCATTGTTTCCATATGTATTTTGTACCTTAGTAGTCACTAAACAATGGTGTACGTGTAAATTCCTTGTTTATTTCTTTTGTCCTTGCCTTTGCCTTATTATCACTTGCGCAATTTTACTGTTGTATTTTGTATGTACCCTAATTTGCTTTATTGTGTTATGTGCTTATATACTTAAAGACGGGCATGATTGGGTTTAAAGGGCCACATGTTTTGTATTATGATTTTTATTTTGATTATTTATGACACAATTGTGGGTGTGACTACAGGAGTTTTTATTATTGTGTTTCTGCGTAACTGAACTACTTTTTATATATATTTCTCTTAATGTGACCATTTTGTACGCACTTTAACTTGATTGGATGGTGTTTTTATATATTTAACCCTTTCATTGTTTTTTTTGTGTTATTTGTTTTATTAATGTACTTGTGCAATTACTTATTTATGAATAAAGTGGGTTTTATTGATGGTTCTTTTCCACAATAGCACATTAACGGGCTGAACCACCATTGGGCAAAGCTCGTTAATTTTAATTTGAGTAGTTTTGTTGTTTACCCTCCCACATGATGCAACACTTACTTCATCCAGCCTATCTAATTTAGATAGCACAACGTACCTACCACTGGACGGCCACTTCGTTTAATCAGATTTGAGGCTTGCGAGTAATTAAATATCAGACTTGTAAATAAATTCTAATCTTATGATTATTGTCAGGAAAGTCCATGTAAGGCAAGCAATCAATTTCAGTAATAGTAACATTATTGTCAGTCAGGTCAAGATAAATAACTTAGCGATTGTTTTGTTCTTGAATTTACATTCTTGCAGATAAGTTCACATTACACTTTTCAAGGTAGGGTACCTGGGGACGCTACAACGTAGAACTCCCTTCAATGTAAAGAGGTAAAACAACGTTTTCTGAGTAAAGTACTATTACTTATCTTACTTTATTTTTAGCTCCTTCGAGTATCCTTCGATTCGCTCTCAATTTTACTACGATTGTATGTTACAATTTTCCCTTCGAGTGGAGTACTTGCATGTAGCTTGTATCTTTACTTCAATTACTTTTGTGCATCCTGTCTTGCTGTTGATGTTTTACACTTCGCATACCTGTTTTACGTTACACGATTCACGATAATGGGATCTGGCTGTATGCTCGTTACTGACG
The DNA here is from genome assembly GCA_036346205.1 of Vesta saturnalis. Classification (NCBI taxonomy): domain Eukaryota; kingdom Metazoa; phylum Arthropoda; class Insecta; order Coleoptera; family Lampyridae; genus Vesta; species Vesta saturnalis. Next base: position 174,887 of record JARFJB010000018.1, on the reverse strand, counting down.
ACTCGAAACCTTCTCACATTCATTAACCAAGGTTTAGAGTATGCTGCACGTCAACATCAAGTCAGAATACTCTATTATCGCATGTACTAATAAATTTTACCTTTGAAGTTACGTTATAAATTATCATATTTCGGAAGCTGCCCTTAGCAGTGATCGATACTATTCCTACTAAAATAAACAAAAAAGTGTTTGTGAATTAATAATACCACCGAATTTTTAATGAATTGTTTACCGTAGTGATATATAGTTTCTTTATTGAAATAATTATTACCCTGCATAAATATTGTATTACTGGGTCACTGATATGATACATCGTTAGTTATCACTTTGTGTAATTAAAATAATCAAAAACTAGGTTGTTTACAACCGAAATTCTATACAAATACCCAGTCCCGTGTTAGCTTTTATCGTCTATTTTGTTTATCCACAAACGTTATTTTCTGCACAGTAGCATGAACTAAATTACAACCTACCGTGTGAATGCGGCAGTGCATACATAGGAGAGAGCAGTAGACCACTAAAAGTGAGAACATGGGAACATAAGAACAACCTGCACAAGGGTGAAACAGAAAAATCAAGAATCGCCGAACATATCTGGAACGAAGACCACGGCATCCAATGGGATAACATGCACATAGTGGCAACGGACTAGAATACAACACGCCGGAAACTCAAACAAGCCAGATACATCGCACTAGCAGAAAATCCAATAAGCAAAGCTTGTGAGGAAGTGAAACCCACATAGATTCCAATAATCCGCGAAGAGCTTAAACGCAATACAATTGCGCAATAGGCGCAATAAACTACTGCACAACCACGAAAAGTTTCCTGTTTGCATGCGAATCTTCCTTTTCAGGTGAAACGCTTTGAAAGATCTTTTAACGAACCAGAGAGGGTATTATTTCATTGCATTAATTAATCACTTAATCTGTCTTATTTTGTTGAAGATAAGATCGCGACTTGCCCTCCGTATAACTACTGATATATTTGTTTACTTGCGAAAGGTTAGAGTTTCATTGGGGAAAACGACAACATACTGTCTGTGACAAGTTGCATGCTTTATATGTATACATAATCCGGCTAGTCATTAGGGAAAATTTACATATTCAAGTTATTATTAATTAGTATAGTAAATATAATTTTAACTAATATAATCGGTCTAGTCTTTTGGGGAAACTTAAATTAACCTAAAATTATAAATATCCGACTGTGATAGCTGTTTGTGATTGAGATATCGTATTTATTTTATGCCAACTTGATTGGTTTTTTATGTTTGGGGAAACTGAAGTAAAACTAGATTATTATGGGAACTGGTGTTTACTTGTTTTTGCTGGCTCTTCTCCCCGGTTCGAGTTTTACGGGTCTCTCTCATAAAGTCATAATTTTGTCTGGTTAAAAGCTCGTGGCGCTCAAGCTTCGCTTACTGTCCTAGTTACGTGTACTGCTACGATTTTTTATTGTCTCACTAACCGAAAAATATCTAATATTTATCTACGCTCAAAACCACCCACGCTAACCAAGTGCACTGCGATTAAACTGTCGTTAGACTGAGTTCTCAGCCGCGCTCATCACTTCCTGCTTGCTTTTTTTATGTGACGCGGTAGGTTATACACGTTACAGCTTATTTTGTTTTTACTGTAAACAATGTTTACATGCTCAATAAGTGTGTTTTAGATTAAAGGACAGAAATGAGAGACTGTGCGATAATAAAGTAAACCTTATATCCGAAAACGCCGTTACAGCACAGATTAACAATAAAGACGTTAGTCCGTATATGGACTTCGGAAGCGCTGGTAACATTATAAAATTAAGAAAGGTTAAGGAACTTAGGTTAGATATTGATGAAGACAGAAATATAATCATACGGCCATCAAGAAAATAGGGTAGTTAAAGTCACCCTAACGGTCGATGGTGTTAAACGATTTGACCCATTTATGTCGTTAACAATAATTACCAGAGTTTTGTTTTATTGATTGGTTGTCCTTTACTGAATCCGGAAAGGTATACGCCGTCCAATAATTAAAATTTTTTGAAGAGAAAAATTTTCTACAATCATACGAAGTTAACGGACCTCGTGACAAACTACGCTTTATATTGATGATGCCATTACTACTGTCCCTGGAATTGATCAGATTATCGTTCACTCCGAATTCTGTAATAGTTAATTGACACCTAATTATTCCGAACAATTTCATAACGGCGTATCGTTGATTATTCCTGAAAAACCAGTACAATTCTACGATAATCTAGGTGTGATGACTGATTTGAGTATTGGTCGTGCAGAGGCATTTCTTCGGGAAGACCGGTGTATCGCGCGGAGAACTCTCACTAATGAGATGAACCCTCACGGGTATATTTTGCATACCCATTTGTCCGAAGACTGTAACAAATGTTTAACAAACTTATTAGAAAAATATCAGGAGTGTTTTACTGAGTCCACTGCAGAATTAGGCAATAGAAAAATTCAAATGAAAACTAAACTTGCTTACACTATCCCCATAACGTATCGACCTTATTGGCTTTCATACTTTAAACAGGAAATGGTGAGAAACATTGAAGCTGAGTTATTAGACAACGATGTTATAGAACTTACTATTTCCGAATACGCTAGTGTTATTTTACTCGTTAAAAGAAAGCAGGGGTATGAGAATGTGTATATTATCGCGAATTAAATGCTGTAACCGAAAAGATCACTACCCATTACCCCGCATCGATTACAAGTAAAAGAGGTTATCGAGAAATGATTGCTTCACAACTCTAGATTTGGCGTCCGGCTATCATCCGCTTAATGTCGAGAAAGGAAGTAGGCCCTATACGATCTTTAACGCCAGCTGGTCATTTTCAGTACAAAAGAATATCGCTTAGCTAAACTAGTGCCCCAAACGTCTTCCAGCGCGCGATTAATGACATCCTTGGACCACCACGTTCCACGTAATTTTTAGGTTGCTTAGATGATGTACTATACTCAGTTATATGGAAATTGCAACACCAAGAAGAGGTAGAAATTTTTTACCAAACTTGACTGAAACGTTTAACTACTAAAAGTAGCAGGTGATTAAAATTTCATTCATAAAGATCAGGTGGTAATGGCTTATCTGACAGTTCGTTCCGTTTTTCGAACAATTTTGTCAGGTGTATATTGAGCGAGATTGTGTTTTGTGTTTTACTGTTTTCGCTTGTGATTGTTTACTTTGAGGGTGTTATTATGCCTAGAGTTCGCCATAGTGGAGATTACCGCCTATTAAGCGAATTCGACAGAGGTCGTATTGTTGGGTTGCGCGAAGATGGTTTTCGTTCAGAGAAATCACAAACCGCCTTAACTGGAACCAAACCACCATCATATACTGCTATCGGGCATAGTCTAGGAGAGTTAGGAACGCCGCAGAAGAGGAACCGGGGAGCGAAGAAGAACAAATGGAGCGCAGGACCGCCATCTTCAATTTATGGCAACAAGAGACCGATTCTACAGCACCAGATCAATTGCCGATTAATGGTTAGATAACGAAAGTCCTGTAACCCTCCAAATGGTTTACCGCAGAAGCAGAGCGTTCGACTTACAATCCTATCGGCCACATCTTGTGTTACCACTAACGCCTCAACATCGACGGCAACGTTTGGAGTGGTATAGGTTGCAACTGCACTGGAACCAAGAGTGGCATAGGGTGGTGTTCGCTAATGAATTCCGATTCTGTGTGGGGATGCATGATGGCCGTATGAGGGTCAGACGAAGACTTGGGGAACGTCGAAATGTAGAAATTTCAGTTGCGAGGCATGTGCACCAAACTGTAGGGAGCGTGATATCGGGTGCTATAACTTATGGGAGTAGGTCTCATTTGGAATTCATCAGAGGCAATATGAACACCCAACGATATGTGGATGAGGTGGTAGAACCCCATATTTTCCATTTCTTCAGCAGTTGGAAGACCCATTTTACAGCGGGATAATGCCCATCCCACATTTCAGAACGTTCTTTGGACCAATTTGCAGAGGATAATGTTAATCTCTTGTCATTTCCACCCAGATCTCCCGACCTTTCGCCCATCAAGCATGTTGGAGACATCATGGGGAGAAGAATGAGGATCTTGCAGCATCCTCCGCAGACGCTGTAAGCTCTACAGCACGAACTACAGGTTACTTGGTACACAATACCTCAAGACCACATCGACCATCTGCTAGAATCGATGCCACGACGAATGGAGGAGTGTGTAGCCAACAGGGAGGGGAGTGGACCCAACACATTATTAATAAAAATTATGTATTGTTCTTTTCTTTGAAATCTTAATCAATTGCTACCTTTTACTAGTTAAACGTGTCTGCCAAGTTTGGTCAAAAAATTCTACCCCTTCTTGGTGTTGCAATTTGCATGTCACTCAGTATAATTGTCTCCAAAGGAATGTACTAAGGTTTAACATGATAGGAAATTGTACTAAATGCTCATTTTGCAACAGGAAGTGGAGAATTAGGCTCTGTATATGTTGGGGAGAGTTGAAACTATCACCTCTTAAAGTGGAAAGTGTTCTAAATATTCAACCACTGCGAGATGTGCACGACGCGACGTTAGGAAATTTTAGTTTTAGCTTCAAATTTTCGAAAACATATCAATGACTTTGCGAGAAAGGCTAAACCCTTGACATTATTAACAATACAGTCAAATACTTAGAATTGACTAAAGCTCCAACGAGAAGCTTTCCATCGACTGAACGGTGAATTGAGCCAAGGCCCAGTACTCGCTCTTTTTAATCCGAAGCCAGAAACTCACGCTGACGCCAGTGCAGATGGTATCTTATATTAGTTAACAAACTACATGTGTATCCAACTACCACAGCTAGGAGTTAGAGACCCTAGCTGTAAGAAAATTTAAAAATTATTTATACGGACTGAAATTCTCAATTGTACCTGATTGCAATGCAATTCGCCTTATGTGGGCAAAACGTAGCCTAGGATCGGGCGATGGTGGCTCGAGCTTCAAGAATACAACTTGAAGTCTACCGACCTGGAACTCAAATGGCGTGGATATCTGCATCTGATTAAAAAGTTAATAAACCCTTTCACACCCTTCATTTAGATCACTCATGATCATTATCGGTAATACCTATGTCTTGGTAATCGTTGGTTTTACAAAATTTGTTTACCTAGAACCTATTGCAAGCACTAGCGCTAAGCCACTAATGAAATGTTTGAAATTATTAATGAAATGTTTCGGGAATCCTGTAAGAAGTATCACCGATAAAGGGAAAGGTTTTGCAAATAAAAAACTAGCCGAATTCTGCAAGAGTGGAGATATTAAGCACATATTGAATACGATAGCATGCCCTAGAAGCAATGGACAAGTGGAAAGATTTAATTTAATTGGGTTAAATGGCTTATCTACATCAGTTGGCGAAGAATATGATGCTTGGGAAGACAAAATTGCGGCAGTACAACGTGGTATTAATATTACCGTCAATTCGTTTACTGTTTTGTACGGTTATCGGCCGCGGTTAAATGATATTCATTCACCCAATGAGACTAGAGGTATAGCTAGATCAGGTAAGTTAAAGACAATGCGCAAGAAGGCTTTGGTAAACGATAAGAAAACCGCGACGGCGATGAAGCTGCGATACGATCGGAAGCGTAAAATTCCAAATAGGAGATATAGACATGCTAGAAAGGACATACCTGTCAAAGATGTTACAATCTATCTAGTGACAAGATGAAACCCTCCAAAATTAAAAAAATAGAATAGGTGAGTTTAACAATTACCTTATCGGAATATCTATCGATCGTAATTTTCTGTTTGCAGTAAAATAGTCGTAAACTAACAGAACTCACATGTAGCTTACAAACTAATTTTAAATACCCTACAAAAAAATAAGCTCAGGATTCATGGAGTATTGTGCACTCCAGATTAACACCTATGGAGTTCAATGATCATTAGGCTGAGTATTCTATACTCCAGATTAACACCTCTTAAGTCCGATATTCGCTTATGAGTTTAACTATTTATAAAAAACAAGCTCAGTATTCATTGAGTATTTTGTAGTGGAGCTAACACCTGTTGAGTTGAATATTCGCTTATGAGTTAAATTTAAAAATGAGCTCAGAATTCATTGCGTATTGTGCACTCCAGATAAACACCTGTGTAGTCCAATATTCGCTAGAGCTCACTATGCAATTGATTGTTGTGTACTCCAGATGAACACATGTCTAGTCCAATAGTCATTAGGCTGTGTATTATGTACCTTCTATTGAGTCCAATATTCGATTGAGCTTAGTATTTAATTGTTGTGTACTCCAGATTAACTTCTGTCGAGTCCAATGGTTGATAGTCTGAGAATTGTACACTCCAGATTAATTAACACCTGTCGAGTCCGGAATCACTTGAAAGCTTATTAAAAGAAACATACTTTTAGCTGATTTCAACCTCGACTTTAAAACTTATATAAGTTAATAGTTCTATGTACACAAAACTAATTCACTATTCTGACAGATGTTTGATATTACGATCCGACTCATTGCTAACTTATCTCACTAGCATGCACATTAACAAAAGAAACCACTTCAATCTCAACAAAAGTTACTGCTGTGGATGTTTTATCTGTTCAGGCCGTAACCGTAGCATGTGGTACACGGGACCCTCAGGATGGCCGAATGTTAAACAAAATGCATACTCGTGGCCCAGGAAATCCCTGGGCCACGAGTATGCGCGTATTATAATAATTAAGATTATTTACGGTTTTTGTTTTGTTAGTCAGTTCTATATTTATAGACTATTTTAAGCAGGGATCGATTAAATTTAATTAATGAAAATATAATCCGTTGATTAACAGTAGTTAAGTTTTCTGTCTTTGTTTCTCTAGCTGGTTCCAGTGGATACCTTTTGTGACTTTGTTTTCCAAAGATAACACTAGATTGGTGACTTTTGTGATTCCATTTAAAGTTTTTCAGAAAAATCCATACATATGACTAAGAGGTTTATAACTCTGTATACAGGGTGTTTGTAAATAAGCGTGAAAGATTTTAGGGGCGATTCCGGAAGTTATTTTGTGAAAAAATTTTGTATAAGTGTAGGTCGAAGTATACTTCGAAATTTTTATTTATTTTTATTGTTGGAAGGATAAATGCATCTTTTGGTGTTATACGAATATTTCTACTTGCACCAGTGGCGTTCGTGTGAGAATATCGCAACTTTTTAATAAATAAGAATTTTGCGCCACTGAATTTTTCCTGTTTTGATATTTTGTAGAAATCCGCCATCAATTCTGAATTAAATTGGTCTCATGAATTTTGTTCGCATGACGTGCCGTATTTGAACAAAAAAATTTTATTGCAAATTGTGTATTTTAATTTCTATTGATTCATTATCTAGTAGGTAGCTGTCAATATTTTTAAATAAAATGCAACCATCTCGTCAAAATGTCAAATTCGCATTTTTCTATTATTAGTTTGCTACAAAGTTAATATCAATAAGTGAATAATTTTCGTGTCTTTAAAAAAGGAAAATTTTACAAATGCGGAAATGCAGAAATTCATATTGCCTATGGTGGAAGTAATGGAGATGGTCTGCAAGCTTGACGACTGTATGCTCAGTTGCATGCAGAACGTGGAATACCTCATCATAAAATATTTTCTCGCCTTCAAGAATGTTTACGCGGAAATGGTACATTTATGAAACGAACTGTGGGCGCCCACGCGAAGTACGAACGGTGCAACTAGAAGAAGCAGTTCTCGATATAGTTTCGAGTCACCTGAAACAAGTGCTCGAAAAATTGCCAACACATTGAATGTAAACAACTACAGCGTATTTAAAATTCTTAAAGAGCAGCAATGGTATCCGTCTCATATTCAATGTATACGCGCGCTACTACCTCGAGTCTCCCTACCGCATATAATTTTTGCCAATAGATTCTCAATGTGACTGATAAAAATTCAAATTTTTTAAATGGCGTTTTGTTTACTGACGAGGCAAGTTTTTCCAGAGATTCTATACCAAATCATGGATTTATTAATAGTTATGACCAGCCATACCTCCCAAACCGTTAGGCCTGGAAAACCGCGAAAGACGTTCTTATGACACAACCTGTTTAAAATACTTTTGAGTGCTCACTTTTCCGTTGGGTGGTGAAATATACAATTAAAAAAATATAGCTCATATGATATTCTAACTAACACAAGGCGGTTGCAAATAAGTGCGAAAGATTTTAGGGGGTGGTGGTCGAAGTTATTTTGTGGAAAAAAGCTACGATAAATTTTTTAATTTTTTATTTATTTTTAATAATTAATCCAAGGAGTTTTAAAGATATTGACTCGAAATTTGCAAAACGCTTGGGTAGGTTGCTGTCAATATTTCTAAAAAGGTCTGTTATGTAATACAGTAACATTAAACAATAACAATAACAAAAATAATTTTAAATCGGCGCAAACCTACAAGAGATGTTAAAAAGAGCTCCCTCATACGTGATACAAGAGTCAACTCTTCACCTCATTGACTGTCGTAAGTAGTGATTAAGGGCCGGTTCTGGACCAGTTCAAGGTCACTCGCCCTCTGGTGGTGAGAAATGTAAGCTTTTGGATTTCTTCAAGGTCAAACTTTTGGCGGGAAATTTAAATTTTAGGAGCTCGCTATGTCAAGGTCAGAAGCTAAAAATAGAAATTGCAATGTCATCATCATATTACAATTCTTAGAAGTCTAAAAATATTGTGGTCAAGGTCAAAGGTTATTGACATGGGTGAGAGGAACGTACACAAATGCGCAGATTTCTAACGAGCGGATGATACATTTTTGTGGGAAGCAACCAATTAAATTGTTTTTGGGAAAAACAATCTTAAGAGTATCTGGATCGTTACAAATGAATTTGGTAGGTCAATTAGTAAGTGTCTTTTGGGTAAATTAAGCTACACTTACCAACATTAAGTACTATACCTTTTGGTTATATTTTGCTGCTTTCAACATCCAATACGCCTTTTCGTAAGTTAATATGCTGGTCCAGTTCATGTTCTTATCCCATTTCTCTAGCCTTCCGTTAGTTTCGTGCCAAAGTATTTATACATAATTACCTGTTCTAGCTGCGATTTCTCTTGATACACATATATACATATATATATATATATATATATATATATATATATATATATATATCGTAATGCTTCAATTTCGCTTCATTTATTACATTTATTAATTACAAGGGTAGAATTAATTCAATTATTTGATTTCGGTGTTAATCAAAATAGTTTTATATTCAATAATAAGATTTATTTACAAAAAAAATGGTTTACTCATGAGCAGCCTAATTTTTGAATTAAATGTTTCTGGTAGCATTGTATTTTGGGTTCGTTATGCTGATGATGTTTTAGCATATTTTGATAGTTCATCAGATTCCATTGACGAGTCCTTAATAAATATTAAAAATTAACGTCCTGACATAAAATTTACACTACATAAAGTACACAATAGAGCCATACATTTTTTATGTTTAAACATAAAGATTAAAACACAGAAGATATTTAGGTTCTCCATATTCAGAAAACCTACAAATAGAGACATTGTAATTCCAAGCGATTCATGTCACCATAAAACACGTAAGTGAGCTGCATATAGATTATTAGTACATAAAGCAATGCCATTGCTATTAAACCCAACAAATTTCAATAAAAAAATATCAATTATGAAGCAAATACCATAATCAAATGGTTACATTTCAAATATAATCGACACTTTAGTTAAAAATCAGGAAAACAGATATCTGTCAAAAACGTTCACCCCAAAAAGGTAGGACACATGTTACAAACGAACAAAAAGTAGCTTTCAAAACTAATACCAATGTTCTTAAACGTTTATTTCATGCCACGATTCAACTAACAACATTTTGAAGTCAGACATTCATAAATTGAACTACACATCCTGTAATTCTATCCATATTAGACAAACACTCAGGAACTTTGATGTTAAATACAAAGAAATTATTAAATGTTACAAATATAAATACACAGGCAATCAAATTATGCCAAACGTTTAATGGCACATAACCACATTATGAATTCTCAAACAAATAATTTTTTGGGAGCCCTCAAGATTTATAAACATAAACAGAAGCTACCTTTAATAAACTAACAGTTTCACCTTATCCACTCACCTTTAACAGACATTTTAAATACTGAATTATAGTTCACATCAAGTTTGCTGTATTTCCTTTTGATAGTTATAGACGTTGTATTGAAGCACGATGAGAAATAAATATTTACCTAAGGCATAGTGGAATTGTATTTGAATCATTATTGGTATTAATTATGAAATTCCACTAAGTAAGGTTAAACAATATAAATTTAAATGCTAAATGACTAAATCTTAAGTACTGTCATATTTTCTTGAAAATTATCATAAAGGTTCACTGTTTATTCGTACAGTACTAGCTTACGCTTCACGCGTTACTGAGATCTCAGAAGAAAGGAAATTCAAGGAAGGGAAACTCGTTATGATAACATTCAATTTAGATTGTGTCACTTTTATTGAAACTGATTTATATTTGGATGAATGGTGTAAGTTGTAGCGTGTTCAAGTGGGGAGCGGAGGAAAAGGGAAAGGGTTCTCTACTCACCTGTAGATATTTCAGGAAATCGTCTAGCTCAAGCGGTGCAGGCGGAGTGTAGATTATTCCGGTTTTAATTGTAGGCGCCAGAAGCCGCTTCCCAGAATCAAAATAACCGTTATCCCGACTTCTGGATAAAGGATGTATGCGGAGGTGAGCAGAAAAAAAAATTTCGTGTAGATATACTCCACTCCAAAAGGTATATCTAAGAGAAATCTCAAAGTGTATAGATAAACAAAGAAATAAAAATTTGTCTTTACGTAAGTAAAATGTTAGTCAATACCGTTACTACTCAGAATGAAAATAATGGTAACGTTCCCAAGTCGAACAGGTTCTGTATATTTAAATCCGCAAAATAATTAATGTCTAAACTGAATTTAAAATCTAAGTGTTTCCCTTTCTAAATTGAAAGACCTTTCATTTGTATCGAACTGAAAGAAAGACATATGTAACGCTAGCAAAACGTTTTAAAATACCCGATGTGAAATAAATCTACTTGCTGTAGTTGTACACACGGAAAGTAACCGTAGTATATTTAAAATATTCATACTTCCTAAATTAGTTACACAATGTTTATCACAAGAAAGACATTTCAGTTTGGCCCGAAATTTATTTAGTAACTGGGTTTATTCATCGCCGATGCTGGAGAAAAAATCGAAAGAGAAGCTAAATAGGCAACTGAACGTTCCTCTCAAGATGGTTAAATATAGGTAATAAAATGTTTAATTGAAAGTATCAATAACAAAACAAAAAGGAACTTTGCTTAACTCGTTCCAACAATTTATAAATAAAAACCCAATATGTGTTAAGTAAAATTACAGATACGACGTAACCAAGGGAGGTAAAATTAAATGTATGTAACAGTTAAACCAAATCGCAGTTAAACTACGTGCAAGTTAAATCAAAAGTAATGAATAGCAAAGTACAGGTCGTAGGTTCAAATCCTACTCGATGTAAACTTTTTACTTATGTATTTAATAAAATTCATAATTTTCAATTAATGAATAGTTAAAAGTAGTTATCTTCCAGTATCAAGCGTGCAGCGCAAAGTTTATCAAACAGTATTATTAGCAATTATTATTATATAGTGAACGATATGCAGAGCATTTAAATACAGATTCAACTATAGTTTCATCAATACATGCAGCATTAGTAAATATTGGCAAGTACAATTTTGATCAAGCACGTTGATTCGCAAAGTGTGAAATTCATCTAGGTACGTGAGATAAGCCTATAATTATACTAGTTGATTCCATACTTATATTGTAGCGAGTAGCACGTTAGTTAAATCACAGTCGAGCAGTTCCACGTGCAGCGACGATAATGGAAGGTGATTAAGTTCATGCAGTAAATAATAATAACACTTTGACCTTTGTAGGTTGTAAAGAATTACCCTAACGTAGCCACAGCAGTAAAATTAGTGTAGACAAATCCACGCAGCGTGAAGGTATTGGTAGAACGTCCACGAAATAAGTATGTATGTAACTTCCCGTCTGATTACCAGTTCCGAGCAATAATTACAGAAGTATAGAACAGAACGTGCTAAACTCTAAAAATGCCCTAAGATTTCCCGTCTAAAATCTTAGGGCAATTTTTTAATGGTACACAATGTTTTACAGTAGTCGATCAAAACAATCAGTAGTTTGTTTATTGATTGTACGCCTTCAATCGCGAACAAAGAAAGCTATGATTCACTAACAAGAAAGAAAAATCTACAATGCAACAAAAAAATTCCTTTAAATCCGCAGGTCTTGCGAGCAACAAAAAAGTCCAAATATGTTTTTGTTGTATATGTTTCTTCTAAATTACATCCGATATATCATTGTATGGACAAATATTTAGAAGAATTCAGAAATTTTTCTCGCGTTGCAAAAATGGCGATCATTAGAAAGAAAAAGAAACGTAATTTCTTTACAACCAAAAAAATTGTTATTATAGATTGCTTTAGTATCCATAAAATGTTTTATGTCCGAAAGCTTCGCGGGAGTATACTCAACAGCATTCCGAAGTTTCATGGCAATCAGATGAATGGTGTAGTAATGCATAAAGGACAGACATACGTGAATACAGACCTGCATTTTCAAGAAGTTAAGCATTACACTCATTTCTTAATATTAGAAGTTAATATCAACAAACAAATTGACGGCAAAAGGAAAACTACTAATTCCTTTTGTCTTTAGTGTAAATTAAAGTAAGAATTACTTAACTGTAAGTCTTACAAAAGTTGTACAAAAAGTTTTCCATTATTTTCCAAACACAAATAACACAGTCTCCAGTTGAATTCAAAACATTGCGGAGCATGTGAGGCGCAATACTTTCAAATGCTTCGAGACCTAAGTTCCGAAATTGATTGGTACTTTCAATATTGTGTTGGTAAATATACTTTTGACATATTCCCAGAGAAAAAAGTCAAGATATGTTATATCGGGGGATCACGCTGGCCGTCTTTTTTTCGAATATGTTCCAATCCATCTTGCTGGAAACCTTGCTGATAAGTATTACTGCACGGCTCTGGAATTATGTGCCTGGCACCGTCTTGTAACAATCAGTAATCTTCAATATCAGCTTGAGGTAAAAAAGCCAAAGCTGCTTCCCATATTAAAACCGAAACGCAGTTGGCGTCTGCGCTTTTATAAACTCTAGGATTTTCTTCTGTTGAAAATTCCATTATTGGTCACCTGACCTTCATCCGACCAAGTGATTTTGTATGTAAATTGCTCATTAACTGCACATTGCCTGGTATACCATTCACAGAACTCTCTGCGCCTCGCTGAATCCCCTGGTCAAAGTCCCTGAAAAATTCTAAATTAAAATGGACGCATTTTTTCTTTTTGTAAAATAAAATGAGCAGTAGAATGGGCCACTCCAATTATTTTTACAATGTGTCGTCTAGAAATTTCTGGATTTTCCGTAAGACCTAATAAAAATTATTTACTTTTTCTTCATTGCAAGGTTTTTTTACCGGAACTTACTTTAAATGCACTATGTTCTCTTAAATTGACTGACAAGTTTCTAAATGTGGTTTTATGAGGCTGCTATCTATCTGGATATTTGTTTAAATGCATGCGTTCCGCTTCTTTGGAATTTCGTTGACGATAGCATATCACATTTTTCTACATTTGAAAATTACACCATACTTTTTTGATAATAACTACCGAAAATTAACTAATTCAGAATTAAATACTGGCAGAAGTTAAATACGAAATTGTACAATACAAAACCATGACAGGTACTGAATTACTTCAAATCCGTCTATTCTTATTTTTTTCAAAGCCGCCTGTTTTTAATCATTCTTTTTTAAAACATTACATCGTTGTTATGATGTTGCAGATAGATGTGTAAGATGTCATTTATCTTTGGAGATCTATGAAAACTCTTTATCAGCTTGTAAAAATCAATTTTTTTTTAATTACACATATGTATTTTAGCAGTATTTGATAATGATCATTTGAATAGGTAACTTTAGTGTGAATTTGACGAGCATTTTGTTCTTTAGGTTAACTTGCAGAATTCAGAATATTTTATTTTAGTACTTTTCTTTATTTTATAAAATATTAAACATAAAGGAAAGTTAACTAATTAAACTTTTTTGAAAATGCAGGTCTGCATTCAAAAACTTCGTGATGATGGTCCATAGAAGGTTCAAAACGCAATTAGACCATCAAATGTGATACATTTCTGAATTTGTAAAAAAAAATACTTTCATAATCAGTTTTCAAAATATCAGGACCGTATTTTGAAAAAATAAGTTGATCATGGCTATAAAAACAGGAAGCGTCCGATTGAAAAACTGACTATGCTATGTTAAAGTCTATAAGAAGGTGTCATAAAGAAGTGTTTGTATTTTTGCTCTAACATTTATAATAACGCCAGAAAAAAATTCAATTTTCTTCAAATATCTCAAAACAAAAAAATCACATCGATTTTTTTGTGTCATTTTATTGGTCCTCTAGTTACAACTGTTTCCCATTTAACCGAAGTTGTATCTATTACCATTTCCCAGATTCTCATAGTGAGAATCCTTATCTTGGACACAGTGTATATAGATTTACGTACATGCTTTAAAAATATATGTTTTGGACATTTAGTGTTTAATGGGGAAAAAACAGTTCAATAAATAAATAGGTTTAATTGGTTGAGTTAAACATACATTTATAGAATATAGGTGTAAAAAAACTAGACATGGACAATTCATCATTCTCACGATTTAATCTACAAAAATGTTCCATATTGTTAACTACGAACATAGTACTTGATCCAAGTGCTAAACTATGTAATAAAAATATATTTCCAATGAAAGCATTTGGAATATTTACAGTGGACAGGTAATTACCCAAACCAAAGAAAAGCAACATAAAAGTTGGTAGACAAAATCCATTCGCAACTGATGCTATGTACTCATGAAATAACGCTGATATAAAGAATACTGCTTGCTTCGCCATAAATCTGTTACCTGGACAAATAACTTCATAAACGTCTTTATACACGTATGTGTGCAACCATTCTTGCACTACACAGTTCCACGTTCTGTAGTATCTGGCATAGGAAGACGATGTCCACCAATCCTGTAAATATTACTTTAAAAAATGCCAAATTAGAAGAATACCGTTACCTCATAAAATCGTTTATCGGAAAACTGCAAGATTTCTGCGAATATATTTAACCACAAATGTAGCATAAGGTAAAAGGAAAGAAAAGTAATTAATAGCGCACATAATGTGTTATTAAATATTATCATTATAAAATCATCCCATCCATAAGGTTTTGCACCATGATCCTTTAATTGAGACATGTACGTTCTTTCGTATATAATACTACAAACGAATATTATTGCAGTCATTTCTATTAAATAAATACCCACAAGCCGCCATCTTATATCTTTTTTGGACCTAAAAAATGAGAAAGTGTGTTAATGCTCTCGAATGAATTAGTCATCTTAATAACCAGTATACGGTGAGCAATGGTGCTTAATTTAAAACAGACATTTATGCTTTTTAGGTACTTTTATGTGAAAAAGTAATAAATACGTCATGTATCATCCTACCTGTCTAAATTTATTTATTTATTAAACATCTTCTTTATATGTTCAATAAGGGAACTTGTTTAATATCTTACCCTCTTTAATAAAGGTTTTTCGCTTTTTTAATCAAATTAGCAGTTTGCACACGCAGAAAACGTGTAAATCCGTTACAAACTCAAGATCGAAGTCTTTTCACGAAAATAATACTTTATTTATTATGGGTGCTTTACGCACAAGAAAGTAAAAATCTGACAAAATAACTCAGCAACAAAAAAAAGGCAAACAAATGGAAAGATCATATATACGTTTTATAACAAAACTATTTTTAGTTTTTTTTTCGCTCTAATTCAAAAGTTATATTGCATTAAAAATACATTTTTGAACCCAGTACCGGAAACACGCCGAAAGTTCCCGGTCAAACCAGAGCGCGTGTGACGTCACAATGTTTATTTTTACTCATCGTAGCATAAAGCTGATACAGTGTTTTGTCCTTTAATCGATTGAATCTTGTTATTATCGTCAATATATTGATAAATATTTAAAAAATGTCAAACCTTACACGTTTTTTATAATAATATAGTAATTAATAATTATTTATGTAAACGTATAAATTGAATAAATAGAATTCGATAATAAAATGTTTTAACTAAACTCCAGAATCATAACTTTTAAAAATCATAGATTCAAAAAATTTTTATGAATAATTTAAAACGATTAAATAATAAATTTGTACACGGTTATTGAATGGTTTCGGTTTAATTTAGTATTTTATATTTTAATTACGCGCTAGGTTATGTACTATACGAAATTGAAATTTAAAAAATGTATATAATGGCAGTTCTTCCGTTGTTATAATGCCATTTAAATAATTCTCATGATTTGACGTTTTTTTAGCTGAAAGAAGACATGGAGAATTATATTTACTATACTACAATGGGAAGTAGAGCTGTAGTACCGCACAATTTTAGTTGTTAACCCAACCGTAAACTTTATCACGCATGACTAAACAAAACTAGCTATTATAAATAATTTTGTTGCACTAAATTTTCGATATTTTTAGTCAATTTACATGTAGAAGCCGTTGACACTGTAGCATTCGGAATTAATTTAACTTTATGACGTCACAAATATGGCGACCAATCATGGCGCGTTTGTAGTCAGGTGATTCTTTTTAAAATGTTATCAATTTTAAATTGTTTTTAATAAATCAAAAACATTTTTTTAAGTTTTTTGCATCGACTATTAATATAATTTATGGTAAAGTTTTAAACACATAAAAACAACGGATAAATTTTTTCAATAACTCAATTTAGCAACAGTTAGCTACTAGATTTTATATTTCTCAAAAGTCGCAAGTATTTCACATAAATTGAAATATTTTGACAGTATAATATACGATATTGATGATTTATAATAGGTTCAGTAATCAGAATCACAATTAATGTGGTTTTACATAGTTGTAAATTTAAATTCGATTACATCTTCTATATAATTATATCGAATATTACGTACTGAAAATTAGTATAGAGCTTGCCAGAAATAACAATCAGATCTTAAAATACTTGTCTTTGGGTATTATTTAGGTTTTTTAATGGTGTATTTGTATTTTAACCCAAGTTTTGGGCTAACATTATATCGTCCGTAACTTATGCTCCCTATGACTGCGGAACATTGCAGCAACGGTTACAATGGTGTAATGAAAGATCTAATTGGAATCTTGAGCGTCGTCGTGTTATCTTTAGTAACGAATCTAGATTTTGCTTAGGCATGCAAGACGGTCGTATGAGAGTCAGAAGAAGGCGTGAGCGACGGAATCTTCGATTCTCAGTTGAGAAGCACATACCCCGCGCTGTGGATGCTATGGTTTGGGGTGCGATTACTTCTGGCATCAGGTCTCCCTTGGTGTTCATTCGAGGTAATATGAAAGAACAACGGTACATTGCGGAAGTGGTTGAAACAGATCTTCTGTCATACTAACAAAATCTCGAAGATCCATTATTCCAGAAAGATAATACACGTCCTCACGTAGCAATGTTTTCCTTGAACGTCTTTTAACAGGCCCAGATTCATCTTTTGTGCCTCCAAGATCTCCAGATCTTTCTCCCATTCATTATGAATGAGACATAACGGGTAGAAGGTTGCTTGAGTTTGGAGGCTTTGAGACATGAGGTGAACTTGCATGGGAGCCAATGTCTCAAGACGAGATAAGTCACTTCGTTCAATCATTGCCACGACGTATAAATGAATGTGTAAATCAAAGAGGCGACCCCACGCATTATTAACAAATATAAAATTATTGTAACTAATAAAGATGTTTCTTCCAACATATTGATCATTTATTACAATAACATAAGTGAACGTTCCTACCAAATTTTATCAGGAAATTCCAACACCTTCTTGACGTTGCAACATACACATGTATACATATATATATATATATATATATATATATATATATATATATATATATATATATATATATATATATTCGTATTCAATTAAGATAATAATGTATCCTTTTATAAACAGTTAGTGTGACATTATTTTGGGATTAATGATTAATTGTCTTTGTTCACTGTTATCGCCTGAGAGGCTTTTACTAACGTTCATAAATTAACGTATTTTATCAATTCTTGGTTTCATTAGTTTTCTCAAATAAATCACTGCTATCGCATGTGAACTTTCATACGCATTCATAAATTAATACATTTTATCAATTCTTAAGCTCATTAGTTTTCTTAAGTAAATTACTGTTATCATGAACTTTCATAAGTGTTAATAAATTAACACTAACTTTATTATTTTAGATTATTAGTTATCTAAGTAGATTGAACGTTATAAAAGGTTGCTTGACAACAGAAATTCATATTAGCTTCTAGTTAGTGAAGTCTCAGTTTTAATTGTAATATTTTATAAATATTCAAATAAAACATAATTCTATGTTTTAATTGTGTATTATTAATAAATATATTTGAATATAAATATATATATATATATATATATATATATATATATATATATATATATATACATAAATCTAAAAAAATTGTCAAATTTAAGTTTGAAGTTAGATTTAAAGAATTATTTATGAATTTGTAGCAGGTTATGCGTAAGATTGACACCTTCGGAGCACATGATATTACTTTTAGAAGGTCATTTTACCTATTTAAATTTCATATCGATGAATTAAAATATAAGCACCATAGGGGTAGTCAGTCTTGAATTAATACCCACCCGAAACTGTTGCAAAACAAATAATTGTGGCCATCTTGTAAAAATGTTGTAATTTATTAAAAGTACAATTTCGCAATACAAGTTAAACAGTAAGATGGTTGTTTAAAAGGTTATTTGTGATTGTGGTTGTACTTTGTAAGCTTTCGCTCATATGAAGATATCTGACCAAATGTAACAATTATTGTGTTATGCCAGCTTATAATTATTTTATAATTCATTGAAGAATTAAAACTTTGTGTGATGAATTCTTGCATTATTAGAAATATTTTGTAATTACAGCATTTCAAATACTTGTGATATATAGTTGAAAGGGTTACTTTAACGTTAAGACTTTACAATTAATTTAAAATAGAACTGTTAATTGAAAAGTATTTTTTTCAATGGTCCATTCCTGTCAAGGGGATACCTAGCATCAAAACTGGAGATCAATTCCACCTGGTGGAATAGGTCGGAATGGTTAAAAACAAACAAATGGGAAGAATATAGAACACTCCAAGCTAACACAGATCTGGAGGTGAAACGATATCTAACATCCACAAAAATAGAAAAGAATAGTGCTCATTGAGAGATTTTCTTCGCTATCACAACTACAACGGGCGATTGCGTACTGCAACCGATTCGTCGAAGCGAGCAGAGGACATTCAAATCAACAAATACATCTAGATATATGAGAACTGGCCAAAGCAATGCAACAAGTTATCATAATGATGCAACGCCAGCAGTTCGGAAAGGAAATAAAAACGCTCAAGCACAACAGGTGTAGAACAATAACAAACTATCAACACTCAACTAATTCATTGATGCACATGGCATTCTTCGAGTGAAGGAAGACTGCAAAACTCATGGTTATTATACAACGAAAATAATACCACCGTCCGGACAACAACTAGATATACAAATCCACAAATGCACGACATGCATCCGGTACAGGAAATAGACAGTCCAGCAGCTAACGGGAGAATTACTTGCAGTCAGGGTAATGTCAAATTCACCATTTACACATACCGGGATATATTACGCCGGACCAATCCAAGTGAGATCGTTGAATGGAAGAGGACACAAGGCATATAAAGGCTACATTGTGATATTTAACTGTTTGTCAACCAGGACAATCCATCTGGAAGTAGTGAGTGGCATGACTGCAAAAGCATTTCTAGCAGCATTAAGATGATTAATGTCAAGAAGAGCCTATAGCGCACTCATATACAGTGACGATGGCACACATTTTGCAGAAGCCATTGGAAACGGAAGTCCAGAACATAATAGAAGGATCTGTAGTCCAAAAATAATTAACGCTTGGTATAAAATGGTACTTCTAACCATCTCCAGCTACACGTAGGAGGTCTATGGGATGCTGGGGAAAAATCGGTTAAACATCACATGAGGCGAGTCATTGGAGAAACAAAATTAACCTACTAGAACTGAAATCTAAGCATCCTACAACAAAGGTACAAGTGTATCCAAAGGAAGAATAACTTAGCAATCGATCACACAGTGTTAGTAAAAGAAGATAAGAAAAGAGATTTGCCCAGCTAAATGACCATTAGCATAAATAACAGAAGTACAACCAGCAGAAGATGGAAGGGTTCGCATTGTAACAACCCGCAATACTGATGGAAAAACCA
The DNA here is from genome assembly GCA_036346205.1 of Vesta saturnalis. NCBI lineage: Eukaryota > Metazoa > Arthropoda > Insecta > Coleoptera > Lampyridae > Vesta > Vesta saturnalis. Next base: position 154,443 of record JARFJB010000018.1, on the reverse strand, counting down.
ATAAAAACACATTCAACGCCTTATAACGTTACAGTTATAAATCCAGATCCAGGATGGTGCATTGAGTACATGGGTAACGCTCATAGGAATAGGCGCATTCCGGATCGACGTACGATTCGATAAGGCTAATATAGAAGAAGACATAATGGAATCAATCAACACAACACCAAGCTTCGTTACGTTATGCTAAGTTATGTCATCAAGCTACAAAATATGAGAAGATGTACACTGAAAGAAGTTAACCTATCACGTATTCGAGTTAGGTAAACAGCTGTAGTGGTTACAAAATGGAATACACACAGTTATTCACTCAATCAAGAAAAGGGAATGTTAAAAAATGAAATTAAAATTAAATCTGGCTTTTGAGACGATTAACACCTGCACATTTTAAGTTCATATCAAACAGCAGTGAACCTCATCAATGAAGTATGTTCCCACTACAATAAATTATTGGACGTGAGCCGTGACAAAGGCAGCTTTAACGACTTTATCACGGAAGCATGCATGAATGAATTAGAGACTACCGTCTAACAGAGAAATATTAACACATCCGGTAGTGAAGATGACTCAAGTAGGATGTTCACCAAATGCATATATTAGGATACTCCATAATGGTGGAAACCATGCAGCATATAATAATGAAGATAACACTAATCACACTTAGGATGGAGTCCAAACTGTGTAATAGGCCAACTGTACAAACAAACAGAGAAAAACACACGCAAGGTAGTAAGACAAAGAGTAGTGAGAAACGAGGACTAAACAATACGACAAAACTTAGACAACACTTTCTGGAGAAAAACGTCATCCCATTCCATAGTAACCAGCCTATGAAGTACACAAGTAGTACTGGGAACGATTCTGGCAATATGAGGAACGTATAAAATATGGACACGTATGCGAAGGAAAAATCAGTCAACCATAGAGAAAGGGATTGTGATGGAACCACTGTATACCACAATTGCCCCTTTCTCGGCGTGGTAGGATGTTCAGTCGACAACCGAATATAAACTCGTCGGTTCGGCAGGATGTTCAATCTCAAATTGAACAGGACCTGCATTAATTTGCAATCATTATTAACAGTTAGGTTAAATAGCAACTTTCATAATTATAGCTTAGTATAAAGAAAGTGTAATATGAACATTAGTCAGGAGTAGGCCAGTAACATCACGAGTGCAGAATAGCACAATGTAATAGAATTTATGCGCCACATTAGATTGTTTAAATTTTGGAAGTAGGGCAGTAGGATAATTACTATAAATAAACTGTTCAGGTGTCCTTCTCCTCTTCAGCCCTGGTCTAAGTAGCTGCAAAGATTAGCCTTTAATCGGTACAAGTGACGGTGTAACTCTTGCATCCTCAACACATATAGTCTCAAATAACCTGAAATTAAACAGTATTACCTACAGATATAGAACGAAATGCTTTGAGCTACCTAATCTGCTTAAAATATTCAAAATCTAATTTAAAGGAACCACCACAACCTCATCCAATTCCAGAACTATCATAACAATAAATAGGAATTGATTTTAAAAGTTTAGGTTTCTTTTGCTTCATAGATATTACTATCGCAGTAAACAAATGCCACGGAAAAACTATTATACAAAACTATTACATTACGCAGTCGAATGGTATGGTTAAAAGAGCTATTCACACCGTAACGGATTTACATAAAGACGATTGAAAATAGTGAAGACCCGTCCTTAGCGATGCTCAGCTGTAATAAAGAGCCCGTCAAAAAAATGTATACACACTTTAACAGATTATATCTGTGAATTTTGTAGAAAGTTTGTTGTTTCAACACAACACCAAGCTTCGTTACGCAATTGCATAAGTTATGATTAAGTGCAAGCTGTACGAGAATATCTGAAAGCTGCTACAGTGAAACAAGTTTACCTATCCACGATTACTACACGCGATTTAGGTATGACGATCCTGGATCGTCGACTACAAAATTGCGAATGGTATCACACAAATTAGTAACTGAAGATCAACAATTTGTGACGAAGGTAGTGGACTTATGAGGCCGTTTCTAAACTTAATGGAACAATGAATCGGCATAACTGTGTGTACTGGGCACCGGAACAATCAATATGTTCATGTCGATAAGGCGGTCAGATCTATCTGGGAGTTCAGTGGACTATCATATAGGGGCTTAGTAGGATCCTTTTTCTTTGATGGTACTGTCACTGGAGAAGTTTACCTGGAAATGTTACGCGCACCAATTTTGTCAGGTGTACGTGCGCTTTATCAAGCTGATGAAAATGTCTTCTACCAACAGGACGAGGCTCCACCACAGTACCATCTCGCCGTACGAGCTTTCCTGGATGACAATTTTCTGGGACTCTGGATTGGATGAAGAGAGCCCATTGTGTTCCCTCTACGATCACCAGATATAACTCCTATGGACATGTACTTGTGGGGAACTGTGGACGATCAAGTCTACTGACGTAAACCACGGACGCTGGAGGAAGTTCGCCAGGTAATTACAGCGGCATGTGCTGCAATCTCTATTGAAACATTGACTGAAGTAGTTGCGGCGACCGGTTGTCGTTTCGTTATGTGTCTAGCTGCTAACTGCCAACATTTTGAACATTTAAAGTAACCATGTGCTTAATTGAAGGCAGTACAACATGCGTGAACAGTATTTAAATGTCAAATAAACACATAAGTAATACATTTCGTTCCAAAAAGTGTGTATATATTTTTCTGACGGACTCTGTATAACACCAAAAGGTAATCGTCCGTTGTCCAAGAGAATTACTTACGAGTGGAAAATTAAAAACAACTCTTCGTGTATCAAGAAATATATTAAAACTTACCATTAGATGTAACATCAATTATACACATCGGTGTGGATATTTAACCAATAGACATCGTATTGGGGTTCTTCCCAGCGTACCCTTTGCAACTGATGAAACCGTCTATTAACTTTGCGCAAAAGTATGTTTTTGATCGGTTATAAACTAAGGTTTTTTTATGACGTTTTTACAAAAATAAGTTTCACTACATTACAAAATGTATATACGGCGCTGTTTGCCTTTAAAATTGTTTAAATAGAGCAAAAGTTACAATGAAAACAAGAATAAACTAAATCTAATATAGTAATTAAATTAGTTACCTTGGGTATGAGTCTTTATAAACCAATGTGGGTGCAAACAAAAAATATAAATACTGTGAAAAACTAGGATATCCTATCAAAAAATTTCGTGCAGCATTTGATCTTACAAAAGCATACGCTTTCATTAACAATCTTGTCTGAAATTTTATTTGGATCAAATTTTTGAAAAAGATCACACCATAATACTCACTGCTTCGGATGCAGCGGTTATACAGGTAGCGTATCCCAAATTATATTTGTAACTAATCGAAATTGGGAAATATACCATAGTCAAAACATAAACTGCAAAAACAGTAATGCATAATTTATCCCATATACGTACAGAAGAAGCTAAAAATTCTTTAAATTATTCGTTGTAAAAGTATATATTTGTGAAATACTTACAGTTTGTGCCTAAACCATATCTTGTTTTAGCCCAATAATTAACACTTGGACAAACACACATTGTACTTAAAACCATACAAATCCATGGTACTGTAAGTAGGTGAAAACTGCGAAACGCTTTAACAATAAAAACGTAGCCGGAGCGAATTCTATAATTAAGTATATCTAAAATATATTTCTTACAATGTAGACTTACCCTTCATTATAGAAGTAGTCATATAATATTGCATTAAGACATATACAAATGAATATAGTTACAAATATTTCGTACACAGCCATTGCGTGTTTACCTTTAAACATCTCTGTTAATAGCGATTCTCTAGATTCATATAAATTAGTACTCATTTCCCCAGTTTGAGGTTTTCTGTAAATAAGGTTAATACTTCGAAAAATAATTTTTTACACTAACCTTTTTTAATGTATCCATTTTGCTTGCTTTTGGTTTCTGACAAATTTACACAACCATCCATAATTGAAGTTGTATTATTTCCTATATAAATATCAATAATGGTATATTATTCAACAAGCATATTATAATGTAAGAGTGATCCACAGTTATTTATTGCCGCGAAACAAAATAGTAGAGAAAGTTATATTTAGTACATTAGCTAAATTACTGTTGTCCTGGCAATTAGCTAAGGATGTGCCGGAGACATTAATGTCTTAGTTCAAACTTGTATCTTGGACATAATTATACTTTTTATTTGAATCATTAATTACGTAGACAATTTTGTTAGCAATTGTTATTAATTTAATTAAATACATAAACAAAAAGTTTACCTCGAGTAGGATTTGAACCTACGACTTGTACTTTGCTAGAGCTCTGACCAACTGAGCTATCGAGTCTGTGTGTCTGTGTGTATGTGTGTCTGTATATCTGTGTGTCTGTGTGTCTGTGTGTCTGTGTGTCTGTGTGTCTGTGTGTCTGTGTGTCTGTGTGTCTGTGTGTCTGTGTGTCTGTGTGTCTGTGTGTCTGTGTGTCTGCGTGTCTGCGTGTCTGCGTGTCTGCGTGTCTGCGTGTCTGAGTGTCTGTGTGTCTGTGTGTCTGTGTGTCTGTGTGTCTGCGTGCCTGTATGTCTGTGTGCCTGTGTGTCTGTGTGTCTGTGTATCTATGTGTCTCTGTGCCTGTGTGCCTGTGTGTCTGTGTGTCTTGTGTGTCTGTGTGTCTGTGTGTCTGTGTGCCTGTGGGCCTGTGTGTCTGTGTGTCTGTGTTTCTGTGTGTCTGCGTGTCTGCGTGTCTGCGTGTCTGCGTGTCTGAGTGTCTGCGTGTCTGTGTTTCTGTGTGCCTGTGTTTGTGTGCCTGTGTATCTGTGTGTCTGTGTGTCTGTGTGTCTGTGTGTCTGTGTGTCTGTGTTCTGTGTGTCTGTGTGTCTGTGTGTCTGTGTGTCTGTGTGCCTGTGTGTCTATTTGTCTGTGTGTCTGTGTGTCTGCGTGACTGTGTGTCTGTGTGTCTGTGTGTCTGTGTGTCTGTGTGTCTGTGTGTCTGTGTCTGTGTGTCTGTGTGTCTGTGTGTCTGTGCGTCTGTGCGTCTGTGCGTCTGTGTGTCTGTGTGTCTGTGTGTCCGTGTGTCCGAGTGTACGCGTGTCCGTGTGTCGACGAGTTCGTGTGTCCGTGTGTCCCAGTGTCTGCGTGCCCGCGTGCACGCGTATCCGCGCGTGCGCATGCCCGCGTGTCCGAGTGTACGCGTGTCCGTGTGTCCGTTTGTCCGAGTGTCCGAGTGTCCGAGTGTCCGCATGTCCGCGAGACCGCGTGTCCGGGCATCCGCATGTCCGCGTGTCCGCGTGTCCGTGTGCCCGTGTGTCCGACTGTCCTCGTGTCCGCGTGTCCGGGTGTCCGCATGTCCGGTGTCCGTGTGTCCGGGTGTCCGCATGTCCGGTGTCCGTGTGTCCGTGTGTCCGTGAGTCCGTGTGTCCCTGTGTTCGAGTGCACGCGTGTCCGCGTGTCCGCGCGTCCGCGTGTCCGCGTGTCCGTGTGTCCGAGTGTCTGTGTGTCCACGCGTCCGTGTGTACGCGTGTTTGCGTGTCCGCGTGTGTGCGAGTTCGCGTGTCCGTATGTCCGTGGGTCCGTGTGTCCGTGTGTCCGCGTGTCCGTGTGTCCGTGTGTCCGTGTGTCCGTGTGTCCGTGTTTCTGTGTACTGTGTGTCTGCGTGCTGCGTGCTGCGTGCTGCGTGTCTGCGTGTCTGCGTGTCTGCGTGTCTGCGTGTCTAAGTGTCTGCGTGCCGCGTGCCCGTGTGTTCGCATGTCCACCTAGGCGACTTTACACATGGACGTCTCCACGATACACCCTAGAGTACATTCTACGGAATGAGACTACCTTTTAATCAACAAGAGGTATAGAAATGGATTACCAGGCGTTAAAACATATCCCGGAAGTGATATGGACTCAGACCATAATCCTGTTGTAGGAAATATTAACATACGTCTCAAAAAACTACGAAAGAGATACAGCAAGGAAATAAACTTACAGAAGATGTAAGAACCAACCCATCGCGTACAATTAACCGAGATGTTAAATGAAAATATAAGGGATACTGGAACACACGTGGTGATAAATAATATGGATAATAATATAAATACTAGCGTAGACGACACAGACCATACAGAGGCTATAGGATCTATTTGGAACAAAATAAAACTAGCCATTGCAACGGGCGTAGTACCCTTAGATACCACTTTTCTTCATTTAACGCACTCCAAAGAATAAGATTTGAGTTCTTCTAAACTTTTTTATATCAACATTATTGAAGAAAATTTAATACCTGAGATGATTATTTTTGATTTCGTTTTATTAGAAATTGAATGGGTTCAATTTATAAAAATATCATTTACTAGTCAATTTTTACTTTGCTTGCTAATTAATTTCGGTTTGCTTAAATGAATTTTAAGCTTTATGTTCACTAACTCCTTTCTTAATTGATTGCGACGGCTAGCTCAAGTTAATATAAAGACACGATTTCTGTTCTCATTGCCCAAAATTATGTTCATTTCGATTTATTTATTTATTTGGATTCCTATTGAGTTGACCTCTTTCTGCATTTATATGTTCAATAATTGTGTAAGCTTTCAATATTAATAATCTTTGGCAATAAAGGTAAATCAAACATTATACTCATTTAATTACGTTTCAAATCGGAACGAAAATTCATCAATATGTTGTTTACAAACATACATCAAATCAAACCTAAATCTACAATAACCTTCTTAAAGCTAACATATAACAAATAAAATCTTTATCAGAAGCAAACGTATTGTTTACCGTTTAATTGTGATAATCAAAAGTAAAGTAAAAAAGGTTGTTACTTATTTTCGTTGACAAACTGATGATGTAATGCTGGTGTTCCTTTGACCGATAGGGGGCCTCAGATAGGTTAGAGCCTGCTCTTCCGATGATGTTACCTATCGGCACTCTGGAACCGTTTCTCTATTGTTGTCCTTATCATTTCTTATACTTTTGTGTAGTTAAATACGATTCTAATTTTCTTCCATCAGTTAATGATTATAGTAAATAATTGTTCGATATATTGGCACTATACAGATTTTACTTAATCGTTAAGTTTTAACTACAAATAGCCTGCTCAACAAAATGCAAGCTATTTACAAACCGCAAATTCTCCTTTTACACATTAACAAATTCGAGTTATTGTCCTTTATACTTCGATTTCCCAATTTGGATCGATTACTGTGTATTATATTTATTGTTCACTATTTAAACACAATTGATCACAGTTTTGAGACAGAAAACTCGTTATCTTTACTTATTACGTCACTTTTTATTATTTTAATAAGGAAGGTAATTTTCTACTTCTTCCCTATTACCGTCAATTAATTCTTATTTGTAATTTTCACACTTTATAGGACTGCGTGACTATATAATGTCACTTAGACTGGGAATTCTGATCGCTTATTTTTATGCGACCCTTTCTGTTAGCTTTCTTACCGTGACTGTTTGTGATTGCTCACTCTAAGCGACTGTTTTAAAAACTACACATCATTATTATGACAGCATCATTCCCTTCCAACACATTCATGCACTTGCAAATGCTGCGTATTTTAAATATTTTCAGATTGAGTATGTAGATAACTTATTGAAACAAACTCAAGCTTTTCATCTTAATATTAATCACATTCAAATACAAACAAAATTTCTTTATCCAGAGGAATAATATATAAATATCTAATCTTGTATAATTTAGCGCGAAATTTAGATTTTTCTAAAGCTCCCGTTACACCATCATTAACACACAAAATACAATCACCGATGAAAATCGTAACAAAAATAAAAAACCATGGATGACACCAGAAATATTAACGTTAATGGACAACAAAAACGAAAACCAACAACAATATAAACAACTAAACAAATTAATACAAAAGAAGATTAAACAAGCGAAGGAACTATGGGTAAATGAAAAATGTAATGATATAAAAGAACTAGAAAAGAGACACGATACCTTTAGCTTACACAAATAATCAAAGAAACTGTAGGAGGTCCCAAGCTATACAACTACAACAAAATGTTAAACCTTAACAACCAATTAGTAGTAAGCAAAGAAGATCTAAAACAAGTATAGGAAGAATATATAAAACAGACCCGTGAAGATGTGAGAACTGAGCAGGATATAATAACAACAACGGAACATCCACCATGCATATTGCAATGTGAAATAACAAACGCAATATGAAATTCTAAAAACGGCAAATCAGCTTGGCCAGACCAGATCCATAACGAATTTTTGAAACTACTAAATGAAGAAAACATATTATTACTTACTAATCGTTTTAACACAACCTATCAAACTGGAAAAATGTCTTTTGATTGGATGATATCGGAGTTCATCACTATACCGAAAAAACCCAATGGAAACAAATGAGACGATTTTCGGCTCATAAGCCTGATGAACCATGTTCTCAAATTATTCCTAAAAATTTTACACCGTAGGATATATCATAAATGTGAAACAGATCTGAGCGACTCCCAATTCGGATTTAGAAAAGGGTTCGGTACCAGAGAAGCGCTATTTAGCCTGTCAGTTCTGCTACAAAAATGCCGTGACCAACAAAAAGATATCTACATATCCTCTATCGACTGAGAAAGGACTTGATCAAGAGGACATAACAGCTATTAGAAACATTTACTGGAATCAAAACGCCACAGTGAGAATAGATAATGAAAACACGAAAGCTACATCAATTAAAAAATGTGAGAGGCAAGGCTGCATCCTCTCACCACTATTATTTAATATTTATTCAGAGACAGTTCTCGCCAAAGCCCTAGGAAACTGAAAAGACGGAATAAAAATAAATGATATACTTTTTAATAATATAAGTTGTGCTGACGACACCGCAATAATTTCGGATAGCATAGAAGGACTGCAACGGCTGATGGATGCAGTAAGCTAGGAAGCAGATATAATTGTGTTAATGATAAATATTAAAAAGACAAAATACATGATATTCAGCAAAATACCAATAGCACAAACACAACTCACAATATATAACCGACAAATAGCAAAACTACAAAAATTTAAATATTTAGGTAGCTGGCTGACAGAAAACTGAGACAGAAATAAAAGTAAGAATAGAAACAGCAAAACCGGCATTTCAAAAAGTAAAGAAATTACTTACTAACCGCAGTCTTCACCTTACTATCAGATACAGATTTGTGCAGTGCTATTGTATCGTGCTGAGCCGTGGACCCTTAAGGCTAATACAGAAAACATAATATAAGCGTTAAAGTACTGGGTGTTCATAAGAATGCTACGTATATCGTGGACGGAACATATTACAAACGAAAAAGTCCTGAGACAAATGAATAGAAGAAATGAGCTCCTAATAATTATCAAAAAAAGAAAAACAGCTTATCTTGGAGATTTATATCGAAATGACAAGTACAATATATTGCAGCTCATTATGAAAGGAAAAGTTGACGGTAGAAGAGGGCGTGGCCGTAGGAGATGCTCCTGGCTTAAAAACATTAGGGAATGAACCCATATGAGGGCATTCGCTGTCTGCAAGCAGATCAGTGAGCATCGCGTTTAACATTGTAAACGTACTTTGTTAAAAGTTTTTACGTGCGTACGTTCTGCTACCTGCGTCGTTTTCACGATGACAGGCAGAGAGCCACCGTTCCGGTAGAGGCACCCGTACGCTCTTCGGAGTGGTTACGATGAGCTCGAGTATTTCCCGCTACCAGACGACTTCGTGCTGACCGACGAGCAAGTCCCGTTCGAGCCCTTGCCCTTTTACGAAGAAGACATCATTATGAAGAACAAGAAGAAGAAAAAGAAGCCCAAGAAATTAGAAAAAGAAATGGCTACTGCACCGCTTCCAGCAGCACTTAGTACCATTGTTGCAGAAGAAGAAGCGCCACCGTCCAACGGGTTCCGGCTCCAGAAGAAGAAGCTGAAGAAGTCTTCGAGAGACCGCCCGACCACGCCCACAACGGTTATCAACGCGTTCGCGGCCCTAGCTGACACCATGGACCGCCCGGACGTTGAAGAGCTTCCCGCTGCCAGGGAGAGGGTTCCGCCAGTAATCCTTCGCGAGAAGGAGAACTGGGTTGCGTTCTCCCGAGAATTACATCATCGAGGGATCGTCTTCACACGTGTGAAGGCAATTGCCGAGGGATACCGTATTCAGCCTGCCACTGCCAAGGACCGTGACAGGCTAATGCGGTATATGGATAGTCATGGTACACCGTGCCATACCTATCAGGCAAAGAGGGAACGTTCGTTCAAGGTGGTTCTACGGGGAATACCCGTTACCCGTTACCTCTGAGCTTAAAATGCACGACGTTAACATCAACGCTTGTTTCAGAATGAAGAAACACGGCAGACCGATCCCGCTTCTGCTGGTCCAGATACCAACAGAAGAGGAACTTAAGAAGATCCGGCTGGTGGAGTACGTGGCTCGCGTACGTATCTCCACTGAAGACTTGAGGCGGAGACCAGGCATCGAGCAGTGTCACCGGTGCCAAGGATTCCGTCACGCACAGCGTTGCTGTAGAGCGGCGGCACGCTGTGTCAAGTGTACAGGACACCACCACTCCAGTGAGTGTACCAAACCCCGTACGGACCGGGCAAGGTGCGTAAACTGTGGTGGTAATCATCCGGCCAACTTCAGGGGTTGCCCGATGTACCCACGTCTCCCGCAGCGCAAGAAGACGGAAGCTCCACCATCACGTCTCCCGCAGCGGAAGAAGTCCGAAAAAACACCTCAACAGAGACAGAAGAGGACACCGCCCACAGAGGCACCCTCCCTATTCCGAACCGGCGTTATTTACGCCAAATCAACGACAAGCGGCAGCGAGCTGGCTGAAGTAGCGGATGCGGTGAAAGGCGCAGACGTAAAAAAGCCCGCTTCGCCCGCTTTAGGATTCGACGCTGTTCTTGGCGTCCTCGGAGGTTTGGATATGGCGAAGGTCCTACCTGTCATCCAACGGGTGGTAGCGGCCTTAGTTTCTGCACAAACTGCGACTGACCTGTGGCGAGTAATCCTCACACACGGTCAGGAGGTGCTTGCACTTTTTGTGTAAATATCTCCGGAACGGCGATGTCGGGATAAGTATAGCTAACTGCATCAATATAATTAACTTTACTTATTAACACAATTTACAATTTGCTACTCAAACTCACTTCAAAACATCACATATATAACTCATAAAATTCAATTAACCAACAGGCAACACCCGCAAGAAGCTATGCAGACCTCCGGTATCCAGAATCATTTTGGTTCTCCGAGGGACCAGCCTCCTGCTTCCAAGGAATCACAGCCCACCCACCCACGAGTCCCGCCCACAACATCCACTAGATGTTTTTTTATATTTTTTTTGCCTAGCTAATAAGTAACATCTTATAAACTTATAAAAAAAATGAAATTTAATTAAACTATGTAATCAACCGGCTGAAGAGGCTACCTCGCCTGAGTACCCGACTGAAATTGTAAAATTCCATTTATCAACAATTGTACCTATAATTAATAATAAACGTGTTAAAATTTAAATTAAAAAAAAAAACATATGAGCGTACATCAGTTGATCAGTGCCGCTAACGATAGCCAAATTTTTCCGCGATTGTTGCCAACGTTCAATAATGAATAGAGCACTTTAAGAAGATATATTGTTATATTTCAGTATATAAAAAACACTTAATTATTTTTTCTTGATCGCTTGCATTCAGTGGTCAATAACTGGAACATCTGGTGGTCAATCGTTGACTAAGTGTGGCCAATAACTAGCGTTTGGTATATACAAAACTAAATGATTAATTTTGGAGAATTTATTAATCGATAAGTCAAAGTAGCATGTTATTTATAAATTTGGATCTATTACCTATCAATAATGTAAGGCGTCATTCAAATTGTGGTAGTTGGTGAAATATAATGAGCTTTCGAATCTAGTTATCAGAATAGCAGGCCAATCATTAGGTGGTTTACCGTATGGGAATCTAGAGGCAATTGTTTATTAAAGACAATTATAATAAGTTGAGTGTGGCGCTACAGTATTTGGAGATAAGTACATAAATACAATTGTTCTACTTAATTGTAAGAAAGAGAAAAACATGAAAACTATTTTCAGTCGCATTTGCATGTCACGTATTAAAAAATCGCAATCCTTTAACGATACTGTGACATTGACCTAATTGTGATAGCTATCTTTAACCAATTTACATTGATATATCCAACAATTGATAAAATTTAACAAAGATTGTGAAGCATTAAGAACAGTCCTCACTTCTGATACTAACTTACTAAGTACATGTGAACCTTTAACGTAAACAAGCAATGCAATGGTTACAATTTAAATAGAGATTATTACCAATCAAAGACAATGAATTGGCTAACTCAAAAAATATTTTCTCTGGTTTAAACTAATCGAACTATTTACTATTCATCTTATCTATCTGATTTAAATAGTGTGCAACTTTGTACTTTGTCTATGATAACGTACTGTAGATTTCCAGTTTATGTTTACCAACATTATTTCTCGTCACGGCTGTTTAATAGTTTAATTGTAATCAGTTCCCATACTATTGGCTAATTGGATTTATTGCAAATTACTATGATTGTGTATGAAACTTTTTGGTTTCTAACACCGAGCAAGGTACAATTCTGACTCCTGAATGATTATAAAGGTTGTTTGTACCTTCTGAGAACTCCGTTAAAACAGTTCTGTCAATTAGGTAACCACATAAGATTAAGTATCGAGACACGTATAGTGGATCGTTTAAAACAGTACACGTCCATTTTTGTTGAAGATAACCATTCCGTAAAAAGAAGCATTTCGAAAGAGTAAAAACGTAAATATTCACAAATTTATTTACTGATAAAAGTTGGATAACAAATATAAACCAATATAAATAACTAAATTAAACTCTCTTATTACGAAGATAATTATCTGTTTGACGCAAATATTTCCTATATTTTTTAAATATATCTGTAGACCATTAATTATTAGAAGTATGAATTAAAATGATTTTTTTTTCTTAAAAACCCATTGTTATAGAAAGGATAGACGACTAGTTTGCAAATAGAAGGTTTGCATTTCAAGTTTAATAAATGTGATAAATTTCTAATGAACAAGTTTGCATGTGTTAATGGCACTTCCCTATTAACTCAATATTAAATTATCTGTTTAGCTATTCTTTATATAACACAAATATTTATGTGAACTAATACGAACTGATGTGTTACAGTTAAAGAGTGGTATATACTCACCAGTACACCAGCTCTCAAACTAGGAATACTAGAATTATCGACACCTTGTCGCACTCAAGTTAACATTTGTACTGAGCGAAGATAAATCTATGTATTTATTATAGGGCTTATCAAAAGTAAACAAAGACATTAACATATTGGTTCAAAAATTCTCTGGTACGGGTTAGAGTATCTGTAAACAAAATCACGGGTAACCCAGAGGTCCGAAAAAACCCATAATTTTTACTATTTGAGATATTAACGTGAATTTTTTTTAATAGTAGCTACTTTTATTTACCAAAAGCTAAAAATAATTTTGTTTATGTATAGGATGTCCTAACATTCTAAAAACTGTAAAGTTTTTTTAATGGAACTGTCGTATTTTGATGTTATTATTGGATTCTATACTAAATTATGTGTTAAATTTATTAAGATCAGTTACATTTTATCTGTCACACTTTTTGAGATTTTTCAATTTTTACTTTAAAATTCGTAGATGCAGGGACTTGTGTAAAAAATCATAATTTCTAAACTATTAAAGATAAGTTGATAAACTTTCCTTTGATCAATTTTCTAAACTCTAAGGAACCGTGTTAAGCAGCCAAGCAATTGTTTTAGTATTTATCAACGCCTTCTGTAGTTTTTCAAATATGACAATGTAAAAAGGTTAATAACTCATTTTTTTAAATAGCATGCCCTGTTTATTATAGCACTAATCACTAGCTTTTTTGACAAGCTTTCCAACGATATAAAGTTTGTATGGTCAAATGGAAACATCTAAACTGATAAGAAAAATGCGTTTTAAGCAATTTTCTCTTAAAACACGGCAATTTTAGAGTAGGCTAAGTGCTTCACGATGGCAATATGTCAACTTTGACTTTGAAAAAAATTTAATACTTGCAGCCTCAAACCATAATCATTAAAATCAATTTTTCACGAAAAGAATTGATAAACATGGTATATTGCGTTGGTGAAGCAGATCGAAATATTCTATTGGCAAGTAGAATTTATCATCAAAAATTTCCTGAAGCAGTGATACCGCCAAGTGTCGCTTTTCAAAAATTAAGAGATAGGTTTAAAGGTACTGGAAACGTATACTACAAAAAAAAATTAATGGGACCGAGAATTGACGAGGACAAAGAGTTGCAAGTTCTCGTGATGCTAGAAGAAAATCCGCAGTTGAGTTCACGAGAAATCTAAGCTTAAAGCACAAAATTCACCCATATCACCTTGAACTCCATGAACAACTGTATGGGGATGATTTTCATAATGAGAATAGTTTTTCGGAATTAATGCTCGATTTAATGAACAATTGTGGCTTTTTAAATAACATTTTATTCAGCGATGAAGCAAATTTTAAAAACAACGCATCTGTTAATCTGCACAATATGCATTATTACAGCACTGCAAATCCCCATTGGATGAGAACTATTGACCATCAAAATGTGTGGGGCGGAATATGTGGAAATCTAGTGATTTGACCATATTTTTTTGACCATGTGTTGACAGGAATAAGATACAACGAGTTTCTTCAAAATGATCTTTCGATCCTTCTTGAAAATATTGATCTAAATACAATGAAAAATATGTGGTTTCAGCAGGATGGAGCGCCTATACATTACCATCAAATTGTTTGACAATTTTTAAATCAAACTTACCCAAATCGTTGGATAGGCAGAGGAGGAGCAATCGGTTGGCTTGCTAGATCTTCGGACTTTTTCGGATTTTCTTCTGTGGGAATTTGTTAAAGATCAAGTATATCGTTTTCGACCAACAACTGCTGAGGATATGAAGGTTAGAATAATTAATGCATTTCGTTCCATTGGTGAAGGAATGTTAACGCGCGTCAAAGATTCTTTTGTAAACAGACTGAATATTTATATTGAACAAAACGGTGGTATTTTTGAACATCGGCTATAAAAAAATGTTTTGCATATTATTAATTGTTACTTATTTTTGTTAACATTGTTTTCTTTTCGTTAAATAAATGTGCTGCTTATTGTTATTTCAAACAATTAATTTAACGTACTTAATACTATAATTTGTAACTGAAGCGTTAATGAGTTAAGAGTTAACATTCATTTGGAAGTCATTGTCTATTAGCAAAAGTGAAATTAGCTTACTCGAAAATTGCGTTGTTTTAAGAGAAAATTGCTTAAAGTGCAGTTTTCTTAGTATATCAGCTTAGATGTTTACATTTGACCATACAACTTTTATATCGTTGGAAAGCTTGTCAAAAAGCTATCAGTGTAATAATATACAGAGGATTCCATTTAAAAAAATTTTACATTGTCATATTTGAAAAACCGCAGATGGCGTTGAAAAACGCTTGCTTGGCTGTTTAAAACGCTTTCTTAAAGTTCAGAGAATTGATCAAAAAAAAGTTTATCCAATTATCTTTAATGGTTTAGAAATTATGATTTTTTACACAAGTCCCTGCATCTACGAATTTTGAAGTAAAAATTAAAAAATCTCAAACAAGTATCACAGATAAAGAGCAACTGACCTTGATAAATTTAATACATAATTTAGTGTAATAACATCAAAATGGGGCGGTTACATTAAAAAAAACAACTTTACAGATTTAGAATGCTGGGACACCCTGTACATAAACAAAATTATTTTTGGCTTTTGCTAAATAAAAGTAGCTACTATTAAAAAAATTACACGTCAATATCTCAAATAGTAAACAAATTATAGTTATATAGTTATTTCGAACCTCTGGGTCACCCGGTATGTATAGTTATACAAGGTATACTGGTTGACGTTGTCCTACCATATACGTAGTTTTTCTTAGAAACTATTTTTGTTTTATTAATTAACGAGCACCTTTTGTATAAAAACAAAAATCACATTTCCCTTATTTATAGCCGGATTTCAAAAAGAAGGTGTTATGGAATCGGCTACGAATTTTTTCTAACACGTATATTAACAAAATGGCGGCGATACAAATAATTATAAATGTTTACTTAATATGTCAAGAATGGTTCCATGAGTTTGAAAAAAGTTTGTTATTCTATAAAATATACATTGTGAACAAATTTAGTTTAAACTCGTCTCTTAAACTAATTTTTTTGGAAATTCGTCAATCCTAATGATACGACAGTAACTATAAATTAGCATCCCACTTGAATTATTACGATGTTTAAATGTTTGTTTGCTGTCATTCGTCGAACGATTTTTTTACAGTCTGGACTAACTTGGGCGTACATTCCGATTAGCGTTTTCCTCTAATTGAGAGTGGAGAAGAAGAACTGTTGGATAGCTAGCTGGCACAATTATTGTGGCAGAAGTTAAAACCATTCTTATGCAATACAAAAAAAAGTGGCCACTACGTACGTGTTAAAATGTTGCTGTTCGTGTGTGTGGTATAATGGAAATCCTGTTGAACAATTATTAAATAAAATAGAAGGAACAACTAATGATACAAATGTACAGAACAATAAAAGATTGGTCTTTCAAATAAAGGGTGTATGGGAAGTGTTATGTTATTATTCTTTAAAGTAATCGTGTTTATTGTTTATTTTATAATTAACTATATTATAATTAACAATTACCTTAAGTTACAGAACGATTAAATTATCAATTTTATCCTCTCCTGTGTCGATACGAAAACATTTAGAATTTTTTACGCCAGCGTCCTCTTCAGTCCCATTACATAATCACTAATCAATCTCTGACCTAAGGTCAATAACAGAAGGCATCCCCGCCTTCAACGGATTCCTATGTAACTACAAGACGCGCTACCGAATGTCCATTCCAAAGTTGGGATGAAAATTAAGCGCAAGCAAAATTCAAAAATAAAAAAAAACAATCTGTCGGTGTAACTTTCAAGATGTCGCGCAGATTGCCCAAATGTTTCGACGATCTTGTTTGGCATGCCCACGCAGAATACACCGGAGAAGCTCCGAGTTCCGACAAACCGGTAGAGCTGTTTGATCCGCAGCCAGGGGAGTCTGACGGCACAAGCACCAGCACGGCAGCAATAGCAGAGGAGAAGACCGAAGAAGATGCCGCTACCAGACGTCGCCTCGTTAGTGGCTCCGTCGACATCGAACGCCGCCTCCGAACCGATCCAGCGAAAAGGTCCCAGCCAGGGATCCTTCAAGAGCCAGAAGAGGAAGTTGACGAAGACACCGAAAGTTCGCCCGCCTACGCCACCGCCCACCAACAACGTGAGTTTACGGACAGCCCTGCAACCATGGAGCAGAAACAACCCGAGAACACATCAGGGAGAAAGTACCGCCGGTACTGGAGAACTAGACCGCGTTGTTCCGCGAACTAAACCGACAACGGATCGCCTTCACGGCAGCAAAGGCAATCAGCGAGGGAATCCGGATCAGCCTGCCTCACTCGGACCAAGACCGAGATATCCGCGACCTCCACTGCGGAAGAAGACGGAAGCTACAAGCGAACAAAATAAACTGAAATAAAAAAAAGCAAATCCCTCAGAGTTTTTAAAAACAACTTTTTCTATAATTATGATATAAAGAAACAAATATAACCTAAAATTAAACGAGCACACGTATGAATAATTCAGAACAAACCTTTTCAAGTTGTTCTACGGGGTAGTCCGTAAGTAATGGTCCAAAGTGAAATGTAAGATACTCGGCCCCAAAATATTGCGATCTCACGCAACTTGGTTTAATAAAAAATTGATAATAAAAAAAAACACATGGTGTCAAAGTTCCAAACAAATGTTGATTTTTGAATATCTCGAAAACGAAAAAAGATGTTTTCTGATTCTTGGTATAATAAATAGAGATATAAAGTACATTGGTTTTAGCTTATTAATTTGTTTTTATTGTGTACAATGGCGTAGAACGCAATGGGTAGAGCAACCTTTTAATCCTAATTTGTACGCCAATGGAGTAAATTGTATTTTTTTTTATTAAAATATGAAACCTTGATGTTTTTTAGATAAGAAAGGTATACCTTGTCCAAATAGATAACTTTAACAGTTTCTAAGACATTTGCATTTGTAGGTATTTATTACAAACTGCTTAGGCAGGTGATTATTATTCTGTAGTATTTGGGAAACAACATCAAAACGTGAAAATCAGTGTTTAGTGTTTAGGAAACGATAGATCTTATCATTTTAACACAACACTTTCATATAAACGTAAGTTCAATAGTGCTTCATTTTCGAGAGACAGTGTGTCAAAGTTAAGAACCTGCCTAAGCAGGTAGAAGCTGTTAAAGTTATCAATTTAGACAAAGTGTACCTTTTTTATCTGAAAATGTTAAGGTATCGTATTTTAATAAAAAAATTCAATTTACTCCATTGGCATATAAATTAGGCATTGAAGGGTTGCTCTACCGCTTGCGTTCTACGCCACTGTATATAATAAAAACGTATTAATAAGCCAAAATCAATGTACTTTACATCTCTATTTGTTATACCAATAATGAGAAAAATACATTTTTTCGTTTTGGAGATATTTCAAAAATCGACATTTTTTTGGACACCCTGTGTGCTTTTTATTGTCGGGAATCTTACATTTCAGTTTGCACCATTACTTGCGGACCACACCGTATATTGAAAATGTCCAGTTTATGTTTTTATGTCAATCCTCGTTGGCAAGTAAAATTTTATGAAACACATGTTATATGAATTTTTTATTAGTTCGTTATGACGGTGGGTCATACCCAAGTTTAATATTATACACAACATTAGACATGTTTCATTCATTGCGTTTTATGTTTATTTACAGAAAGTTGCATTACGCTTGTTTGTAAATGTTATGATTACTACTTTGTAACCCCGCCACTTATCTCCAATAGAAGATACTGAGATGTCAAGGACTTCTATAAAATTTGTATTATTGCGGTCAAAGGAAAGTCAAATCTACTCTCTTTCTTGCAAGAGGGCAACTTGTACACGAACAAAAATTACTGGGATCTATATATTTAGGTGATAAACAAATGTGCTAAATTTGAATAAATTCACGTTTCAGTTTTTGGAGTTATCGCGGCCGAAAGAAAATCACATTTACCCCTCTCACTCTTTACCATGCAGATCTACCACCACCAAAAATCACGGAGGTCTAGACATTTGGGTGATAAATACGAATTTAAAGTATGAATGCCATTGCTTTTTTGCAGTGTTTGATGTATCGCGTCCAAAAGGTTGATCACAGACACAGGTTCATACATTCACGCACGTACGCTCGTAGACGCGCACACACAGACACTTTTGTCGTTTTTCAAGAACTCCTTTTTTTGGACATCGTGAACGTTAAGGGTTTAACTGGTTTCAGACAATATTGTTGATAGACTTCCTTTCGCTCCGTCTCTAAACATTGTCTTCCATCAGTAAACAACCCTTACCGTTCTTAATACTTAATATGCTATAATAGTTATTTCATCTAGTTAATTCTTTTGGAAAAGTCCCTGATGCAATTTAAATAAATTCCTGAAGATGAAAACTGTAAAACAAAAAAATATCAAGTGATAGACAATAATTTCAATTTATAAAAAGGACATGCCTTTGTTCAATTTTTAACTAAGTATACAAACATTGTAATTAAATGGCATTCTTGCTAAACACAAGTATAATGTATGGTAGTAGGAAATAAATAATGTGGACTGATAAAATGTACTGAACCTTGTACGACAAGATTTATGTGAATGTACTCTCAAGTACATGAGTACTATGCCTGTTATATGTAAAATAAAACGTAGCTATTTTAAAGTAAACGTTATTCAGAGGTTATTTGACAAACGGGAAGGTTAAATTATGAAGGTGTGCGTATTAGCAAAGGTAGTAAGTTCAAATAAAATAAGTGCAGTTTTCAGGTAAGTCGAGTTACACCGGAAGTAGTGTCCACTTGCTTATTTTAAAATGGTCTATTATTACCTACATTTTTGATCCCACTTTCACTATCTTTTATGATTTTTGACTTATGCTTCTTTCTCGGAAAAAAGGTAAATTTTGAGTATTTGTTTAAGACTAAATTCCAGATAAAATTCAAGATACGGACTTCAAGTTTTATAATGTGCCAAAGGTCGATATTTTAATCTGTAACAATAACCTCTAAATCCAAGTCCGTTCACTTGGCCCCCCAACCACTCAGAAATGAAAAACGTTTTGTTGTGTTAGTTGTGCTTTAGTACACACCATTTGTGTCTTTTTGGTTACGGCGATATACTGAAAAACGCGTACGAGCTGAAAAACGTTTAGCCCCAACATTTGAACTTGAACTGCTCCTAAAATGAGGTATACCGTTTTGTAGTATTTCAATTGTATCCAATTGTGGTTTAGTGCACACCATTTGTGACTTTTTGGTCTTGGATACACTGAACACGGGTTTTCCGAGGAACTGCGGACCGCTAATAATAACACAAAACATGGGAACGCTAGCAAGCGTGGATTGACCAGGGCTGAAGTGGAGAAGGACTTCTGAACAGTCTACGAATAAGATATATATATATATATATATATATATATATATATATATATATATATATATAAGCTATAAATAAGTGATTACTAACCATAAGCATGAGCATACTAGCAATAAAAAAATTACACAAAAGATTTTCAGCGAGGGATCTTGGAAGCCTCTCCTTCGTCCAAGACCAGTCTGACCATCACTGCAAGAAGAGAAGCAAGAAAAATAAACTGAAATAAAAAAAGCAAATCGCTCAGAGTTTTTAAAAAAACTTTTTCTATAATTATGATATAAAGAAACAAATATAACCTAAAATTAAACGAGCACATGTATGAATAATTCAGGACAAACCTTTTCAAGTTGTTTTACAAGGTAGTCCGTAAGTAATGGTCCAAAGTGAAATGTAAGATTCTCGGCCTCAAAATATTGCGATCTCACGTAACTTGGTTTAATAAAATATCGATAATAAAAAAGACACAAGGTGTCAAAGTTCCAAACAAATGCTGATTTTTGTAATATCTCGAAAACGAAAAAAGATGTTTTTCTGATTCTTGGTAAAATAAATAGAGATATAAAGTACATTAGTTTTAGCTTATTAATTTGTTTTTATTATGTACAGTGGCGTAGAACGCAATGGGTAGAGCAACCTTTTAATCCTAATTTCTACGCCAATGGAGTAAATTGGACTCCTTTATTAAAATATGAAACCTTGACGTTTTTTAGATAAAAAAGGTATACCTTGTCTAAATCCATAACTTCAACAGTTTCTAAGATATTTGCATTTGTAGGTATTTATTACAAACTGCTTAGGCAGGTGATTATTGTTCTGTAGTGTTTGGCAAACAACATCAAAACATGAAAATCAGTGTTTAGTGTTTAGGAAACGATAGATCTTATCATTTTAACACAACACTTTCATATAAACGTAAGTTCAATAGTGCTTCGTTTTCGAGAGACAGGGTGTCAAAGTTAAGAACCTGCCTAAGCAGGTAGAAGCTGTTAAAGTTATCGATTTAGACAAAGTGTACCTTTTTTATCTGAAAAATGTTAAGGAATCGTATTTTAATAAAAAAAATCCAATTTACTCCATTGCAATATACATTAGGCATTAATGGGTTGCTCTACCCCTTGCGTTCTACGCCACTGTACATAATAAAAACGTATTAATAAGCCAAAATCAATGTACTTTACATCTCTATTTGTTATACCAATAATGAGAAAAATACATTTTTTCGTTTTGGAGATATTTCAATTATCGACATTTTTTTGGACACCCTGTGTGCTTTTTATTGTCGGGAATCTTACATTTCAGTTTGAACCATTACTTGAGGACCACCCCGTATATTAAAAATGTCCAGTTTATGTTTTTATGTCTATCTTCGTTCGAAAGTAAAATTTTATGAAACACATGTTATATGAATTTTCTATTAGTTCGTTATGACGATAGTCATATCCAAGTTTAATATTATACATAACATTAGACATGTTTCATTCATTGCGTTTTATGTTTCTTTAGAGAAAGTTGTATTGCGCTTATTTGTAAATGTTATGATTACTACTTTGTAACCCCACCACTTATATCCAATAGAAAATACTGAGATGTCAAGGACTTCTATAAAATTTGTATTGTTGCGGTCAAAGGAAAGTCAAATCTACTTCTTTCTTGCAAGAGGGCAACTTGTACACGAACAAAATTACTGGGATCTATATATTTAGGTGATAAACAAATGTGCTAAATTTGAATAAATTCACGTTTCAGTTTTTGGAGTTATCGATCCGAAAGAAAATCACATTTACCCTCTCACTCTTTACCATGCAGATCTACCACCACCAAAAATCACGGAGGTCTAGACATTTGGGTCATAAATACGAATTTAAAGTATGAATGCCATTGCTTTTTTGCAGTGTTTGATGTATCGCGTCAAAAGGTTGATCACAGACACAGGTTCATGCATTCACGCACGTACGCTCGCAGACGCGCGTCGTTTTTCAAGAACTTCTTTTTTTGGACATCTCGAACATTAAGGGTTTAACTGGTTTCAGACAATATTGTAGATAGACTTCCTTTCGCTCCGTCTCTAAACATTGTCTTCCATCAGTAAACAACCCTTACCGTTCTTAATATTTAATATGCTATAATAGTTATTTCATCTAGTTAATTCTTTTGGAAAAGTCCCTGATGCAATTTAAATAAATTCCTGAAGATTAAAAACTGTAAAACAAAAAAATATCAAGTGATAGACAATAATTTCAATTTATAAAAAGGACATGCTTTTGTTCAATTTTTAACTAAGTATACAAACATTGTAATTAAATGGCATTCTTGCTAAACACAAGTATAATGTATGGTAGTAGGAAATAAATAATGTCGACTGATAAAATGTACTGAACCTTGTACGATAAGGTTTATGTGAATGTACTCTCAAGTGCATGAGTACTATGACTACTGTTATATGTAAAATAAAACGTAGATATTTTAAAGTAAACGTTATTCAGAGGTTATTTGATAAACGGGAAGGCTAAATTGTGAAGGTGTGCGTACTATCAAATGTAATATATATAATATATAATATTCAAATAAAATAAGTGCAGTTTTCAGGTAAGTCGAGTTACACCGGAGGTAGTATCCACTTGCTTATTTTAAAATGGTCTACTATTACCTACATTTTTGATCCCACTTCCACTATCTCTTATGATTTTTTTGGCTTATGCTTCTTTCTCGGAAAAAAAGGTAAATTTTGCGTAATTGTTTAAGACTAAATTCCAGATAAAATTCAAGATACGGACTACAAGTTTTATAATGTGCCAAAGGTTGACATTTATAACCCGTAACAATAACCTCTAAACCCAAGTCCGTTCACTTGGCCCCCCCCAACAACTCAGATATGAAAAATGTTTTGTTGTGTTAGTTGTGCGTTAGTACACACCATTTGTGTCTTTTTGATTACGGTGATATACTGAAAAACGCTTAGCCCCAACATTTGAACTTGAACTGCTTCTAAAATGAGGTATACCGTTTTGTAGTATTTCAATTGTGTCCAATTGTGCTTTAGTGCACACCATTTGTGACTTTTTGGTTTCGGATACCACTGAATCCAGGTTTTCCGAGGAACTGCGGACCGCTAATAACAACACAAAACATGGGAACACCAGCAAACGTGGATTGACCAGGGCTGAAAAGGAGAAGGACTTCTGAACAGTCTACGAATAAGATATATATATATATATATATATATATATATATATATATATATATATATAAAGCTATAAATAAGTGATTACTAACCATAAGCATGAGCATACTAGCAATAAAAAAAATTACACAAACTACGAAATAACTGCTGCCTGGTTGAGCATAAAACCAAAAAAAAATCAGTGTGTCTATACAAAATAAAGATGTTTACTATTTAATATTGATAAAAAGGTAATTGTTTTAAAATATTTTTATATGATTGCGTCAACATAAGTTAATTTATAGTTTCAAGATAACAAGTACATACATAAATTATTATAGTGTTTTGTAATGAACGAATAAGTTCAAAAGTAAATACATAATTAAGTTGTTTTTTTTTAAATATATAAAGGAAAAGTTTATCTCGAGTAGGATTTGAACCTATGACATGTACTTTGATAGGGTACCGCTCTACCCACTCAGCTATCAAAATACAAGCCCCAATTGATGTAAATTTTGTCTTTATGTATGTAGAACTGCTGTAAATTCTAAATGTAATTATTATTTAGAATTTACATCAGTTCTACATATATAAAAACAAAATGTACGTCGATTGGGGTTTATATTTCGATAGCTCAGTTGATAGAGCGCAGAGTACCGCGAAGTACGTGTCGTAGGTTCAAAACCTACTCGAGGTAAACTTTTTCTTTATGTATTAAAACATTTTTTTTAAGTACATACATATTTTGTAATACTTGTCTTCAATAAATCACATAGTAGTGCTTATGCGGTGATTCCTTTTTTGATCCACCGCCCCTTGGTGACCTTATAATATGAATTTTATAAGTTAAAGAAAATGATACTTCAACCTGTTACATATAATTTTCGTTAATGTTTTTTTGTAAGAATTAAATATCTAACGGAAAATTTACTTTACTATGAATGAAGGTGAGTTCCATTAACTGTTGGAGGATTCTTTGGATGTAGTAGAAATACCATCTGATAATGGCTACATTGCTTCGTTTGATGATATTAATCTTCATGAAGATCAAGAACTAGATATTCAAAGTGGCGAGAGCAATTGTGGGAGAAAGTGATAAAGTGGACACTGTTGGTCTTGGTTCAGAAGACGACATTATTCTCTCTAAACTTGTCACTGCCAGATCTATTCCAATAACGTGGTCTAACAACTTTGCAGTCATCTCAATTTGAATCTTATTCGGATTACCAGATTTTATAAAAGATATGTATCAACCAGCTCCATATAAGTTATTTAATTTATTTTTCGCATATGATTTAATAAAAAATGTAGTCTTTCAAACGAAACTTATATTGCCAACAGGGCAATATTTACCCACTAATCCCTTAGAGATGCAAACTTTTTTGGGAATAAATTTATTGATGGTGATCAAGTCACTCCCTAGTTATAGGGATTATGGGTCCAGTGATCCTGATCTTCATGATTTTTGTATAAGTAAATTGATGACTGTAAAACGATTCAGTTGGATTCTCACCAACCTACACATGAATGACAATGTTTTGATGCCAAACAAAAACGAAGACGGTTACCATAAATTATACAAAATACGACCTTTGCTGAGAGATATTTTAGAAATTTGTGCAAAATGTATGGTACCCACAAAAGAACTTGTTTTGGATGAATCTATGATTAAATTCAAGGGCAGAAGCTCAATAAAACAATATATGCCTAAAAAGCTTATCAAACGGGGCTATAAAGTATTGACGTTGGCTGATAAAAATGATTACTGCCATAAATTTGAAATATTCACCGACAGAACCGGGTAAAGTCGAAAAAAAAATTAGGTGTAAGAGTTGTACTGAAGCTTACAAACGAATTTGCTGAAAAAATCACTTACTATTTTTTGAATTGAATAAGAGTGCGTTGCAGCAATTCTGGACTTTCTGGGATGAAGTGAGAACACACACGGTCTGTACAAATTTTTTCGAATTTGATGACCCTAAAAAAATAACAGAAGTAAATAGAAATTAGTGGGACGGTACAACAACTAACATACCCTGTCCGATGGCACTATTTGATTATAACAAAAACATGAATTTTGTGGACAAATTTGAACAACATGTGTCTACTTATAAAATAGACAGAAAAAGTCATAAATGTTACGATAGAATTTTTTTTTATGTCTTGGACGCGTTGTGGTAAATCTATTTATAATATACAAACAATTAGACTTCCCAAAAGTGTCGATTAAAGATTGCCGATAGGTTTAGTAAGCGAAACTGTATTAACAAAAGAGAAAAGTAGACCTTCACCAGCAATTTACATTAAAAATAATAAACCATATGTGTCTCTTGAAGTGCGTTGAGTGCTATTGCAACCGCTGGGATCGAAGTGATGTGTGACATTGCAGTACTAACTACTGTTGCAAACTGTATGTGCTCCTATTTGCGATGCGCATTATGCTTAGGAAAATGCAGAATGTCTACTAATTTCCATAAAATAATATAAATTAAATTTAGTTTATGTATATATTGTGTGGCTAAAAATTACCCATTTTATTCGTAGGTCATTTAAATTATTTTTAGGGTTTATATTTTTATAATAAATGTTTTAAAAATAAGTTTTTTGAATAAACTTTATATTAAATTTTCTCGCCTAGGGTTATTTAGGTATGAATTGTATTGCACCTGATGGGTGAAGAAGGTTTTATAAGAGATAAAGGTCCTTCGTGCAAATTACTAAATAATGATGTTAGTCAAATTAGTTTAGGAATGTCATATGACAACCATAAAATAAGTACCACTGCTTCCTTAGGTAATAACCCGCCGTTTTCTATCTAAGCAATCTAATTCTATTTGTTAGGAATAAGATATGTTTATTTGCCGCATTTTTTAGTTATACATTTACGTTATCTAGATGATCTTTTTTAAATGGTTCTTTTATTCACAAAATTTCCTTTGTAAGCTTTTTATATACTGCGTGCGGTCTTTCAAAATGAGACGTAAATAAATACCAACACTTTATGGGATTTTTTTGATGTGACATTGTTGTTTATTTAGGTTTAACAGTGTTTCATTCTCCTCATTCGCCTGGAGTTGACAGAACTATCCGTAATTAGCAATTCAACCGTTATGTAAATCATTGGACATTAGAGATTTTACTGGCTTGTTAATAAACTATTACAACATAACCGTTCAAAATAATGATGGAAACGATGACGTGGATGAGCTGAATGTATCTCACATCCAGTGATGGTGATGATTCACAGAAAGGAAGAAGACGATGAGTAGAGAAGGACGAATCTCAAAACCATGATGATGATAGCGACGAATCACGGTTCAAGAAGAAGAAGACCAATAAAGGTTGTTATTAAATAAAAATGAAGTATAATAATAATAATATATTTTCAAACGCTAAGCTTTCATTCAATTTGGTCAATAAACTTGTTTTTCCTAACGGTGCTCCCTGTCTTGATTCATGTTTGCAGATTTACGAGTTTTCGCGTTAGCGTGTTTGAGTATTTGCGTGTTTTCGTTTTACGTGATTTCGCATTTGTATGTCTTCACGTTTGCGTATTTTCGTGTTAGCGTGTTTCGATAGCGTTTTTTCGTTTGTGTTTGTATTACGTGTTTCGTGTTTTCGTTTTTATTTTCTTATTTGCGTGTTTCGTTTTACGTGTTTTCGCGTTAGCGTTTCGTGTTTGCGTGTTTTTGTTGTGTGTTTGCTTGCGTGTTTGCGCGCTCGTGTGTGTGTGCGTGTGCGTGTGCGTGTGTGTGTGTGCGTGTGCGTGCGTGTGTGTGTGTGTGCGTGCGTACGTGCGTGCGTGTGTGCGTGCGTACGTGCGTTCGTGCGTGCGTATGTTCGTGCGTGCGTGAGTACCTACGTGCGTGCGTGTTTTCGTTTGCTCCTCGTGCTAAAGCAATGATAGTCGCTTGCATGTAGTTGTAGGCAATATTGTGTTGACTAAAAGCCATAATTGGAAACGCTGCTTGCTATGCCCAGTCCGTGGAGCTATGTATAATTAGCTTTTTGACAAATGTATTTATGATAAGGTCAGGCTTGCATGTAAAATAATATAGAGGTGAAACTAGCTAGCTAACGTGTTTTGCTACAACACGCATCACGGTATTGAAGATTCTGTTTATGTGTTAGAATACGTACTGCAGTCTCGAAACAGAATGCAGTTAAAATTGAATATGGTATAGATTCTGAGAAGGAACTGAAAGATCTGAAGAGTGTGCAGCATTTCTAGAGCCGTGATGAAACCAGTTGATTTAGATATAACCTCATGTCCATGTAATAATAGTTTCTAATAAAACTGTCAGAGGTTATTAGATGCTTTACAGGTTGTTACAATATAATCGTTCAAGGTGAAGACGATGAGGTGAATGTATCTCAAAATCTCGATGATGGTGATGCTCTCCATGAAATTTCAATAAAATTAGATTACGTCACTCTTATCTCAGAATAGAAACTTTTAAATCGTTTAGTTAACATTGCTATTAATCTCAACTGGTAAAAATCCATATAACATGAAGTACATATGAGAGTGTGTGTGTGTTAGCAAAATTTTTAAAATATTTGTAAGTGTTTTGAAAGTAAATTTTATAAGTACAACATAACTGCTAAATACGAGTAGCAGTAATTAGGTTTTGTGTATTACTTTCTAAATTAGTTAATGATCGGAATGTAATAGCCATTTTATATCCAACGATTCACAAATCGTGTTTAGTGAGATTACATGTGGACACGTTGTATAAAATATATTTCAGTTCAACATATGGTACTGCTGAAGGAAAAAACACTAAAGGTGAGCGTATTATTTTAATATATCATGATATATATATATATATATATATATATATATATATATATATATATATATATATATATATATATATATATATATATATATATATATATATATATATATATATTTACCTGATATTGCTAACAAAAATGTCGATAAGGATTTTTAAAATGTAATATTACTCTTATAAGATGACGTCATAAGATCACCTCTACAGATAGTTGGTACGTATTCGTTGATTTTAAACTTGTAGTTATTGTTAATTCACGTATAATAATAAACCATTAAAACCTTTTGCCTTTTATTTCCATTATATCAGTTAGAAATTCTTAAAAACATGTTAATTTAATTTAACTCTAGGTTATATATAAGTAATTATTACTTTCCAGTCTTTTTAATGGGGTTTTTATAACAGTTAACGAACACGTTTCTATGAAACAATTTTGTGTGTATGTAATGAACATGCAAATAAATCAGATATAAATTTCCGAATGTATAGGTGGTGTCTGTTTAGAAAGAGAATCTGTCTATACATAGAGGATCATTGCATTAGGGTAGAAATTATTTATTATTTCACGTCATATTTAATTAGACTTTAATGTATTCAGTTTGAACTGTAATCTTCAAGACCAACCCCTACATCTGCCCCTCACGTGAGCAAGTACAAAAATACTGTCAAAAAGGCTCTTAATACAACATCGAAAATTCCATCAAGGGTTAAAATGTACATCTCTCAAGTAAGTGAGCACAAAAGACCTAGCTGTCAAAAAGGCCCTTAATACTACCAATAATAATTAGGGTTAAAAATTCCATCAAGGGTTGAAAAAGGACTCCGAAAAAGAAGCGAGTACAAAAAAGGCTTAGCTGCCAAAAAGGCCCCAATTAGGATTGAAAATTACATCAAGGGTTGAAAAAGGCCACCGAAAAGAAACCATAAAAAAAATAAGGGTTGAAAATACGACCTCCACGTGAGCGGGTAAAAAACAAAAAGGCTTTAATTAGGGATAAAAATTGCAGCAGGGGTTGAAAAATGCCTCCGAAAAGAAACCATAAGATAAGGGTGAAAAATACGGTCCCCACGTGGGCCTGACCGGAAGTGACGTCAAAATCAAGTGCCTCACTTCTACTCATATGTAAATTATAATTAATGGTCCAATTCAAAATGGTTATAGACAAAATGTTGTACGCAATTCGTGGGATACGTCAAAATCGTATAACTCGACCATTCGGCATCGTTACGCAACTTTCACATGCATTGATATTAAGATATGCATCGCACTTATTACGCAAATAACTATTATGTAATGAACCAATTTTTGGAGAATTTGATTGGAATTTAAATTAAAGAATAGACATTAAGTGCGTTAGCGCAACTAGGACCTGACTTTTAACAAATTGTCAATTTTTTTTGGAGGGAATAATTTGTGTTTCAGTTTATTCAATTAATTCACATATTTGTCCTGTGCGGATTACAAAAAAAAAATGTAAGAGCTGTTGATGTCTTTATAACTTTTTGGAAATAACGAAATGCGGTTCTGCTTATTTGCATGCAAGCGTATTACAATTTTTAATTGTTAAGGTAACAATCCTAAATATGTAACTGATGCTGTAACCATCGATTTATAATCTATGTGTAGGAAATGAGAATATCTTGTGGACGTTAAACTTTCCATAACGCCTCTATCGTTTATTTTTGCGAATTAGACCATAAACATCATCTTTATTTTTTTACACAAATAATTACTAATATTCCAAATAAAATGCATATATTATTGTTTAAGAGATAGATCAATAAGACACTAATGGCCGGTTGCATAAAGCCTATCTTAAATGTTAAGGCTTTCTTAAGTCGTTAAGAACGTCTCAAACGTTCTTAAACTAAAAATCGGGTTGCATAAACAAAATAGTAAGGTTAAGTTAGTCTCAAATGCCGCTAAATCTTTCTTAGATTTGAGATAGCAATATCGACATCTTAAATTAATTTCCTTTCGATTTAAAATTTAGAAAATTCAGTTTTTGTTCTATTGTTATTAAATTTTAATAAATTTTCATTGTATTTTGATTAAGAGCAACTATTGTTACAATACATAAAATATTTTTTTATTTTTAATTTTTTTTATTTTTTCATAAATACCAAAACAATTACAAGTAAGTAATACGTACACAATCATATTTATTTATAATATAAACAAATCCGTCTTTTTATTTTCTAATATGTTTCGGTAACTAAACTATGAATTAATTGAAGTTACAATATCATGGAATTTGTTGCTCGTTTCTACTTATTTTTATATCTAATTAAAATAATACTTACCGATTAATTAATTCGCACCCCTTCCTTTTTTTTTTTGTTATATTATTATTCATTTCTAAGGCAAAGAATTTATTATTATTGGAATAATATTATAAATTAAGACGTAAATTATCACCGTGAATTGTTGATAACTGCAATAACCTAAACAAACAATCTAACCTCAATTCATTGAAATTATTGTTGTCAAAGCGTCGAACTAACGAAATTACCAATGTTGCCACATGAATCCCATACTTAGTTAAGAAGATCTTAAACTAATTTAATTTTCTTTTACGCAACCCAATTAAATTTAAGAAAGTTTAAAATTTAAGAGCGCATGAGTAAAGAAAGTCTTAAAATATTGTTTATGCAACCGGCCATAAGCCTTGAAAAACAAAATAATAAGCAATGTAATTGGGCTTCACGTTTCAAACAGCTTTCATGCGTGAAATTAAATCACTTCTTTTTTCAAAATTCTGCATGCATAATTACATTATATATTTATCTAGGTTGCAATCCCAACCAAAAACCACCTTCTGCAGCTAAAAATAGCCCTGTCTTGCTTTGAACCAATGGAATTTTTGTTTTTTCAACAGGAACAATATTAAATTTACTAAGAATTTTGAATAGAATTAATTTTGTTTCCAACAATGCAAAACGGAACCTACAAATAAACTATTGGTTTTGTTAATTGATCCCATTTTACTCACCAATACAGCTCTTTGGGCCTACTCCAAATGGCAGATAAGTATAAGGCTTGATTGTATGAACGTTCTCTTTCGAAAACCGGCCAGGGTTAAATTCATCTGGATTTGGGTAATATTGTGGATCTCTATGAATTGCATATATGGGAATCCAACAAACTGTATCTGTATCGAACTTCACAATCTTTTCATGAGGTAAGCTAGGTTCTATTGTAAATGGTCTTATAGATTTTCTATCTGTGAATGTAGCTGGTGGCCATTTTCGAAGAGTTTCTATAATGTCCATTATTACAAACATACATATAATATACTTTCTTTATTTGTACCCTGGATTTGGGAGTTATTTTTACAAAGTTCGTATAATATTTTTCACTAACGTCAAATTTGATTAATTTATTTTCACATGATTGACATGTGTTGCTTTTTTTTAAGTATTAAATATCTGGTGTGGAACACCAAACGACCTTCCAACCTACAAAATGGTAATTGAAAGAAATGAAATAATTCTAATAACATTTTTTTAGGATAATTATGCAACCTCTTTTATAATGTTAATTACGAAAATGTGCAACATTGTAAAAACAGAAGCAATAACCTATGTCAAACAGACGTTTAAAACTTCATGTCTAACAGAGGTTAATAGACATCTAGATGCTAACTTAAACAATTAAAAGAAATGAAATAATTAGAATTATAATTTTTTTAGGCTAACTATGAAACTTCTTTTTTATACGTTCATAACGAAAACAGGCTATATTGTAAAAACAAAAAACGTTACATGTTAACTGAAGAAAAATTCCAAAGCTGCCCACTTCTATAAAATATCAATAATGCAGTATAACCATTTTGATCCATATTTAATTCACTTTTGTTGTGTGTACCTTAGAAATTTTTTAGCAGCGAAATTACTCGTCATAACAAAAAATTTCTTAGAACATAATTAATCGATATTTGTAAGGTATATATCTAGCTATTTTTATATCTTTGAAATATGCAGCTGTTTTAGAAACATTTGATAAAAACCAAAAACTGCCCTAATAAACCCCTATCTCCGCCGCTGGATTCTCCCACAATCTAATCAGCTCTAACCCAAATAAAAAAAAGCTTAAGTACAAAATTTTAATTACGTAGGTATTTTTGTTCTGGATTTATCGTGGACACTAACATACATCCACACATAAAGACACATAAAATAAATGGAGTACAAGTACACAATTTTTAATGGACCTAAGCAGCTATGCGAACAAAAAACATGTCGAATTAAAAATCACTTTTCTCAGGAAGTTCATCCAATTTCTATATTCAAGTGAAAATGTGATTCGCGTTTTTAGATGAAACGTGGATTTATCAAAATGGGAGTAATATTCGTCGTTGGGTGCATGATAATGATTTTAAAAGGAATCCTCACACAAGATTACGCACAGCATTGGCTTCTTAGAGGGGTGCGACTACTTACTGGACTCACAAAATAATGAACTTTTCCAAAATTGGGTGGTTAATCAGTTCATTCCTGCTTTGGATAGACTGCAATCAAAACGTGTGGTGGTAATGGACAACGCACCGTATCACTCGGTGCAGTTGAACAAACCACCAACTTTTTCTAGCAATAAATCTCAAATGCAGGATTCTTTGATTAACCACAATGTGAAAATTAACGACAATTTAACAAAAAAAACAATTGTGGGCGTTGATTAAACCATTTCGAGAATATCATACTAAACGGTTTGTAATTGACATTTTAAAAATGCATGGTCATAAAGTGCTTTGTTTAGCCCCATACCATTGTCAGTATAATCCAATTGAGTTGGTATGGGGTTGTTGCAAGACCTTCTATAATAAGCACATAATTCGCAACCTAAATCAAAAGATAGGGTTTCAAATTTATGGCGTCTTGCTCTTTCAAAGTGTATGTCCGACATGTGGCACGGCTAGTAAATCAATGCGAAAAAATAATTTTGGACAAACCTAATGGGGTCAATTTCTGTTGAAAATGTTCCACCATTCATTATTTCTCTTTAGAAATAAGATTCAGATTCGGAACTTTCTTCTGAAAATGATGAACCTAATTCAGATGTAGAAATACTACCCGAAGGACAGTAAACGACAAAGCAGTGTGATTCCTTTATTTATTTGTGTCTAGTTTTTAATATTGTTGAAAGTAAATGTTTTTAGTTGTATCAAATTATTTTGGGAAATTTAATGAAAATGTTTTATTTCAATTGAAAGACACCCCAGAATAAGTTTATGGGTAAGTTATAATACGGCGGAACCTTACTTCTTCACTCAAAATTCAATACGCTCCTTTTATTGTTACACAGTTGCTATTAATTTCAATTAAATGTGGCAACTGTTCAAATAATTTTGACATATAATCAGATTTGAGGTTAGTGAGAACCGTATAATACCAGCATACTTTTGGTGTAATAATAAAACACACCAAATCTGGGAGGCAAATAAAAAATAGTAGTTGTCGTAACTAGTGCGCTGTTTACACATTTCTTGGTGCGAGGCCGTTCATTTTTTACCCAAGGCGTAGCCAAGGGATAAAATATAAGGCCGTGCACCAAAAACGTGACAGCGCACGTGTAGAAAAAAATTTAATTTTGAAACATTTGATGACAAATATCAAATTAAATACATAAACAAAAAAGTTTATATATTTAGTTATATACCACTTTTTTGTTTATGTATTAAAGTAGCGATTACAAAATAGTATATTAAGTATTAAGAACAGTAAGGACGGTTTACCGATCGACGATAATATTGGAGGAGTTCGGTAAACTACTTACTGTTCGAAATGCTTATGCTATTTTTTGTGCGATCAACAATACACTTGATGGCAAAATGTAGGCAAAACACATTTTATTTTATCTCAAAATTGCTTAAAAGATGACCACAAGCCGAGCCACAAGCGTATGTATTGTTTTCTTAGTAACCTGAATGTTAATGTGACAGTTGTAAAATAATTGTGTCAGAAATTCTAATCAGTAAACTATTATTATTATTATTATTATTATTATTATTATTACTATTATTATTATTATTATTATTAAACTATTATTATTATTATTACCATTTCCAATTGTAACAATTGTACATTTAATTTTAATATTAATAAATAATACTATACCCAAAACTCTGGCAGGTGTTTCAGTAAACTATGAATTTCACTTACTGTTCGCTGAACGGTAAATAAGTTACTTACCGTTCAGTTAGACTCATTAAACAGTAAATGCCACCTACTGTTGTCAAAACAGTGACAGTAAGTTGACAAAAATGAACGATCGCACAAAAAAATAGATTATGTGTTCGTCTTTTACAGTTACCTGAAACTACTTGATCCATGTACGTCATACCGAGTAAAGATTCATAAGTTAGTTCCCCATCATCTGTCAAAATGCTGTCTACCTCATTTTGAAGTTTACGTTGAATTTCATTATTTACAGCCAATTCATACGCAGAAAAACACATAGCAGTGGCAGAGGTATCAAAACCAGCTAAAAAGAATGCTAGGGCTTGAGCTGCAATGTCTCTATCTGAAATAGAAGCTTTTATTGTATTTTGTGATTTGTCTATATCAGATTCTTGTGCAACTGCAAAACCAGAATCATTTTCATTTTCTTCATCATCATGCTTTAATTTTCCCTTCCTAGCTTCCATTAGTAAGTGTATCATGTCGGGACGAACAATTCCTTTTTCATTTCGTAAAGAAATACTGTCTTTAATAATATTTACAAAAAAATTCTCAACGGGTTTTGAAATAATAGATAGATTTAAAACCTAAAAGTATTGCAATAGAATGTTTAGTTATAATCAGTAGTAAATTGAACCTGTGCTAGCTTCGGACTAATAGTCTGCATAAATAATTTTAATCCCTTTAAAAGTGATATTTGGGTGGCTTTTAAACCCATGACATAAAATTCATTATCTCTGTCTTTTAAGGAATTGCATGTGATACCAAAAGCCGTACTTCCTATTATGTCGTTTGAATATCGTGTAAATGCATCTTTTATTTCCAATGTTATTAATCCATTTTGGCATTCAAAATACTTAATAAATTGATTAGAGCAAACCTGCATTAAATTAAACATAATTTTCATTTTGCTGCTAGTGAAAGCAGGGCTTAAAGTAGACCTTGACGTACGCCATTTCTCTCCCCCTTAAATTAGAAGCTACAATTTGACAAATCGTAAATACAAATTGTAGGTACCTTTCATAAAAATATATTGTTGGCTAATAGTGGATCAATCTCTTCAAGTACCACAGTTCCATGCTCAGGAAACGTATCAGATTCCTTCACACTAATTTTTTTAATTAACTCAGGATCTCTTAGCACTAATGTCGGCAATAGAAATTGATAAGCACCAAAGTATCTAAAAAATTTGTAATTTTCCATAGCAAATATTTAAAGCTAACCTCTTATTTGGATGAGAATTGTACATTTGTTGTTAATTCTCCAAATGATAACTGCCTTCTTATGAGAGGCCCAAAATTTCCTAATAAAGGAGATGGTCTTAGATACGGTATGTTTTTCCTTTTCCAATATTTATGGGGTTCCAAGATTCGAAAATAAACTATTAATAGTAGAAAAACTGCTAGTAAGTATACGAACATTTGGAAGTATTCTAGATTTCTGAAATTAGAGGTATAAATATTACTTATCCCTATCAATCAATTTGTAGATAATAATATATGGCTTATTCAGTTTTATCTTTGTAGTATTTAGATTTTGTTTGAGGTAATACCAGCGAAACGAATATGTAGTGCATTTTACACATGCTTATCCTTTGGCTTTATTTCACGATAAATTACTCAAAATCTATTTCTACTGGTTGATATTAGAATTAATACCTATACTTTAAAACACTTATACATTTTAATTATGGTGCAATAATAATTATGTGGAGCCCTCTTGTGACAAACTCATGCAAAGAGCAAGAAAATGGCTTTGTACGTTCTACTTCTATATAACCTTGATAGAATGTCTAATGTGATTTTAATACTCTTATAACTAATATACTTTTATACTCACAAAATAATACTCAAACTAAAACTATTTATTTTGCTAAGGTATATCTTCAATTCTACAAAGTATTATAAATAAAACTTGTTTCTAGTTATGGACTATTATATAATGTCATGGATATATGCGTATTACCTACAACTAAATAGGAAACGCGCCTATGCTTGTATCTACAGTAAGTGTGTAAACGAAAAGGAAAAAGATACGTTAAGGTATTCCCATCGCGCTCGCACTTTCGGGTCTTTCAGGGAGTCCCAGGAGTTCGTACCAAAAACTTGGGAGATGATAGAGGGACTAAAAATAATTATAGGACTTCAAAAAAATTTTTTGCCTTAAGCCCTTCGTTAACGAACTATAGCGCTCTAAAGTTGGGAATTAAAAATTGTTTTTTATTTATAATTATTAAATGACTTATTGAAATTAATAAAATTTTAACCGTTTATAACCACCATAAATGTACACTTGGTGGCGTCATAAACAAATCTGCAATACACTTGTGAACTCAGGTACGGACTAAGTTCAATGGTTGATGCGGAAATTTTTGTTTGAAATACAACTTTTTTCACCTATAGATGTTACAATTAAATTTCTTAAACATTTCTAAAGAAAAGAACTCGATAAAATTAACGGTTCAAGAAATACGGGCAATTTTTGTATCGCACTGCACACTCATTGGCGCATTCACCATTTTTTTAAAATAGCATTACAGTAAGCATCCTATATTATTAGTAAATTATTAATAAATCCACATTTATGAAAATGAACTTTTATATTTCTTATACTACTTTTTTTACTTACAACGGTGACACATGAAAACTTTAATGAAAACGAACACATCTTAATTTAACGAAAGTAAAAATACGAATAAAATGATAAAAAAAAAAAATCGATGTAATCAAATTTCACATTTTCAAATTTTCCAACAAGTACTTATCAGTAATTTGCAGTAAATGAGCATAAAAATAATCCGCTTTTAATGTGAAACGTGTTTGTACTATTATTTTAATAAAAAATGCGTTATTCTAAGTAGGCGGCTGTTATCTCACTTTTAAATCATTTATAAATATTTTGTCTGCACTTGTGAGGGTGAGACATTGTCACTTTATTTATTTAAAATTCAAAAATTGAAGAATTTAATTTAATGAGTGTGCGGATATGCACATGATGTTTGGAATGGCAGATGGTAATTCTAGCCTGACTAGAAGACTTTATTCGTAACGTTATCCGAATCGAAGGTTACCAAATAGGAAAACGTTTGAATGCATAGATCGGAGTTTAAGGGTGACGAACACCAAATGAGTAAAATATACTGCATTAGTAAGTAACTTCTGTAGTTAAAACGCAAGAAGTATTTAACTAAAGAAGTATTTTACTACTGGAGATTTTTTTGGAGAGCTCATGTACAGGATGCTGCTTTAGTTGAAATTTCTGTAGTTTCTGGGAATACTCTCTTAGTTGTGCAGTCCCGCGCAGATCATAACCTCAAACTGTTGGTAGGACTACTGTACTTTTGATTTGTGTTTTGCGCAAATTAGTATTTATCTTCAACTCTTCTATTTCTTGTGTTAAAAACGGTTTTTTTGTTACTGTACAAACCTCCGTGTTTAGTTTATTTTGTAGACCATATATTTCTACATGGCTCTTGAGCAGAAAAAAAAAGAAAGCAAAACACATCTCAGATGCTGATAAGGCTATGTTTATTGAAGTGATGAAACGCTATGTTAGTGTAATAGAATCTAAAAACATGACAACGTTATTATACAAACGAAGAGAAGAGCTTGGCATGACATACATGATGATTTCAATCCCGAGGCTACAGTGTCAAGAACACTATTCCAGTTGAAAGTATTATGGAAGGACTGCAAGGCCAAAGCAAAGAAAGCAATGTCTAGAGACAAAAGGGAAAGAATCAAAACTGGTGGTGGAAATAAAGAGTATGAAATGGACACTACCACAAAAACCATTGTTTACATGATGCCTCAATTCTTTGAGAGTGTGTCAGAAATGCAAGATGACGATAAGGAAGAACAAGATGTGATAAGTCACGAGGAATACAATTCGGAGAAGGAAGATGATTCTGCACCACAAGATAGGGGATGTAAAAAAGCGACGTCCACATCAAAAGAGATCAGTAGCAACACATCAAACAAAACCAAGTGGGATAGTTGTGTGTTATGTATTCTTTGGTATTTATCTACAACATGGCACATAGTTATAGAAATGGTAAAGACAAGTTGTAATTGTATCTTTTACCTTTTAGGCAAAAGGCAGATCCATTGCAGAAAAACCTACAAAACGGCAATGCCCAAGCAATGAAATTGTTGACAGTCACGGATTTCCTGTCATTGAAAATTAAGCTACTTCGTGAAGAGTATAATGCTAGAATGATGTTGATTGATAAACAAAGAGAATTCACTGAAACTGAACACTGGTTCACAACACAACTGGAAATGTTTATTTAAACAATTTGTCATCGATGGGAAATTTATTGCTTTGTAAAGATAACTTATTACCTTTGTCAAGCATATTATAGCTAAGATTACTGACAATTGTGTCATAATTATATGGTATCCATACTTTGAAACTGGTTTATAACTAAAATAAATGCATTGAAAGTGATTACAAATTTATTATACAGTTTCCTGTGCAAGATTTGCAGCATTGCCAGTAGAAACGTCAGTTTATAATGAAGACACATACGAAAAATACAGTTAACGGAAAAAGTAGTTTAAAATTAAAGCTCTTCGAACTGCATTTCCTCGTTCTACAGCTACTTCCATATTATACGGTTCATTTTCTACATCGACCTCATCCACTTGGAGAACATCACCTACATCAATACCAAAGCTGTGTTGAACACATGAAGCTACTATTGCGTTTCCACACTAGGTTGGATGGAATTTCATTCCTTTCTCAAAAATGTGAAACCTTTTTTAGGACTCCAAAAGTTCGTTCCACAATTACATCGTCTTTCCCTTGGTTTGTAGGTTGCAGCACTGCAGTCATTATATTAGGCGACAACGCATAGCCACAGTCACCGACAAGTAAACCGTCCTACTCGCCAGGTTCAAATCTTGCAGCAACTGTGCTGTTATCCCAAATCCTAGCGTCATGTGTTGAATCGGGCCACCGGCTAATAACATTCATGAATTTCATATCAGCATCACATATCACCTGAACATTGATGAAAATAAAAACCTTTTCTATTTCTAAACAGTTCATTGATGTTTCCTGGAGGGCATAGTATTCTGATATGAAAGCAATCAATGGCTCCTATAGCATTTGGAAAACCGTCTAATCTATAAAATGATCGCTTTTTAGCAATACACTGCTCTTCAGTAATTGGAATGTTAATACAACGTGATCAATCGCAAGTGTACTGTAGTGGTATGACAAAAATCCCTAGTTGTTAATACTGTTGTGTTTTGCAGTTGGCTGCTTTGGATTTTTATTGTGGTTTTAGTCGTTTTAGTTTATGTCAGTTTATGTCATATTATACCTTCGTTTTTCACTTTTGTATTTTCTTGAGTTATTCACAAACTGTCTATATCAAGACAAATTATATATTCTGAATTTCAAATTGTGATATCGAATTTAATCGTCATGCCGTTTTCAAACATGTACTGTAAATTTTATTTAATTATAATGAAATTATAACATTTAAATACTTAAGATTCATTATTTTGTAATGATTTAATCCAATCATTAAATAATATTTTATTTATTTTGTTGTATTTTATAGGGATGCAGTCATCAAATACAAATTGTCATTATTTAAATTAAGATAATATTTTATAATATGTATAAGTTAATGACCTTCATACAGATTTGAAACTGATCGTAGTTTTTACTCGAACCATGCTCTAGAGTAGCTAGAGCAATACAGCTTCTTACCAACCTATCAGTGGTACCAACTTAAATATTTTGATCACGTGGTATACACTGCAGATTGATCACTCTGTATATGGCGGTTTCAAAGAGAGCAAACCATTAATTACTTTGTTAAGCGCCCTGCCAGCTGTACTTCTATGAACATTTACTAATAGGTACCTGTACGGAATATCCTTAAACCACACAGTAGCTGAGGTCTGGTGACAATACAAAGTTTCTATCCGTATCATATTCAAGGTAAGGACCTATCATTTCAAGAAGAGGCAACACAGAATCTTTATTAAAACCAAACCGTTCTCTAAATTCACCGTTTGAGTACATATCAATAGGGTCTCTCCTATCACGAACCGTACGCGCAATTGGTGCATTCAATAGATAATCTATGTAATCAGCATAATCCATGGTTAACACAAAACTACAATCTACTTAAAACAAACTACATGGTTAACCCTACTGAAAACGACAATATTTCGATCCTCCATAACTTACACCTACTAGGGGGTAGGAGTATATGTTAGCACAGATTTATGCTTAACTTACTAGTTTAGTACACAACTCTACACTGGTGCACACCAACCTTAAACTTTCTCTGAAGACTAATCTACAATACTACGGGAGTAAAACACTCCTGAAGTTAGAATACTAAAATAGTGTAAGTAGCAAAAGTCACTATTTTCCTATCCTTTTAGTTATATGCTACATTACTTTGACTTTCTCCTGTTTGGTGTTTGTCACCCTAAGAGAATCAGGTACGTTAGCTTAATGTAGTAATTTCATAAACTGGTTTTTACAATGGATAATTACGTTCTAGGTTCATTTTTACCGAAGAAAGGTGGCGAACGAAGTATAAAAACGTGCATACTCCAATAATTGAAGAAAACATACTAGATGCTGTTGAGAAGAACCAGTATGAGGAAACTTTCGGTACAATTTAATATTTTAAAATCACGCATATATAGAATTCTACACGAGCAACTATTGCATGCGTTTCATGCTATGTTACCAGATTACTGTCCTCCTAGGCTTAATTATGCGAACTGATTTTTGGGTAAACAACAGGGAAGACCAACGTCTCATTGAAAATGTGCTATTTACATATGAAGCAAGTTTTACTAGGGATGGTATAATTAATTCCTATGACCTACACATGTGGGATGATGAAAATTCCCACGGCATAATTGAGACTAAACACCAACAAAGGTTTATAGTCAACGTCTGGGCGGGTATTATAGGCAACCATTTAATTGGTCCGTATATCCTCAATGAGCGTTTAAACGCACAGACTTATTTACAATTTTTGCAGGATACTCTGCCATATGTACTACTGGATGTACATTTACAAAACCACCAATGTATGTGGTTTATGCACGATGGGGCACCCCCTCACTTCTATCGTGAGGTACGTCCCTATCTAAACACATTTTTCCAGATAGGTGGATAAGAAGGGGTGGACCATTGCAATGGCCAGATATCAACCCATTAGATTTTCATTTTTCTTAAAAGTTTAGTTTACAGTACACAGCTAAACACAAGAAATTAATTAATTGATAGGATACGTTTTCACAGCGAAAACATTCGAAATAATACTGGAATGTTATTCCAAGTACAACGATCTAATCTTAGAAGACTGAGGAAATGTGTGGAATTAAGGTGAACCCAAATTGAACATTTTTTTGTAATTTTATTATACCGGTTTGACTTTTTCATTATCGTTATTTTTTTAGTTACTCGTTACTTTAATCTGTTATAATGGAATATAGTTATTCAATTTTAAGGTTTTTGTTGTTATTTTCGTATTTTTATTTTTGTTAAATTAAAATGTATACTTTTTCATTAAAGTGTATTTAACATCACCCATAAAACTAGTAAAAAACTTTTAAAGTTTATTTTTATAGATCTACATTTTAAAAAATGGTCAATGCGCCAATGGGTGTGCAGTGCGATATAAAACTTAAATGTGGCATTTATAAGTGAAAACTTATATTTAAAAAAAATTGCCGCATCAACCATTGAACTTAGTCCATACCTGAGTTCACAAGTGTAGTGCTGATTTGTTTATGAAGCCACCAAGTGTGAATTTATGGTGTTTATAAACGGTTAAAATTTTATTAATTTCCAATAACTCATTTAATGTAATATAAATAAAAAACAATTTTTAATTCCCAACTTTAGAGCCCTATAGTTCGTTAACGAAGGGCTTAAAGCAAACATTTTATATGAAGTACTAATAATTACTTTTAGTCACTCTATCATCTCCAAAGTTTTTGGTACGAACTTCTGGTACACTCTGTATATATATATATATATATATATATATATATATATATATATATATATATATATATATATATATATATATATAAACGATAATATTGAATGAATTGACGATGTATTTCAATTTAAAAACTTTATGGTGTAAACGCCAAGTATTCAATTAAATCAATTTTTAATTAAAATCCTATAGGCAACCAACATTACACGACGTATTTTTATAACTCCTCTCCTTAAGCTTATTCCTTTTCTTACAGTTAAAAGCAAATAGGATGTACCATTAAAACTTAATAGTATTAATACTTAGTTAAACATTATCCTAAACACTTAATTTTGTTCATAAAGGAACTATTAAGCATTAATTATGATGAATGACAATACTGTGTTAGTGGAGTTGATCGGCCTATTTCCACAGTTTATGCTTTTTGAGCGCGACGTTTCGGAAGCGGACTCTGCTTCCGTCATCAGGCTTAGTCCTGAGAAGGACTGTTTTCGCACTTGAGTCGAATTCATATGTTATATCTAATTTTTCTCAAGTACTTGACTACTCTCAGATTCGAACTTGGTACCTTTCACTTACTAGTCTGACACCTTTACCGCTGAGCCACTGAGTAATCCAATATATATTGTTAGAACTTATATATATATATATATATATATATATATATATATATATTAAACTTTTCCGTGGTTGCGCAGAAGTTTATTGCGCATGTTGCGCCGTAACCTCTTGCGCAGGTGTATTGCGCTTAAGCTCTTCGCGCATTATTGGAATCCATATGGGTTTCATTACTACACTAG
Organism: Vesta saturnalis; assembly: GCA_036346205.1. Classification (NCBI taxonomy): domain Eukaryota; kingdom Metazoa; phylum Arthropoda; class Insecta; order Coleoptera; family Lampyridae; genus Vesta; species Vesta saturnalis. Next base: position 110,907 of record JARFJB010000018.1, on the reverse strand, counting down.
CTTGACTTATTGGATTTTCTGCTAGTGCGATGAATGTGGCTTCTTTGAGCTTTCGACGAGTTGTATTCTCGTCCTTTGCCACTATCTGTATGTTATCCCATTGGATGCGGTGGTCTTCGTTCCAGACATGTTCAGCGATTCTTGATCTTTCTGTTTCCCCCTTGCGGACGTTGTTCTTGTGTTCCTGAGTTCTCACTTTGAGTGGTCTACTGCTCTCTCCTATGTATGCTCTGCCGCATTCGCATGGTATGTTGTATACACAGTTCTTGGAGTTCTGATCTTCATTGTATGGTTTGGTTTTGGTTAGTATTCCCCTGAGCGTTCTGGTTGATTTGAAGGCAGTGCGTATACGCAGGAACACAAGAACAACGTCCGCAAGGGCGAAACAGAAAGATCAAGAATCGCTGAACATGTCTGGAACGAAGACCACCGCATCCAATAATGGGATAACATACAGATAGTGGCAAAGGGCGAGAATACAACTCGTCGAAAACTCAAAGAAGCCACATTCATCGCACTAGCAGAAAATCCAATAAGTCAAGCTAGTGTAGAAATGAAACCCATATGGATTCCAATAATGCGCGAAGAGCTTAAGCGCAATACACCTGCGCAAGAGGTTACGGCGCAACATGCGCAATAAACTTCTGCGCAACCACGGAAAAAGTTTAATATATTGTAATGTTTAATTGGCTTTAATTTATTATTTAAATTATTAAATTATGATTAGGGATCTCAATGGGGATAGGGTTCAAGGATTTAGTTGAAGATAATATATTTTGTATAGAAATATCCTATACTTAATTGAATTTAACGTATAAAATTTGCTCTGAATAAGTTTTGCTTTCTAACGCATGCGTTACTGACTTTAAGTGTAAAATAATTAAAACTGTCAAAAAATGTCAAATAATCAAGAAATTTTAATGTTTGGATCAAAATGTGAAAATTTAGATAAGAAAATGAAATGGTTTGCTTCACAGGTGTTTACACAGGTAAATAATTGAAAATTCTTAATTAATAACATATAACAAATATTATTTGCAGGGAAATACCAATAACAGGGTTATAAAAAATTTTAAAACTCACAGATACAATCCTTCCTGTCGATTGAATGATGTCTTCAAACTTCAGCTGGAGGCAGGCAATGTTCACTCGGATGTTGTTGTTACGAATATCCAACTGCTATCTCGGTTCTCGAAGACACCAACCTCCAATCTTCAAGATGTTTTCTTTTCCAAAAACGGCAACCTCCAAACACTTATTTACAATGGTAACTTTTATTTAAAATGGTTTTAAATCTTTATGACTGATTTCGTTTAAAATGTATTATTAGTATCCAAGATTTTTGTTAACACAATTTTATTTTAGTTACCGAAAATATAATATTTATTTAAGAGGAGTTGTCCGGATAAATAAAACAACTTTTCACCAAATAAAATGGAATTTAATTTGGTATATCAGAATTATTTTAAATCGGAAAACATGAAAACAAATTTTACACAAAATCGTGACATCAATTAATCGTACAGCAATAATTTATTAACAACGACAGGTATCGGTGACCGAACTATTTAAATTTTGACCGAAGTTATAAAAACAAGTGCTCTCGAAATTATTCGTACCGTAAACTTTCTCGACGAAAATAAATTAGGTTATGTAAACACTAAATTAGCAACACTGTTTTAATCTTTTCACTTTTTGAACAAAAACTGGAGAGAGAATGACTTCCTGAGCTCTTGCTTTTATAGGTTTCTGGTTGCTACAGAAATTTCAATTTTTTTACAGCCATATTGCAAAATTTACAATGAATGTGATTGGCTAATCAAAATTAAGAATTGTACATAAATGGAATTTTGGCCGTAACTTTCTTATACATGGTCGGAAATGAAATTTAAAACAGAAATGAAAACTATGTGAAATTTCGAATAAAAGGACACCGAATAAGCAATAAATCCTACCACTAATAAACGAAACAACTTAATCTAATCAAAATAAGCTACTAACTATACACCCTTACAAGCTACACTAAAATTACTTGCGAAAATGGAATTCTGAGGACAATTTACATAAGAAAACATATCTTTTTAAATTCGAAACATTTACTTTAATGAAAATTTTAAGTTTTGTAAATTTGTCTAGAAATCACCTTATATTTGGCAAATTTTTGCGGATAAAACGCTGTATCCTTATAAAAACTTATTTATATTGTGAAAGAACATCTATTATTTGCTTTAAGAGCAAAAACTAAATCTAATAATATGGAAAAAGTATAAAATTATGTGAAAAATCTAAAATTTACAACGTAACCATACTTAAATTTTAAATATGAAATAAATTCATATTAAAAATGTTTTAGCACTTTAAATGTTATGTTTAAGGTTTGTACAACTTGTCTTTATTGTTCACACTACTTATTTGCAATGCATAATGTTATTTAGTCTTGCATTGAAAATGTCTCATCGTCTAACACTGTTTTGGGATTTTTACACTATAAATTGTACGGCACTATAAATGTTTGTATGCCAAAATGTTCTAAATGTCTTTCTTCTTGTGAATCATTTATATAAGTTTTGCGGTGAACTGGATAGGAGCTATTGATCGTCACCTATGAATGTCAACATTCTACAGGAGAATTAAGTCTTGTGGCTTACATTCGTATCGTCCGTACCGACGACCCCAGTTAGCTCAAGAGCATAATACTGCTAAATTGACATGGTCACAAGAGCGGTGGGACTCGGGCCTTCAATGGAATAACATCATCTTCAGCGACGAATCGCGTTTTTGTTTGTGGCCAAACGATGGTCGTCAGAAGGTGCGGCGGTTTCGAGGAGAATGTCGAAGTTTAGAGTTTATTGAAAGACGACCTACAGGCTTAACACCTGGAGTCATGGTTTGGGGCGCCATATGTGTTGGTGGAAGATCTCCTCTTTTGTTCATTCTAGGCACATTAAGTGCTGAGCGTTACATTGATAATGTTTTGGAGCTTGTGGTAGTACCGTTAATGGCAGACGTTGCCAAATGGTATTTTGCAACAAGATAATGCTAGACCACATATCGCAGATGTTACAAGAAGGTTTCTGGATCAAGTGCTGCTATCAGTATTGCCGTGGCCTGCGCGATCGCCAGATCTTTCGCCTATTGAACATGTATGGGACATGATGGGTCGAAAACTAAGGCAACTACCACGGTCCTCAAACTACGACACCATCTTCAGGTAGCCTAGGATGAAATTCCTCGGGAGGATATAGACCATCTCATAGAAAGCATGCCTTGGAGAGTGAACGCCTGCATTGTTGTGGCGATGGCGATACACACTATTAACATTTTCTTGTTATACATATTAATAAAGCATTATTTTACCATACTTTCAAGATCAAAGCATTATTATTTCTAAGTGGTGCATTTCATTTGAAACGTAGTGTAGAAGGAGTGGCCTTTTGTTTAAATACAACTTTTTTCCAATTTAATGACGTTTTATAAACAAAATTATAAATGTGCCATGAGTTCACCAATTTCGGCTACAATTGAAATTTTGGCAATGGAATTTTTAGAAGATGTTTGTTTACGAAATCTTAATTTTTCTACTTCTTTTTATTATTTTAACAGCCGAAGAAAACATGGAAAGTGAAATAACGAAATTTCTTTTTTAGGTACGTTACTAATCCGACATACTGATAAAATTAAATTAGATTGGTTTCAAAAAAAACTCATAGTTGGAAATATTTACATTTTGATTCAAACCATCCAATAAGTATGAAAATAGACACAATTGGAAATACTATTAAAAAATGTTTACGTTTATCAGACCCCGAATTTCAACCAAAACTCTTAATAAAATTAAATTAGCTTTTAAAATAATAATTATCCAATTAATTTTATAAAAAATATTATTAAAAAACAAATAAATAAATTTTATAATAATAAAAAATAAGTAAAATGGAAAAAAACAAAAACTAACAATTTTGTTGCAATTCCTTTTGTAAAAAAAGCTTAAATTTTAAATCATTATCCAAATTCAATATCACACCTGCATTTTTTCCGCTAAATAAAAGCTATCGTTTATTCACTAATTTATAAACCAAAATTCCTAAAATAAATGAAACAAATACCGTTTATGAAATACCATGTTCCTCTTGTAATGAATTATATATTGGTATTACATTACAACCGTTAAAAAATAGAATTTTACAACACAAAAGCGACATTAATTTAAAACCAAATTTTACGGCTTTCGCAAAACATACTATAGATTTAAAACATTCTTTCGATTTTAACGCGGTTGAAATTTTAGATTTAGAAAATAATTATAAGAAACGACTCATTTCGGAAATGTTATTCATGAAAATTAATAAAAACGTATGTAATAGTAAGAAAGTGTTACGATTCTATTTTAGAAAATTTATAAAAATAAAAATATAGTATGTTTTGATCCAGTTAGATGAAATATGTCATTATAGGTTTCCAATTGTCATTTCTAAAGAAGATATAAAACGATAGCGATATATAAAAATGTCTTTAATGTTGTTACTTATTGACCAAATTATCAATAACATATAAATATCTAAAAAGTCAAATATGTATGTATGTATGTATGTATGTATATATATATATATATATATATATATATATATATATATATAACATATATAGAATGATTTCTATTAATTATTAATTTATTTATTTATAATTTAATTTTAAATGTATGTACGATTTTAAATTATACATTCACCTCGACTATAACAGGGTTTAAGAGAATTAGCTTCTGACAAGTGTATCAAGCATTTTTTTTATTAACTCTCAAGGATTTTTATTTATTTTTAAAATAGAAGGTACATGAGTTTTCGTAAGTAGCCTGTGTGATATGTAATTATACATCACATTCAACGCAAGCAGCGCCATCTTTATATGTAAGGTTAATAAAAGTGTTCGTGATAGATTCTATGTTATACAACAAGAAAATAATCTTCTATTTTAGTAGGTAAGGATTGAATAATTAAATTCAAATTTAATGAAAATGCTATTCATTTAATTGATGCAATGGATGCTCCAGAGCTGGCGCAATATTGGTATTTAGTAAAATCTATGAAGACATTTAACGCTTTTCTTACATAATTTCACAATTACTAAATTACCGAACTATATTATTTTTATTTTTAGAGTATCTTCATTTTTGAATTAACATCTGCTCTGTTTCAGTTTTTAACATTTACTAACCAGAAAAATTGCAAATTATGTGTCGTTTTTACTAAATTGAGATTTTTGAATGGCTAAATTGAAAACAACCACACTGGCTGCTGCATTGTTATAGGTGCAGAATTCATTAATTATGTTAGAAATTTAAATTATCAAATACCTTTGTTATACTAACAGATATCCTAAAAATATTACCATCACTAAATTCTACTCAAAAATCTTTTTAAAGTCACACCTCACTTGCTATTCTTTGGAGATCAACTAATTACTTTCAAAAATACGCATTTTCCAACTGTCAACTGATGAAATTTTCTTTTAATTAAATTGTCCTATTTTGTATGGGAAAACTAAGTTCATAACTGGAATCTATAACCACAAAAACATAAATTAGCAATAAATTCACCTCGACATGGCATAAATACGTTGTGCACTGCTTGAACGAAGGACTTTCACATCCTTTCATTTTGCATCAAACTGTAAATCCAGGTTCCAAAACTTTATCTTAACAACCCTAGGTAAATTTCTTTCATAATAGTTGTTCAGTGGTTTTAGTTAAAACTTTGGAAATCAAATAAATATTTCCTAATATTTTCTTTTTTACTAACTTTCACTGTAAAATTTACCTCCCACGCATCTTATCAAATACAAATTATTTTCTTATTTTTAGAATTAATTCAGAGTATGTCACCAGATCAGGATCCTCTTTCCATAAACGGATATTCTGAAAATTATCAAAGAAAACACCGAAATTATGCTTTCCGCAGAAGATCGGAAACTTAAGATATGAAAATTTTCTCGAATAACTTTAATTAACATAATGGAACTGTTACACTAGATTCATGTACCTATACTTATCTGATGTATAATCGCATACGTAATTATTTATTTATTATTATTAACTCATAAGTGCTACTTTGGCACGTTCATGTTTAACTATACCTGCCAGAAACAATCCTTATATTTTTTCTTTTACTTATAATTATCACCCATAACATACCATCGCAACATATCAGAATTTTTCTTAAATGTATAAATATGGCTATGTACACTAAAAAATTGTAAATGCATTGGGAATACATATCCTAGGCAACCAACATTACCAAGGCGTATTTTATAACTCCTTCAAGCTTATTCCTTTTCTTACAGTTAAAAGCAAATAGGATGTACGATTAACTTTAGAGTATTAATACTTGGTTCAACATTATCCTAACATAATTTTTCATAAGGAATTAATTTATTAATAAATAAAATTGTAATAAATGGAATTTTGGCCGTAACTTTCTTATACATGGTCGGAAATGAAATTTAAAACAGAAATGAAAACTATGTGAAATTTCGAATAAAAGGACACCGAATAAGCAATAAATCCTACCACTAATAAACGAAACAACTTAATCTAATCAAAATAAGCTACTAACTATACACCCTTACAAGCTACACTAAAATTACTTGAAAATGGAATTCTGAGGACAATTTACATAAGAAAACATATCTTTTAAATTCGAAACATTTACTTTAATGAAAATTTTAAGTTTTGTAAATTTGTCTAGAAATCACCTTATATTTGGCAAAATTTTGCGGATAAAACGCTGTATCCTTATAAAAACTTATTTATATTGTGAAAGAACATCTATTATTTGCTTTAAGAGCAAAAACTAAATCTAATAATATGGAAAAAGTATAAAATTATGTGAAAAATCTAAAATTTACAACGTAACCATACTTAAATTTTAAATATGAAATAAATTCATATTAAAAATGTTTTAGCACTTTAAATGTTATGTTTAAGGTTTGTACAACTTGTCTTTATTGTTCACACTACTTATTTGCAATGCATAATGTTATTTAGTCTTGCATTGAAAATGTCTCATCGTCTAACACTGTTTTGGGATTTTTACACTATAAATTGTACGGCACTATAAATGTTTGTATGCCAAAATGTTCTAAATGTCTTTCTTCTTGTGAATCATTTATTATAAGTTTTGTCACTAATTCACTAACAAAAATGTGCGAAAATTGTCTATACTATCCATATTATAACCCTTTTAACTAAATTTTGTATTTCCTGCTTTAAAAACTAAACATACCTTATCCCTAACATAATCCTAACTACATAGTCCATGTTTAAACACCTGTGAAATGTCTACTTGCCAAATTAACTTTGAAAATTGAATTTTATTGTAAAATTGCACTACTAAAATGACTCTACGAAAAGGTGATATTTAACATCTTTGACAATTTTGGTAGCAACAAATTGCTTTTATGATGAAACCAAACTTAGCAAATGATATTCAGATCAATTTATACCAAATAAATTTATTTTAAACACATCGTGAACCATATTTATGTAAAATTGTGTCTCGCACTTGTCTCGAGCCAGAAATTACCCCTTTTATGACCCAAATGTCATGTAAGCTGTCCGATACTTCTATTACCTCTTTCTAAACATCTCAAATTCAATTTAAGAATGAAGATATTTTTGTACAAGAAAATATTAAGTTCTTTAATTGACCTACCTATTAAAATTAAATTTTGAAATATGGATAAATCATGGAGATATGAAATTTACCTCTACTACTACCATCCTTTATATTGACTAATTCATATGTAGTACCCCCAAAACATTTTTTTACCCTATACGGACCTTCATATGGTAGTAAGAGTTTTGCACACATTTTTCGTGCTCTATCTGCAACTGTTAAACGGCGTATGATTACTAAATCTCCTTCCTTAAATGTAACCTTCTTTTAATTTTGGCAGAATGTTTCTTTTCATAATTATCTAAAATCTTCCACAACCTTTCTTTGACTTCTTGGAGTAAATTTTCAACTTCAATTTCTTCTTCTTGTTGCCTCCAGGGTCTTTCTGGTATAATCTTTTTTATTAATGTTATCGGAGCTACCTGTGTTCTAACATTCGGTACTTCATTGATGCACTTCTCTATGACCTTAATATACTTCACCCAAGCATTATGTTTCTCATACGTGAATATTCTTAAAAATTTAATCACTTCTTTGATATATCTCTCGGCTGGGTTGCCTTGAGGATGTCTGATCGAACAGAAATATATCTTTATTCCCATCTCTTCGAACTTCTTTACAAATTTGGCAGTTCTGAAATAAGTGGCATTGTCGGCTAATATAGCTTTTGGCTTTCCTGTTTCTTTCATAAATTTCTCGATAGAAATCGTAGCTTGTTTAGCTGTGCATTCCCTGCTAGGGTATTAATTTTATAAATTTAGAAAAATAGACATTACTAATAATATTTTAATCGTTTTACCAGTGACTTTAAATTCCAAGAAAAATCAATTGCTTATTTATTCAGGATCTTAACTACTTTTGAACTTTATACAAGTACTTTATTAGGTTTCCTTTAGTATTACTCAAACTCAAAATTTTTTAATTCTTGCATATTTATTGGAGATCAACTAATTACTTTCAAAAATACGCATTTTCCAACTGTCAACGTGAATTTTCTTAATTAAATTGTCCTATTTTGTATGGAAAACTAAGTTCATAACTGGAATCTATAACAAAACATAAATTGCAATAATTCACCTCGACATGGCATAAATATTGTGCACTGCTTGAACGAAGGACTTTCATCCTTTCATTTTGCATCAAACTGTAAATCCAGGTTCCAAAACTTTATCTTAACAACCCTAGTAAATTTCTTTCATAATAGTTTATGTTGAGTTAAAACTTTGAAATCAAATAAATATTTCCTAATATTTTCTTTTACAATTTATGTAAAATTTATTCAAGCATCTTATCAAATACAAATTATTTCTTATTTTTAGAATTAATTCATATGTCACCAGATCAGGATCCTCTTTCCATAAACGGATATTCTGAAAATTATCAAAACCGAAATTATGCTTTCGCAGAAGATCGGAAACTTAAGATATGAAAATTTTCGAATAACTTTAATTAACATAATGGAACTGTTACACTAGATTCATGTACCTATACTTATCTGATGTATAATCGCATACGTAATTATTTATTTATTATTAACTCATAAGTGCTACTTTGGCAGTTATGTTTAACTATACCTGCTAAACAATCCTATATTTTCTTTTACTTATAATTATCACCATAACATACCATCGCAACATTACAGAATTTTTAAATGTATAAATATGCATGTACACTTAAAAAATTGTAAATGCATTGAATACATATCCTAAGACACTTACAAGGCGTATTTTATAACTCTCCTTCAATTTCCTTTTTTACATTAAAAGCAAATAGGATGTACGATTAACTTTAGTATTAATATTGGTTCAAATTATCCTAAACACTTAATTGTTCATAAGAACTATTAGATTAATTATGATGAATGACAAAACTTGTTAATAAAAATAATTGTGCAGATGTACAAGTAGTTTTAGATCAAGTTATGAAAAGAAAGAGAAAATGGCTATCGTTTTCAAGATACAATGATGTTAAAAATTTTCAATATTGGGAACATTCATCAAACGTTGTAAATGTGTAAGGTTAAAATTGCAAATGGTTCATTACTTATATATATCATATATTTAGACTATATATATATATATATATATTATAATAACCATTAAAAACTTATATATCGTATACTTTAAATTTTTATGGACGAGGACTATTACTTATTTCAGGTTCAATCTATATCATTTAGTTTTATCGTCTGCCCTAATTTCTAACCCAAGTACATCTTCTCTCATAGAAAAGTGAACATTTTTCTAAATTTAATTTTAAACCATTTGTGAAAGTTCAACTTCCAATGATTTTAGTTAGACAGTGTTCTAATCTTCGTTCTTACTAAATAATTAGAATATCGTCTATGTAGTGCATACAGAAATGTTCGAATCTATTTAAAATTTCTTGCATAGCTCTTACTAATGCAGCAGACGAAGAACTAAGTCCGAAAGGTACCACTTTAAATTGGTATATTTCTCCTTCGATACTAAACCCTGTGTACTTCCTACACGACTTTTCCAAAGGTATTAGCCAAAATGAATTCTTAAGGTCTAATTTAGTAAAGATTTTTCTCTCCCAAATTTTACTAAGGAGCACGTCCATATTTTGTGGCGTTTCATATTGAGGTTTAGATCTGGAATTGAGCTTCCTTGCATCAAGGCACAGTCTAATGCTGTCATCCTTTTTCTTTACAACAACCAACGGATTTAGATAACTGGTCTTTGATCTTTCTATGATACCGTTTTCTAGCATTTCATTAATTTCTCTTTTAACCTGCTCTCTTCTGGCGTAGGAATAGGATATATTTTGTTATGGAACGGAGAATCGTCTGTCACTTCAATTTTATGTACATATTTACTTGCTACGCTAGGTTCTTCATTTATCAACACCAAATTTTCTTGTATAATGTTTATAACTTCTTGCTTGTAACCAATGTGATTGATATCGAATTGCTCATCCTTTATAATTCTTTCCACCTTCAAATACTGGATATGCGGTTTATATAAATTTAATCTTTTATTGTAGGGCTGTACCCAGTTTAATTCATCTTTACCAATTCTTATCTTCATATGTTGCGCATCGATAATCAATTTTAATTGCTTAATCAAATCCATTCCGATTATTAACTCCATTTTTAAATTGTTAGTTATAAACCATTGTGTTTGAAAAATCTGTTCCCCTACCTTAGCTTCAGTATGTAGCATCCTATTTATAGTGCTAAGCTTCTTATCCGTTGCTGCCATAACTTCTATTTTGTTTATTCTAATGATCTCATCTTTAAATAAATCGTTATTCTCTACGATGATTTTTTCCTGTATTAATGAAATTTCTGATCCGGTATCAACTAATCCTAATAAATTTAAATTCTTAATTCTAATGTTAACGAAAGGTAATAAAATGTTTGCAGTTTCTGGTTCTGAATTTTGTTCAATTTCTAAAAATTCCGTAGGATGTTGGTAGTTTGTCTTTACATTGTTGACAAGGAAGCTCGTATTTAAAAATTTTGAACGGTGATCTTGTCAAAGTCCTTTTGTGTGTTCTTTTCTTCGTCTTGGGATGCATGTACGATAGCATTGACCCAACTAATCCTTCCACAACTCGGTTCCTCCTTCTCTTCTCGTACCTGGATGTTATTCACCCTCCTATTCTGATCATCCACGATCTCTTGGTATGGCCTTCTATTTTCTTTTTGCATATCATTTCTACGATGATCCTTTCCTTCATTCTCTCTATTATTCTGATGTTCCCGTTCATTATCCTTGGCTTGATTGTTGTAATTAAATCTGTTCCTATCGTAGCCATTATTATATCCTCCTCGTCTTTGTTGGAAGTTGTTCCTCTCTCTTCCCGATCTATAATTGCCTTCCCTATTGTTGCCATTTTGGAAATACTCTCTACGATTATCAGCACGATGATATTGATTTTGATAATCTCTCCTGTCATTTCCATAATTCCTATTATAATTGTCTCTCCTATTGTCCTCTCTTTCGTGCCTGTAATTATATTCCCTTCTGTCATTTCCATAATTCCTAGGGTTAAATTCTCTCTTTTCGTAACTGTTCTGATGCTGTTCGTATGCATCGTATCTTCTTAAAAATTGCAGTAGTGATGTTATATTATCTATATTTTGCAGAATAATGTTTTCTGCCACATTATTCTCCAGTTGCCTTGCTAAATATTGGACTATTTCTTGTTCATTCATCGGTGGTGTGAAGTATCTTGCTATTTGGTATTTCTTCATTACATAAATCTCCCTCGAAGTGCCATAGTTTTGTCATACTTCGCCCTTGAAAATTCTTCCCTTATTACATTTTGTTGGACATCACTCCAATATTGTTTGGTAAATAATTCCTTGAAGTGCTTATAATCGGTACATTGCTCTTGTACTAAATTGTACCATAGTTCGGCATTCCTTTAAGCATCTTTCTCACCAAACGCATTCTTTGTTTATTGTCCTTAATGTCATTAAAATATTCTTCTATATTTTTCAAAAATAGCATTGGCGATTCTTGCTTCTTTCCTTCAAATTTATATGGCATCTCTTGATTCCACATGCAATTTTCCCAGCCGATTTGAAAATTTCGAGGTGTTTCACGTTCTTTCAACTCTTCTAGGTCATGATCGTGTATTCTTAGTTTATTGCAAATTTCCCCTATCTGTTTCTTGTTCTCATCCTTATTCTTATCCACCTGAAACATATTTGTTCGTGGATGTCATGTATCCTTCCTACTCTATCATTTATTTCGTTAGAAGCCTCTTCTCTTAGACGGGTTTCAGTTCTAATATTCTTGTCCAACTTTCCTATCTTGTCATCTGCCTCTTCCTTATTGTCGATAATCGTTCCCCATAACTTATCATTTTCTCGGTGCATGCTATTGCTTAACTCTTCCTTCGTTTTCTCCATTTTATGCACTAACTTCTCTTTATCGTTCTCCCACTTACTTAGTTGTCTATCGATACTTTCTTGTAGCCGTCTCATATCCTCCTTCCTTTCTTCCTCTGCTTTTATTCTATTTTCTTCCGCTTCTTTCCTATTTTCTTCAAGCTTGTTGAATTTTCTATCAATATTTTCCTCAGCTTTTATCCTATTTTCTTCAAGCTTGTTAAATTTACTATCAATATTTTTTTCAGCTTTTATCATGTCTTGCTTCCTATTTTCTTCCGCTTTCATCATCATGGCGATTATCATGTCCACGTCTAAGCTCTTGCTTTCTCTCACTGGACTTCCCCCTTCTTGTTGTGTTTCAACATCCTTTTCAATATCCTCCATCTTTGTAACTAGATCCTGTTTTTCTCTTTTACCTCAATATCTTTAGGTCCGTAAACTTTACCTGATCTAGTTACCCTACGATCTTGCATTCACTAGTCGTACTAACTAAATTTGCCCCTTTTTATAAAATCCTAACACTAATAAACACAATAAACAATAAACAATAACTAATAACAAATAACAATGAACAATGAACGAAAAAATGAAAAACTAAATATCTATAAAAAATTTTTTTGTGCTTTTATATCCAAAAACTTCAAACTAAATCGTGCCCACACGTTGCGGTGCCAATAAATTGTAATGTTTAATTGGCTTTAATTTATTATTTAAATTATTAAATTATGATTACGGATCTCAATGGGGATAGGGTTCAAGGATTTAGTTGAAGATAATATATTTTTGTATAAGAAATATCCTATACTTAATTGAATTTAACGTATAAAATTTGCTCTGAATAAGTTTTGCTTTCTAACGCATGCGTTACTGACTTTAAGTGTAAAATAATTAAAACTGTCAAAAAATGTCAAATAATTAAGAAATTTTAATGTTTGGATCAAAATGTGAAAATTTAGAAAAAGAAAAGGAAATGATTTGCTTCACAGGTGTTTACACAGGTAAATAATTGAAAATTCTTAATTAATAACATATAACAAATATAGATTGCAGGGAAATACCAATAACAGGGTTATAAAAATTTTAAAACTCACAGATACAATCCTTCCTGTCGATTGAATGATGTCTTCAAACTTCAGCTGGAGGCAGGCAATGTTCACTCGGATGTTGTTGTTACGAATATCCAACTGCTATCTCGGTTCTCGAAGACACCAACCTCCAATCTTCAAGATGTTTTCTTTTCCAAAACGGCAACCTCAAACACTTATTTACAATGGTAACTTTTATTTAAAATGGTTTTAAATCTTTATGACTGATTTCGTTTAAAATGTATTATTAGTATCCAAGATTTTGTTAACACAATTTTATTTTAGTTACCGAAAATATAATATTTATTTAAGAGGAATTGTCCGGATAAATAAAACAACTTTTCACCAAATAAAAATGGAATTTAATTTGGTATATCAGAATTATTTTAAATCGGAAAACATGAAAACAAATTTTCACAAAATCGTGACATCAATTAATCGTACAGCAATAATTTATTAACAACGACAGGTATCGGTGACCGAACTATTTAAATTTTGACCGAAGTTATAAAAACAAGTGCTCTCGAAATTATTCGTACCGTAAACTTTCTCGACGAAAATAAATTAGGTTAGTAAACACTAAATTAGCAACACTGTTTTAATCTTTTCACTTTTGAACAAAAACTGGAGAGAGAATGACTTCCTGAGCTCTTGCTTTTATAGGTTTCTGGTTGCTACAGAAATTTCAATTTTTACAGCCATATTGCAAAATTTACAATGAATGTGATTGGCTAATCAAAATTAAGAATTGTACAAAATGGAATTTTGGCCGTAACTTTCTTATACATGGTCGGAAATGAAATTTAAAAACAGAAATGAAAACTATGTGAAATTTCGAATAAAAGGACACCGAATAAGCAATAAATCCTACCACTAATAAACGAAACAACTTAATCTAGTCAAAATAAGCTACTAACTATACACCCTTACAAGCTACACTAAAATTACTTGCGAAAATGGAATTCTGAGGACAATTTACATAAGAAAACATATCTTTTTAAATTCGAAACATTTAATTTAATGAAAATTTTAAGTTTTTGTAAATTTGTCTAGAAATCACCTTATATTTGGCAAATTTTTGCGGATAAAACGCTGTATCCTTATAAAAACTTATTTATATTGTGAAAGAACATCTATTATTTGCTTTAAGAGCAAAAACTAAATCTAATAATATGGAAAAAGTATAAAATTATGTGAAAAATCTAAAATTTACAACGTAACCATACTTAAATTTTAAATATGAAATAAATTCATATTAAAAAAATGTTTTTAGCACTTTAAATGTTATGTTTAAGGTTTGTATAACTTGTCTTTATTGTTCACACCACTTATTTGCAATGCATAATGTTATTTAGTCTTGCATTGAAAATGCCTCATCGTCTAACACTGTTTTGGGATTTTTACACTATAAATTGTACGGCACTATAAATGTTTGTATGCCAAAATGTTCTAAATGTCTTTCTTCTTGTGAATCATTTATTATAAGTTTTGTCACTAATTCACTAACAAAAATGTGTGCGAAAATTGTCTATACTATCCATATTATAACCCTTTTAACTAAATTTTTGTATTTCCTGCTTTAAAAACTAAACATACCTTATCCCTAACATAATCCTAACTACATAGTCCATGTTTAAACACCTGTGAAATGTCTACTTGCCAAATGTAACTTTGAAAAATTGAATTTTATTGTAAAATTGCACTACTAAAATGACTCTACGAAAAGTGATATTTAACATCTTTGACAATAAATTTGGTAGCAACAAATTGCTTTTTATGATGAAACCAAACTTAGCAAATGATATTCAGATCAATTTATACCAAATTTAAATTTATTCTTAAACACATCGTGAACCATATTTATGTAATAATTGTGTCTCGCACTTGTCTCGAGCCAGAAATTACCCCTTTTATGACTCCAAATGTCATGTAAGCTGTCCGATACTTCTATTACCATCTTTCTAAACATCTCAAAATATATATATATATATATATATATATATATATATATATATATAAGTTCTAACAAATATATATTGGATTACTCAGTGGCTCAGCGGTAAAGGTGAAAGGTACCAAGTTCGAATCTGAGAGTAGTCAAGTACTTGAGAAAAATTAGATATAACATATGAATTCGACTCAAGCGCGAAAACAGTCCTTCTCAGGACTAAGTCTGATGACGGAAGCAGAGTCCGCTTCCGAAACGTCGCGCTCAAAAAGCATAAACTGTGGAAATAGGTCGATCAACTCCACTAATAGAAAACCACAGTTACAAAACACTTATAATACAGAACGATACTGTGTGTAATAATAAAGAAAATTGTGCAGATGTACCAACAGATCTAGATCAGTTATGAAAAGATAGACGAAAATGTCTATCGTTTTCAAGATACAATGATGTTAAAAATTTTCAACATGTGTGAACATTCCTTAAAACGTAGTAAATCTGTAAGGATTAAAAATGTGCAAATCATTCATTTAATTATGCTATTTTTTCTTTTCTTTTTCTAATTTGGTTAAAATACTCGATGTGGACACTATTAACTTCGTGACAAACTTCTATTTGCCTGCAGAATCACACCATTTGTTAGAAATCCATTAGACAGAAGTTAGGTTCTGTTTAAAGTTTCGGTTCACTAGTTTAAAGAGTTGGAATGTGGAAGTATAAGTAAATGAACCATTTGCACATTTTTAATCCTTACACATTTACAACGTTTTAAGGAATGTTCCCAATATTGAAAATTTTTAACATCATTGTATCTTGAAAACGATAGCCATTTTCGTCTTTCTTTTCATAACTTGATCTAAAACTACTTGTACATCTGCACAATTTTCTTTATTATTACACACAGTTTTGTCATTCATCATAATTAATACTTAATAGTTCCCTTATGAACAAAATTAAGTGTTTAGGATAATGTTGAACCAAGTATTAATACTCTAAAGTTAATCGTACATCCTATTTGCTTTTAACTGTAAGAAAAGGAATAAGCTTGAAGAGAGGAGTTATAAAAATACGCCTTGGTAATGTTGGTTGCCTATAGGATATGTATTCCCAATGCATTTACAATTTTTTTTAAGTGTACATAGCCCATATTTATACATTTAAGAAAAATTCCCTGTATATGTTGCGATGGTATGTTATGGGTGATAATTATAAGTAAAAGAAAAATATAAGGATTGTTTCTGGCAGGTATAGTTAAACATGAACGTGCCAAAGTAGCACTTATGAGTTAATAATAATAAATAAATAATTACGTATGCGATTATACATCAGATAAGTATAGGTACATGAATCTAGTGTAACAGTTCCATTATGTTAATTAAAGTTATTCGAGAAAATTTTCATATCTTAAGTTTCCGATCTTCTGCGGAAAGCATAATTTCGGTGTTTTCTTTGATAATTTTCAGAATATCCGTTTATGGAAAGAGGATCCTGATCTGGTGACATACTCTGAATTAATTCTAAAAATAAGAAAATAATTTGTATTTGATAAGATGCGTGGGAGGTAAATTTTACAGTGAAAGTTAGTAAAAAAGAAAATATTAGGAAATATTTATTTGATTTCCAAAGTTTTAACTAAAACCACTGAACAACTATTATGAAAGAAATTTACCTAGGGTTGTTAAGATAAAGTTTTGGAACCTGGATTTACAGTTTGATGCAAAATGAAAGGATGTGAAAGTCCTTCGTTCAAGCAGTGCACAACGTATTTATGCCATGTCGAGGTGAATTTATTGCTAATTTATGTTTTTGTGGTTATAGATTCCAGTTATGAACTTAGTTTTCCCATACAAAATAGGACAATTTAATTAAAAGAAAATTTCATCAGTTGACAGTTGGAAAATGCGTATTTTTGAAAGTAATTAGTTGATCTCCAAAGAATAGCAAGTGAGGTGTGACTTTAAAAAGATTTTTGAGTAGAATTTAGTGATGGTAATATTTTTAGGATATCTGTTAGTATAACAAAGGTATTTGATAATTTAAATTTCTAACATAATTAATGAATTCTGCACCTATAACAATGCAGCAGCCAGTGTCGGTTGTTTTCCAATTTAGCCATTCAAAAATCTCAATTTAGTAAAAACGACACATAATTTGCAATTTTTCTGGTTAGTAAATGTTAAAAACTGAAACAGAGCAGATGTTAATTCAAAAATGAAGATACTCTAAAAATAAAAATAATATAGTTCGGTAATTTAGTAATTGTGAAATTATGTAAGAAAAGCGTTAAATGTCTTCATAGATTTTACTAAATACCAATATTGCGCCAGCTCTGGAGCATCCATTGCATCAATTAAATGAATAGCATTTTCATTAAATTTGAATTTAATTATTCAATCCTTACCTACTAAAATAGAAGATTATTTTCTTGTTGTATAACATAGAATCTATCACGAACACTTTTATTAACCTTACATATAAAGATGGCGCTGCTTGCGTTGAATGTGATGTATAATTACATATCACACAGGCTACTTACGAAAACTCATGTACCTTCTATTTTAAAAATAAATAAAATCCTTGAGAGTTAATAAAAAAAATGCTTGATACACTTGTCAGAAGCTAATTCTCTTAAACCCTGTTATAGTCGAGGTGAATGTATAATTTAAAATCGTACATACATTTAAAATTAAATTATAAATAAATAAATTAATAATTAATAAGAAATCATCTCTATATATGTATATATATATATATATATATATATATATATATATATATATATATATATATATAATACATACATACATACATACATATTTGACTTTTTTTAGATATTTATATGTTATTGATAATTTGGTCAATAAGTAACAACATTAAAGACATTTTTATATATCGCTATCGTTTTATATCTTCTTTAGAAATGACAATTGGAAACCTATAATGACATATTTCATCTAACTGGATCAAAACATACTATATTTTTATTTTTATAAATTTTCTAAAATAGAATCGTAACACTTTCTTACTATTACATACGTTTTTATTAATTTTCATGAATAACATTTCCGAAATGAGTCGTTTCTTATAATTATTTTCTAAATCTAAAATTTCAACCGCGTTAAAATCGAAAGAATGTTTTAAATCTATAGTATGTTTTGCGAAAGCCGTAAAATTTGGTTTTAAATTAATGTCGCTTTTGTGTTGTAAAATTCTATTTTTTAACGGTTGTAATGTAATACCAATATATAATTCATTACAAGAGGAACATGGTATTTCATAAACGGTATTTGTTTCATTTATTTTAGGAATTTTGGTTTATAAATTAGTGAATAAACGATAGCTTTTATTTAGCGGAAAAAATGCAGGTGTGATATTGAATTTGGATAATGATTTAAAATTTAAGCTTTTTTTACAAAAGGAATTGCAACAAAATTGTTAGTTTTTGTTTTTTTCCATTTTACTTATTTTTTATTATTATAAAATTTATTTATTTGTTTTTTAATAATATTTTTTATAAAATTAATTGGATAATTATTATTTTTAAAAGCTAATTTAATTTTATTAAGAGTTTTTGGTTGAAATTCGGGGTCTGATAAACGTAAACATTTTTTAATAGTATTTCCAATTGTGTCTATTTTCATACTTATTGGATGGTTTGAATCAAAATGTAAATATTTCCAACTATGAGTTTCTTTTTGAAACCAATCTAATTTAATTTTATCAGTATGTCGGATTAGTAACGTACCTAAAAAAGAAATTTCGTTATTTCACTTTCCATGTTTTCTTCGGCTGTTAAAATAATAAAAAGAAGTAGAAAAATTAAGATTTCGTAAACAAACATCTTCTAAAAATTCCATTGCCAAAATTTCAATTGTAGCCGAAATTGGTGAACTCATGGCACATTTATAATTTTGTTTATAAAACGTCATTAAATTGGAAAAAAGTTGTATTTAAACAAAAGGCCACTCCTTCTACACTACGTTTCAAATGAAATGCACCACTTAGAAATAATAATGCTTTGATCTTGAAAGTATGGTAAAATAATGCTTTATTAATATGTATAACAAGAAAATGTTAATAGTGTGTAGCATCGCCACGCACAACAATGCAGGCGTTCACTCTCCAAGGCATGCTTTCTATGAGATGGTCTATATCCTCCCGAGGAATTTCATCCTAGGCTACCTGAAGATGGTGTCGTAGTTTGAGGACCGTGGTAGTTGCCTTAGTTTTCGACCCATCATGTCCCATACATGTTCAATAGGCGAAAGATCTGGCGATCGCGCAGGCCACGGCAATACTGATAGCAGCACTTGATCCAGAAACCTTCTTGTAACATCTGCGATATGTGGTCTAGCATTATCTTGTTGCAAAATACCATTTGGCAACGTCTGCCATTAACGGTACTACCACAAGCTCCAAAACATTATCAATGTAACGCTCAGCACTTAATGTGCCTAGAATGAACAAAAGAGGAGATCTTCCACCAACACATATGGCGCCCCAAACCATGACTCCAGGTGTTAAGCCTGTAGGTCGTCTTTCAATAAACTCTAAACTTCGACATTCTCCTCGAAACCGCCGCACCTTCTGACGACCATCGTTTGGCCACAAACAAAAACGCGATTCGTCGCTGAAGATGATGTTATTCCATTGAAGGCCCGAGTCCCACCGCTCTTGTGACCATGTCAATTTAGCAGTATTATGCTCTTGAGCTAACTGGGGTCGTCGGTACGGACGATACGAATGTAAGCCACAAGACTTAATTCTCCTGTAGAATGTTGACATTCATAGGTGACGATCAATAGCTCCTATCCAGTTCACCGCAACAGACCTTGTTGACTGAAACCCATATCTTGTGGCCATCCGCCTAAGAAATCGTTCTTCGCGATCATTGGTGCTGCGTGGTGGTCTTCCACTGGGACGAGCTCGTTGAATGCCTTCTTCAGACCAAGAACACCAAATGTCCACCAAAAGTCTTCTGCCGATTTCTCGAAATGACAAACCTGCTTCTTTCATGCCGACAATTCTACCCCTGTCAAAATCTGAAACTTGGGTAAAGTTTCGTCGTTGTCTTACTAGGGGCATTTTTTCAGAATAAATGTGTCAGTTAAACAACAAAAAATTGACACTAAGCGACTAGATTTCTTAAAATGTATAAATAAAAATTGTTAATAATTAGTGTTAACAATGGTGTAAAGTGCGTAATCACTTGTTCTTTTTCATTGAAACTTCCATCGTTTTCTATATGATACTGAAACCTTATTTTGCCAAAATATTAAAATCATAGCATTATTATTTCTAAGTGGTGCATTTCATTTGAAACGTAGTAATTACGTTTTAATTTTGTATGTGTTTTAATCTT
This sequence comes from Vesta saturnalis, assembly GCA_036346205.1. NCBI lineage: Eukaryota > Metazoa > Arthropoda > Insecta > Coleoptera > Lampyridae > Vesta > Vesta saturnalis. The sequence continues at coordinate 89,975 of JARFJB010000018.1, read as the reverse complement.
TCCATTTTTTATTTAAAATATCCAAGGCCAAATCAATAAGTATATTTGTAAAAAGTGAACAAACACAGAGAAATTATGAAAATGTAAACTTTCACCATTAACACTCATAATAAAATACTTATCTTTTTTGGGATTTTTTAATGGTGTAGTTTAAATTATACAATCTAAACGTTTCGATAACACTTACAGTTGTCTTCGTCAGTAGTAATGTTTGTTAAAAATTGTTAAAGATGTAGTAAACAATTTTGTCAAATTTGAAAAATTAAAACATAAACATAAGCCTGCTATTAGTGTAACAGTTTGGGAAACATAAAGCCAACTATAAAATTTTTTTAGTAAAGTATAACTAGGTCATAAAATTAAATATTATTAAACTGCCTCAAAGATGACAAACCAGAACACTCTCTACGACGAAAGCTAACAATGTAATTTGCTAGCCAAAATACACATTTAACAAAATTTAATCGAGTTATGATGTAAGTGTAAAGTTGTGAATAACTTCAATTTTAAAATGATAGAAGCATTCACAAATCCAAACATTACATCAAATAACCCAGTTAAATCTAACAAAGAGATATCTTTATCAATAATTGGAAGTGTTATTAACAATGAAAAGCACAATGCAGAACGTTCTTTGTAATTTTTAATTTTAATTTAATTTCAACTACTTAAGTTAAATTATAGTGCTGTGGTAATTTAACATATAATTGGTAAAGCATTTGCTTCAAGGTCTAGGAAAAACACAGCAAAAAACCTAGACATACCAAAAGTTGAAAATAAATTAAAATCAAGGAGATTTTCTTCTTGTCTATTAAAATTATTCGGGTGTTTATATATTTCAATAGCTTCACGTTGCAAACGAACATAATAATGGGTTTGTCTTGACAATATTTCCATATTGTCAAATTGAATGTCATGATTTAGATCATTCAGGGCATGGTCAGCCACAGCAGACCTCTCTGGTTGACCCAATCTACAAAATCTCATATGTTCTTTGCGTCTTGTATCAAAGCTACGTTTTGTGGTCCCGATGTATACTTTTCCACATGAACAGGATAACTTATACACTCCGGAAGATGATAAAGGGTTTGACACATCTTTAGGTGATCTTAAATGTTCTTTAATTTTTTTTTTTTTTTTGAAACGACTCATTTCGGAAATGTTATTCATGAAAATTAATAAAAACGTATGTAATAGTAAAAAAGATATTGAAGATTTACCAAAGTGTTACGATTCTATTTTAGAAAATTTATAAAAATAAAAATATAGTATCCATTGATTTAGTTACATGAAATATGTCCTTATAGATTTTAAATTGTCATTTCAGAAGAAGATATCAAACGATATCGAAATATAAAAATAACTTTAATGTTGTTATTTATTGACGGAATAACCTATAACTTATATACATAGCATAGCAACACGTGCCTTAACATATGTACCTAAAGAAGTATTGTCATTCAAAACGTTCGAAAATCAAATCGAAATTCGTTTGAGCAGTTTTGCCGTAAAAATTGTGATTTCTGAAGAGTCGTATAATGGGAATTTAGAAATCGTTTACCCCGTTATGTCTGTAATACGCTAACACGGCCAGGGCTAATGAATAGAATTGATGTTGGTAATAATATGGTTAAAAGGGAAATACCCATTTTCAGAAGAAATGATAATGGAAGGTCACCGCTAGAAGTCACAGATTTGACCAGAGCTTGCGTTAATTGTTTTCGGCTGATCCTTAACGAAATAGCTCTTGTTGAAAATCACCCAGCTTTTTCAAGACTAAATGTTTTGAAACAACCATCCACCCATACTTGTATGATTTGTAGTGGTAATAATAACGTGCGTAGGATGTCCATATTGTGTAGGGTAAATATTTTTATTCTTTTAAACATTTACATACCAGAAAATGTGCGTTGTTGCGGGCAGCACTTGGATGGCAAGGGTTTTATTTTGGAGCATTTACTTCCAGGGTTGCGGTCAGTTAATAGGCCATATGTCATTAAAGGTCAGCAATTAAAGTCATTTTTTCATGAAATACGACTCGTTAGTAAAAAAAAAGTCATATACGAGGGCGAAGATAGTTTTAGCGAACAAGATTTGAAATCCGTACCCCCCGTTACGAAAGAACAATTTCGGGAATTGCATACGTTCTGTGATTCAATACTTCAGCAAGATGGACAAAGGTATGTGACCAAAAAGGACCTCTTGACGCTTTTATGCAAGATTCGGCAAGGTTTGACGCGCGAGTTTTTAAAAATTATTTTTCAATACCCAACCAGACAGGCTGTAAGTATGGCCATTGCTATACAGTTAGAGAATCGCTAATGCAGATTCGTACATAGTTATATTCTTCTTGGGACAAATAATACAAACTGCTTCAAATAAAAAGCTTTTCGTTCTTTTGAGATTTTAAATTAGTAAGTGTTAGAACTTGTACATAGGAGAGTAACGTGGTCGAAGATTATGGAAGTTTAAGTATTATATTTGTAATATCAATAACGGGACGTTTTATCTGTCGAAGTATCACCATAATATCTAATATTGTATTGTATTTGTATATATGTACTACATAGATGTGGATCTATAATTAAATTGCCTTGGGCTTGGACGGCTCTACTATCTCAGGCCTGTATTGGTTCTGTCAGCACGCTCCTGCCTCCAAAACTAGACATGCGCAAGCGCGCCGTGGATGCAAAGGTGCCTGTTGATGCCTGTCAATTTATAGATTTTCAACAATACAAAAAAACAAAGTTGTGTTCCCGTCATTTGAAAACGAAAATAGTAGTAATTATTTATTATTTTATAATAATTACAGTTTTCTGCGTGCTAGTACCAGTCCTTTCTAAGGTCTATACGGTTTCTATGTCTTCTGGGGAATTCCCTTCATCATGGAAGTTAGCAAATGTTCAACCTATTCTCAAAAAAGGCGATAAGACCGATTCCTCAAACTTCCGACCAATTGCCATCATTTCCATTTTGTCTAAAATCATGGAAAAAGCCATCAAACAGTAACTGCTCAGGTTCCTTGAAATTAACAAACTCCTTAGTGACCATCAATATGGGTTTAGGCAAAGTCGTTCAACAGGTGATCTTCTTTCATATGTGACCCAAGTTTGGAACAATACAGTAGAGCATTCCGGTGAAACAGTTGTAGTCGCTTCAGATATCTCAAAGGCATTTGACCAAGTTTGGCATAAGTGTTTACTTGCCAAACTCACCTCGTTTGGGTTAAGTGATACGCTCATCAACTGGGTTTCTAGTTTCCTGGCTAAAGGACGAATAGGTGTCGTAGTTGATGGCTTTTTTTCAAAAGAAGTTAGCATTAACGCGGGCGTACCACAGAGATCCGTTATAGCGCCAACACTTTTTCTGCTGTACATAAATGACCTTATTTCTTCAACAATTAACCCCATCCATTGCTTTGCTGACGATAGCACTCTTTACTGTAGTTCATCTCAGTCTACTCATAGTGATAATCCAACTTCTATGTCAAATCAAGAAATTAAAGCTGAAATGGCAAATTCAATCAACAAAGACATTCAACGTATTCTCGAATGGGGAAGCAATAATCTAGTTAAATTTAATGCTAACAAAACTCAGTGTTGCCTTGTGCCCGCCAAAAAAGATCGATCATTTCCTGTTGTAAGTATGAATGACTCAGTTCTTAAGTTTTCAGACTCTATTACTCTGTTGGGTATGACTGTATCTTCAAATCTCTCATGGGTTGACCATCTTCTGTCAGCTACCAAGACAGCTGCTCGTAAAATAGGCTTTTTGTACAGATCTAAGCAGTACTTTACCTCTCGACAACTCCTTCTGCTGTATAAGGCCCAAATTCGGCCTCATCTGGAATATAATTCTCACCTCTGGGTTAGTGCTCCCCAATACGCTCTCGATATCGTTGATCGTATTCAAAAGAGAGCGATTAGGCTTATAAATGACCCGTCCTTAACTTCTCACATACAGTCCCTTGTCAGGGTATTTCGAACACCCTATATACGTATTGGGTAATTTTGTTTGTAGTCCTATGCACTTAGTTAGATTCCGTATATACATACATATATATATATATATATATATATATATATATATATATGTCAAATTGAGTTTTATAGTGAATTTGTTTAACGTCTGTAGCGACCTTTAGGGATGGTAGGTGTATGGCGAGCTTTAGATTCTTTGTTTGTGAAATTATTATTCCGTAATTTATATTGTTTTTCGTTATTATTTCTCGTTTATAGAAGTTTGATTAACGCTTATTTGTAAATAGTTGTCTATAAGTTTAATTAAGGTTATTTCGTTTGATTTCCGTAAAATATAATAGAAAATTAAGTAATTTAAATAAATAGTGTAATTTATCTGTGTATGATGTCATGTTAGCGACATAAAGACGCTTAAGTATAGTTGTTCAGTGTATTAGTGAATATGCTGGTTTTGAGTCATAGAGATTGCATGTGGGCCTTATTGTTCGTACTTTAAGGTAAACATAGAGAGGCTGTACAGGATACTTTGGCTGACGTTTGAGTTTTTGAAAATTTACCGAGTCCTTACGGACGGAAACGAATTTGTATATCGGGGTACCTTATTTTCCCCTTCCGTTTTTTTAATTGGTGGAATTAAAGTAGATAAGATTTTTTATGAGTAGTGGGATTAAAAATTCAAAGATGGAATTTGTTAATAATTTTTGGGATTCAAAAACTGATCGGGCTTTCGAGTAGTATACGTTGCCGTTTAGTGTTACGCTTTAAGGGGTGGTTTAGAACGTTGAAATTTTGGACCTTGTGGTGTTTAACGAACGTACTTTTTTTGTGTAGTAAGGGTAGTTTAGCTACTCCTGAAGATTACCTGTGAAAGGGGTTTATTAAAATTGTTCATCACCAAAGGATTATACCTAGTGCCGATTTCGGTTTTACGTAAAGTTACCTAGAGGACATCGTCGTGTTGTATAGTGCTTCAGTGACCTCTTTGGTTCATATCGCTTCTGCGGATTTTAAAATCATCGTTCTTCCAAGTGCCTCTTATTTACCGTACAAAGCGTATTTAAAGATAAAGAAACTTTCGCAATATATTAAAAATTATATTTAATTAAATCAAGTTATTAACATTTTGGATTATTAGTGGAAATAAAACCAATTAAAAGCTAAAAGTTATCAAGTAATTGTGAACGCTCAAATTATTATTATTTTAAAAGAAGTTTTGAATTTATGCAATAACAATTTCAATCCAAGAATTGTTTGTGTATCATAGAACAATAGTCAACATTTCATTCATCATTTTGCCAGACCAGGGAGATTTCCTTTCCGTCATAGCCGTAAACGACCACCTGGTTATCTTCCACTTATATTGTAACACAGAAGAGGTGTAATTCTAGACCGTAAGGTAATATAATATTGTGTTTTTTTTATTGAAAATTTTGAAGATTTTTGTTTGTTTCGATTTATTTTTTTGTGTTTATGAAAGTTTGAAAGCGGGGGTCACTTTTTTTGATAAAGTAAGTTGTTGTTTGAAATTGTTTAGCGTAATTAATCATAGTTTTGACGCTCCGTCTTCACACTTTTTTTATTTTGGTATTAAAGGGCAATCGACCCTATTGTAGTGTGGGTATATTATCCACGAATTATAAATATAGGTTAAACGATTTAGACTGGCGTAAAAGCAGTATTCTGATCAGACATCCTGTCGCCTTTTAAGCATTTATTCTTTTGTTTATACGCATTATCGTATGTTTATATTTATCCTTTTATTATTATTTCATTATAGCTTTGTTAGGTTTTACAAATGTGTTTTAATTATGTGGAAACCCTTTTGTGTTACATAAGAGTTTTTTTTGCAAATTGCAAGTTACCGGTGTTTTAGTTTTTAACGTAACGAGGTTAGTTTTTTTTTTGCTTTATTGAGTAATAGCGTTCTTAATATTTAGTATTTTATTTGATTTTTAGTTGAGTATTAATTCAGTTTAGAGTTCATTCTATAGCTTATTATTTTTTTTGTTGTTTTGTTTTGATCATTATTTAATGCCTAATTTATTACACTGAGGTGTAGTAACGTAACGTTATTGAGTGTTTATCACGCTTTTATTTGACAAGCGTGTAGTGTTTTTTGAAGCCCGATTTCAGGTAGTTTGCTGAGTTGCTGTCCAGCACACCTGGAATTGATTGCGTATAGGTAAGCGTATGTTTTTTGTATGTTTAGACACGCTATGTACTCGTAATTTTGGCACGACAACCCTTATTTTGACTACCAAACATTCTGGCGCCCAAACCGAATTGATTTTGTCTCCATCCCCTATTGTGACTTACGTAAGATTTACTATTCTGGATGTGCAATTTTTTTTTTAACATCTGACCTACACCCATACGCTGGCTAGTCGGGGCAAAAAGGCCAATTTATCTGTAATCCCGTTCTACCACCCGTTTATACCGCATAGAAGGATGGTTTCGGTTCTTTCGTTGTATTACCGTTATTACTACGGCTATTGTGCTGCTGAATTATGTTCTTTGATACCATCTCGTGCTATCTTTGCGAGAAACACTCGGTTCGCTTATTCACATCATCAGTATGTAGTACAAATCTCCACTTGTCGTACCAAATAGGCGCAATCCACATTTTTCTACACGGCTTCTAAACTCTGGAATGATCTCTCTAGTTCCTGCTTTCCTCTCACTTATAATATGAGAAAATTTAAGGTAGCTGTTCAAAGGCATCTATTGGCAATTCATTATCCCTCTATCCATCCTCCTAAGTGTTCCTGAGTGCTTTAGTACGATAGGCCAAATTTAGCCCGTTCAGGTCCACAATCATAAAAAAAAAATTTAGCGAGTTTCATTTTGATCAAAAAAAAATAAAATAAAATAATAATAATAATAATAAATATACATAAATAATTCTTTATTCATAGTAAAGGCTTAGTCAATTGTAGGGTTGTGTTTCAATTTCTATTTTAACGAGTATACAATTATTCGTGATGTAACTTGCATTCTGTGACTTGTATTTCGACCTCCTACAGAAAAAGAATAAGAGAGTTTACTTGATATACTTGTTTTATATTTATCGTATTATTATTATTTATTTTACTAGAATTTTACATAATAGTGAAAATGTTAAACGAGAATGGTTGTTATATTCTAAAGAAAAGAAATATATTGTTTTTATTGCAAAATCTTTAATGCTACAAATTCTGCGAAAACTGTAAAATGCAGTAACGATAATGGGTTTAATGATTGACATCATTTAAGTGAACATTTAAATTACCACGAAAAAAAGTAAGTTACATTTCCAGAATTTGAAGCAATGCACAGATCTTTTAGATCGAATGAGAAAGAATAAAAGTATAGATTCTGAAGCACATTGAAGATATTCAATAAAGAAACAAAATATTGGCATGCCGTTATAGAGCGTATTTTTTGTGTGGTTTAATTTTTGGCTGCACGGTCTCAAATGAAAGCGCACAAAAATATACCTCTTTATCTTGGGGACAAAATTCAAAACGAAGTTATAACTTTATTAGGAAGTAACTAACGCTAGATCTAAAATTTTAAACATGGCGAAAAGAGCTAAATATTTTTCTATCATTCTCCACTGTACACCCGATGTCAGCCACCAAGAACAGATTTCAGTATGTATCAGATTCGTCAACGGAACAAACATGAAGGATAAGCATAATGGTTTACGAAAAATAATTTTAAATATCAATCGAAGAGCATCATTTGTACCCTGTTGTAACCATGTCGTTAACGATGGCGCAAAGTCAAGTATATAATGTGTGATTAAAATTTTGTATTAACTTTATGAAATGCATAAATAAAAATTATTATTAATTTTATTAAATATATAAAATAAAATGTTTACTTCGAGTAGGATTTGAACCTACGACCTGTACTTTGCTAGAGTACCGCGCTTACCATCTGGACCATCGAGATTCAAGTCCCAATAAATGCAAACTTTGTCTTTATGTATCTAGAACTGATGTAAACTCTAATTATAATGTGATTACAATCAAATTACCTATATTAATGGAATGTGGGCCTGCAATATCGCAAGGATTCACACATACCAAAGCAACTTGACCAATATTAATTTATTACAAGTTTTTGTTATGAACGAATAAGTTCAAAGTTAAATATGTAATTAAAAATGATTATTAATTTTATTAAATACATAAATAAAAAGTTTATCTCGAGTAGTATTTGAACCTACAACCTGTACTTTGCTAGAGTACCGCCCTAACCAACTGCGCCATCGAGATTCAAGCCCCAATCGATGTAAATGTTGTGTTTATGTATGTAGAACTGATGTAAATTCTAAATATAATGAGATTACAATCAAATTACTTATATTAATGGAATGTGAGCCTGAGATATCGCAAGGGTTCACACATACCAATGCAACTTGACTAATATTAATTTATTACAAGTTTTTGTAATAAATTAATATTAGTCGTTTTCCAAATTAAAAATCATTAAAAACTATTTACGTTCTACAAAAACAAAGCACGCAAAGTCCAGTTCTGTTAAAATATGTTGAATGTTCCAATAATTTTGTTTAACATTTTTGCATGAATAAAATTCTTAAAACATAAAATTAATGATAAGGTTATTTTAAAAATAATTTTATCCATTATCTAATATCCCATGTTAATTCACTTCCATTAACAGTTTTGATAATTTCGGTAAGTATTTGTATGATTTTAACCTGAAAAATTCTAAGCTGAATATGTGCAAGAATTATTAATAAAGTTCTACTATTTTATAACATTTTGTTAATTTTTTTATAACAATGAATAGAGACACACTTTTTGTTTTTGCACAACGGCACTAGACAACTGAATGCAGCCTGTAAAACGCTAATACTGAAAGTTACCTTTTCTAGACCATCAGATTACAGAAATAATCTAAATCATTAGCCGGTCCTGGCAAGTGTTGATAAAGCAATTGCAAATTTTTGCACCACGATCATACTTCAATTAGAAGGAATACATGAAGAAAGAATTCGTAAAAAGCAAAGTGTAGTGAAATACTAAGATAAAGGAAGAGAGTAAGAAATAAATTTTAAGTATAAAAACACTAATTATTAAAAACTAAAATATAACAACTAAAACGCTGATAAAGGCCAAGACATCAAGGGGGTTGACCGCATATTAACCTTTAACGCATACAGATAAGGAGTGCATGTGGGCACTGATAAGACGTCTTAAAAAGGAGATAAATACAGAGTCGGCCTTAGCAGAATTGTAAATCCTTAGTATTAAATCCTACACTATTTTGAAACTTTTTGAAACCTGTAATTTAATGCTGATGGAATACCAGAAGCTATAAACACCAAATTAGATAAAATGGAAGAGAGAAATGAACGAATGCAAAAGAAAATAGATATATTCCAATCGGAATTAATTAAAAGAAAAGGTAACAAACAAAATACACCTACGTACCACATACAATTAAAAAACACCGAACGCGTTTCAATAGCTATACTATCATCATCAGCGGTCGACCTCTGTGTATTTTGTTTTTTACAGATCCTGCCACAGTTCCAATGTTCCAGATTTTTCAAAAGAAAAGATGAAAATAGGAGGATGAAAAATGAAATGGAAAATATCTGGCGTGGAAAACCAGACGATCTTCCAACCTAAAAAATGGAAATTAAAAGAAATGAAATAATTTTAATAACATCTTTTAAGGTTAATTCTGCAACCCCTTTTATAAGAACTTCATTACGAAAATAGGCAACATTCTAAATGCAGAAATAATTATTTATGTCCAGCTCTAGCAAGGTACAGGCCCTAGGTTTAAATCCTACTCGAGGTAAACTTTTTATTTATGTATCTAATAAAATTAATAATTATTATTAAACAGGCGTTTAAAACTTCATGACAAGCTGAGGTTAATAGGCAACTAGATGCTAACTTAAATTAAAAGAAATGAAATAATTTTAATTTCAATTTTTTTACGATAACTATGCAACCTGTTTTTTATACGTTCATAACGACAACAGGCAACATTGTAAAAACAAAAACAAATAATCTATGTCAAAATGGTGTTCAAACCCTGATGTCAGATGGAGATTCATGGACATAAACTCATGTTAACGTAAAAATAAATTCCAAAGCTGTTTTTTTGAGTTTGCTCATGCTTATGGTTATAGTTACATATTTTAGCTTATCTAGACGTTATGCGTAGACTCGTCAGGAGTCCTTTGTAATGTGTGTTTGGACGCCCTGTATATATACGTATTCTTTTTTCGTTTAGTTTCTTTTTCTGTTTGCTCAGTTCTCGTTTTCACGCTAACGAAATTTGTTGTTTTTATGTGTCTTCATAAAGTTAAACTAAATTGACATATCGTTTACTTTACATTGTATTTCGGATTAGAATTGGTCGTATTTAGTTTAAAGTGAATTTCTTTGTTAAAATTAATTTACATTAGGATTGAAATTATACAAATTTTCGTAAGGTTTAAAATTAAAAACGCCGTTTGTTAGTGAGAGATAAAATTCCAATTTGGTTTTCGTATTAAGCTTCTGGTGCCAAGATTCTTTTGCAGTACATTTTACCGATTCACTTTCAATTAAAACAATCATTATAGGAGCAGGCTGGATTACAATATGAACCCATTGAACTTGTGCATATGTACTGTAGAGTAGATAAACGTTGCTTACTTGGAAAAACAACCGTCGCATTTTCTGGTGCGAAGGCGACAATATGAGGCAATCTTTCATGATCATTTACGGGAAAGAGCATATCGTTTCTACCGCGTTTTATAATTTGAATGTATGAGTAGTATGATTGGTTGTCGTTTTTAAAATCGTAACTAATGAATTTTTGAATGCATGTGCTCAGTCTTGGTCTTGATCAGGTGAAAGAAGTTGTGGTATGCGGGTGGGCACCGCTCTTACCGTCGATGTTCCCAGTTCTATCGAATGTATCGTGGATTGAGTCCATTTCGCCTATTTGCGGCTTTTGTTGTTGATTCAACAGTCCGGAGAACTTTATGTGGTGTATCGTGGTCAACTAGACCTACCTTTTCATAATCTGGACGGAAGAATTGTTTTTGGTGGAGTATTGTGTGCCCAAACCCTGTGTTTTATGTGTTTCTGTAAACAGGCTTTGATAGACCAAGTCTCACTGTAAATAATTTGTAAATAGACCTTTTTTTTCCATCTTAATAATTTAACAGACTTGTAAATAGAGCTACCGATTTAATTGAACATTAAAGTATGTAAATATCTCGTGTGTGAAAGCTACTCGTTTTGCGCACATAAACTATATACCGTCTTGACCAATTAAGATAAACGTATCGACCGCTTCCGTAACTACGGAAGTTAGGTCTCTAATGGTGTTGGAAGGTTGTTGGAAATATGCTCGGAGAACACATTCGAGTCTGCTTTCAAAAAATCTTTAATGACTATATTCAGGAGGTGCTATTGGATCTGGACAAAATGAAGTTTTGACCAGTAGTGGTAGATGGTCTGAAGTCATCGTGGTGCCTAAATAGCACTCACGATCAAAATAGTGTGCTATGGGTTCTGACACAATGGTATGGTCTATTACTGAGGCACCTAGATGTTCGAAATATGTTGGCTGTGTGTTAGTAACTCGCAAAAGCGGCAACTGTAACAGAGCTGATGGCACCGCAACAACAACGCTTTCGAGATGCTGTAGGTGCGCAAGAAGTTGAAATGGAATGTATGGGAAGCAATTTTTAATTACGAGGGCGGTTCCGTGTGGCTGTTGTTTAGGAAGGTGTGATATGTGTTAAAGTTAAGTGAGCTTCGTTTCCGTGATAGAAAGAATGTGTATGTTGTGTTCGTGTAAGAAGTTTTTAAATAGCGAGCGTTTCCAGCAAACGCCCCTGGCATTAATGGTCCCTGCTGGGAGATGCATTTTGGAGGAATTTAAGGGTTGGGTACTCGGATTACGGAGACTGCCGATACTCTGTTGAAAGTAGGATCGAGATAGCGAGGACACGAATGATCCTATTTTGACGGTCGGGGAACATACTGAGGAGGGTGTGGGTGAGGACTTGTAGGAAGTCTTTGATGGAAAGGGGCTCGGTATTAGGACTGGGTTTAAGGTGTGCGGTGTCTTCGGAGTCGGACTCTTCGGAAGACAGGATGGGTTCAAGCATTGCCATTTTCGACGGGGAACTGGGTGGTTTCCGCCGCTTCCGACACTTAAAGGAATAGTAGGGGTGTGGTTCCCCGCAGTTGTTACACTTTGGGTTAGCGGAAAATTAGTAGGAAGAGTATCTGAGACTTTAGCCACAGTTGGGGCAACGAATGGAGGAGGTAAGACACTCCTCAGTGATATGCCCTACATGCGTGCAGGTAGAGCAATACTTTGGGTGAGGTTGTGAGGTAAAGGAGGGTTCGCAATGGTAATGTCGCCTGAGCATGAGAACACCGCATGTTAGTAGGAACTCGTGGGTGGTTTTGGAAGGGGTGATGACGCCGACTAGGGATGTGGGTGTGGTCGTGGCCTTAAAGGTGGTGTAAACGATCTTGCTCACGTACGGAAGAACTATTGCACGCCGGACCTCTTCGGCTAGGATGTCTACGTGACGAATCACGCAGAACATGGGCAAGGAGGGATTGGAATTGTAGGAACGGGGGCCGGATAGTTGGGATAAGGTGTCACAGTGGAATCGCGGAAGTGGTGTCGCAGCCTAAGCTGTGTAGCATCCGACAAGGGAGAGAAGGTCTCTAGGAGACAGGAGTAGTTATGGTTGAATGTTAAGTTCAACCGGGGAAGGTTAAATCACTTGATTTTAAAGTATTTTCTGGTTTTATGGGTAGTGCAAGTTTTGGGGATATTGCGAATACAATATCTAGATAATTGAGAGCGGGTAGGATTAGGATTAAGGGGAGCGGTGTGGGAATTACGGCAGGTGTAGGTGGCTTGGCAAGTGTAGATAGTAGGGCGGGTTTGTGTGTGTGTGTGATGGTTTAGTGGGTTTGCGTGTAGATTTTGTGGAGGCGGTGGAACGTGTAGAAATGTAAGTGTATGGATGAGGTGGAAATGGATACGGCGTTTGAGTGGAAACGAGTGCGTGTTCTTGAGGCTGGTGGTGGCGATGCGAGGTTGTGTGCGTATGTGTGTGTTGGTGTAGGTGGATGGATGGCATCGGTGGTTGGGGATATAACCGTGAGTGTTACACGGTGGCGACCTTGCTTCACCGTCACGACTGTTAGTACAAAAAATTAACGGAAATAGAATTAGAAAACAAAAATTGTGTTTAACGGAAGATTGGGGTCTCCGCTGAGGTGCAGTCTCACACCCCGAAGAAAACAGGCTTGGAAATCAGAGACCCATTAGAAAAGGAGGAAAACAAATATTAAAATAAAACAAATTAAAATTAATAAAATACTAATAATAATTCTTTATTAACTCTTACTGCTTACCGCGATAGAAAGGATAATTAATAGGTTTAAGTATCTTGATAATAAGTCGTAATTTAATAATTTTTTCGGGATATTTTATTTTCTGTATTTTAGGTAATTGATATTTGTGTAAGGGTTGAAAAGAAAAAAAACATGTTGGGGTAGGAACAAGAGTTCTGCCGAAACTTGCGTGACGAGTCGTTGAAAATTTTTATGCGCTATCGGTGTAAAAACATCACTAGTTAATAATTAATTACCTCGGAACATACCGCAAATCAAAAGACATATTTGTTTGGTACTAGGAAATTCGAGACCGATACCTAAGGTTTGTTACGGACGAATCCATATTTTAAAAATTAATACTTCTTGTAGTAATAAATATTGAAAATATCTCCACGTAATATTTCGTTTTTTTTTTTACTTTTAAAAACGGGGGTGAATTTGGCGAGTAAAAACGGCAGTTGCGGCTGGAATTTTGATTCAGCCGGATCGATTTGATTGTGTGATCAGAAACCCTCATTGTAAACCTTTCAGTCTATAAATATTTTTATCGTGTACATTTTTGTAATACTAAAAACCCCAATTCGTTCTACTCCGTTTCTCCAAAAATTAATCTATAAGTAATCGCCGTTGCGTGGAGTTTAAAGCGCGTCTTGTTGTTGATAAAGTGTTTAACTAAAGGATTATATTCAAGTGTAAGTAGGTATTTTAACGTAGATCAAAGCTCGAAGCAGACAATTCAACAAGCCTATGTAACGTATTAAAAATCAATAATTGCCTTGCACGCACGCAGGCTCATTAAATTGAAATCTGCTAATTAAAAGGAGTCCTCTTTAGACAGTACCGTGCCCTTCCTCATTGTTAGTATGACTTGGAATTGTTGACTGTTTATTAATATTGATGTAGAGGAAATAATGCGTGTACAAAAAGTGGAAGGATAGATCAAATTCCATCTTCACTGTTAAACTTATTGTTTTGTATAGACGAATGTGTAAGCAGAGAGAGGGATGCGATTTATAGATAGTGAAAAAAAAGTCGATTGCATAACTTTCTATAGAAATATGGTTGGTAAAGGAATGAAGATAACGTCAATGAAAAACTACAGAAGATTACAAAACGGGAATTAGAGTAATAATAGAGAGTACTAAAATACGTAAAACCGCGGAAAATAAAAAATCGATAGTAGTAAAAATGAAGAACTGGCAGAATACGCAACAAGTCATATGGAGAAGAATAAGTTAAAAGGCACCAGAAGCTATACAGACGAAGACCCAATGAAAGAAGAACAAAGAACACGTAATCATATCAGAGTAAGAGCAATGGTCGAGAAAAAGAAAGGTAACAGTGAAAATTGGGTTCAGGAAAATATGAATTAATGGAAAGGAATGGATATGGGATAGACTAACTGAAGCGCAATTCAAGAAAAATTAGAGACAAAAACTAATAAGGGAGGAGGTCGGCGAAGCACTCACAGGTATGACCAAAGCAAACGACAAGGACAAGAACCAAACATTAATGAAAAAAAAAGCAGAAACAGAAGAGACAGGAAATAAGGAAGCAAATAGTGAGAATTGGTTCATTGAATGTTAATACACCTTTAATGCCTGGAAAAATTTCAAGTAGTAGCTAAAGAATTGACAAGCTACCAGGTAAATGTAGCTGATCTTCAAGAGATAAGATGGAGTGGAGAAGTAAAAATTGACAAAGGAGAATATCGCATTTGATATGGAGGAGAAAAGAAACAGGGATATGAGGAAATAGCGTTTTTAGTACAGGGTAAACTAAAAGAGGCTGTATTACAGTTTAAGGTAATAAATGGGCGAATATAACATATTAGAGTCAAATCTGAACCAAATAACCTTTCAATAATAAATGATTGCATCCCAACGGAACAAGCAGAATAAGAAAGTAAACAAGAATTTTATCATGAACTACAAAAGCTACATGACAAGGTTCCCAAAAGAAACATGTTTATAATACTTGGAGATTTTAATGCTCAAGTCGGTCGCAAAAAATGTAACAGAGAAGTTGCAGATATTTATACAATATATGAGGTATCTAATGAGAATGGAGAGATTTTTCCGCAGCAACATGGATGCTGCCTGGAACAACAGATGGAAATCAAATTGACCATGTGTTGGTGAAGAAAGTAAGCAGTAATGGGATAAAATGATGTAAGATCATACATAGGGATCAGCGTGGATACGGACCACCACCTTGTCTTTGCAAAATGTAAATTAAAGAAAAGCAAAATAGCAGAAAAGACAAAGAAAGTTTGGAAAATGGAGAAAGTAGAAAGTTGTACAACAATGAAACAGAAAATAAATTAATAAGCTGGCAAGAAGAAACTAAAGTTGAAGATGAATGGATGCCAATAATGGAAACTGTGGTGAAAGTAGCTAAATGCACAATAGGACACAAAGAGAATAAAAGGAAGAATAATTGGTATGATGGAGAATGCGAACAGAACCACAATGCAAGAGGAATGCTAGACTATAATGGTTCAAAACTGGACAACGAGAAGATAGGGATATTTATAATGAAAAAAGAAGAGAAGTAAACGAACTATGTAAAAAGAAGAAAAAAGGATGGGCAGAAATTGAAAGAGAGTGCAGAAGAAATAATACAGGGCCAATGTATAGACACTTAAAACAAAAAAATAACATGTAATAAACTGGTAATGGAGGAAGGGCAATGAATAACACGCTTTGAAGAATTGTACAAAGATTAACCACTGGCAGACGAACAAGAGGCAGAAACAGAACATAAAACAGAAAAACACATACGGAGTTTTGAAGAGGTAGTAGATATTATAAAAAAACTTAAAAAAACAAGGCGACAGGAATAAAACTACATAAGAAAATACAAAGTTTGATAGTTAAAATTTTTAAATTCGAGAGGATTGGACAGTTAGAATGATAATGCCCGTTCCCAAGCAAGGCAACTTAACAAAATGTACAAATTATAGAGGAATAACATTGTTAAATGGTACATATAAAAGTTCTGCATCACTGTTAAAAGAAAGATTAACGCAACACACTGAAACGGTGATCGAAGACTATCAGTTCGGCTTCAGGAAAGGGAAATCTACAATTTACGCATTACATAATATAATAAAACAAGTCACAAAAAAATGCTGTAAACATATCATAGACGTACACATATTATTCATAGATTTTAAGCAAGCATTTGACCAACTGAGAAGAGCAAAAGTAATGCAAGATCTAGAAATAATAAAAACACCCAGAAAACTGATTAGAATGACAATGCAAAAGTCAAGAAAGTCAAAATCAAAAAGGTGAAAAGTAGCGGAACAATCAACCGCTGTCTCCCATTAATGGCATTATGAGACCGATTCTCGAGTACAAGATCATTAGCCGATGAATGGTTTGGAAACGAAGGACGTCCTGTAACCCTTCGTACAGTTTACCGTCGAATTAGAGCTTTTGGATTGCACTCCTATCAACCACATCCTCTGCTTCCGCTGACGGCACGTCATCTATTGCAACGTTTGGAGTGGTGTACCTTGCAACTGGATTGTGACGTAGAATATCATAGGGTGGTCTTCAGTGACCAATCCCAATTCTGTTTGGGAATGCACGATGGTCGCATGAGGGTCAGACGTAGACGTGAAGAACGTCGCAATGTGCAGTTTTCTGGTGAGCGGCCTGTGCACCAAACTGTGGGGGTTATGGTATGGGGTGTTATTGTTTATGGAAGTAGGTCTCAGTTGGTATTCATCCGAGGCAATATTCATGCCCACTGATATGTTAATGAAGTAGTAGAATCCTATATTCTTCCATTCCTCTAGGGGCTGGAGGACCCGATTCTCCAACAGGATAATGCCTATCCTCACATTGCAAGGCATTCTATGGAACGTTTGTAGAGGCTAACGTCAATATCTTGCTATGGCCACCCAGATCTCCCGACCTTTCGCACATCGAACATGTGTGGGCATGATGGGTAGAAGACAATTAGCCAATCATCCACAGACATTAGAAGCTCTCCAGCATCAATTACATTTCTTGGGATGCCATACCTCAGGAAGAAATCGACCACGTGTTGGAATCCATGCCAAGAAGGGTGCGGGAGTGTGAAACTAACAGAGGTGGTCCAACACATTATTAATCAAAAATGCCTTTATCTTTGTTTAATTTCTTTGAAATTTTGATCAATTACTACATTTGACTAGTTAAACATTTCTACCAAGTTTGGTCCAAAAATTCCTACGCCATGTTGGTGAGCATTTTTTTTTGTCACAGAGTATATCTAGGATTGTCAATACATAGAAGAGGAGAAAGAATAAATTTTAAACAGAAAATACAGGCAGGATACAAAGCTTTCTAGGCCAGTGAACAACTGTTGAAAGATAAGACACTGAGTACAAACACAAAATTGAGCATCTATAAAACAATCACCAGACCCATCGTAACATATGCAGTGGCAACGGTAAATCTAACACAGAGAAAGAACAACTCAAAATATTCGAAAGGAAAATTGTAACAATAATAATGGGCCCGTAAAAGAGAGGAGAAGATGAAATAGGACAGCTGGTGAATTATGAAATAGATGCACGGCTAAACGAACAAAATATAGTTAGGATATTCAAATCACAAACAATACGATGGTATGAGCATGTATACCGAAAGAACTAGGAAGAACCTGTAAGAATCTAACAAAATGGAGCCTGACAGAAGGAAGACCGAAGGCAAGATGGAAAGAACAAACTGAAAGGGACATAGGATTAATAAAGATACAAAACTGGAAAAATCTGACTAAGGACAGAATAAAATGGAAAAAAATAGTAAATCAAGCTAAAATACACCAGGACCGGTAGGAAAAGAAAGAACACAAACAAAATATGTGGTTTCATCCATCACGGCAAATGGATGAAAAGAGCTTCCAGATGCTACAATTACTCCGAAAATGTATAGCTTATTGTATTATATAATCTGAAACATTTTCGTTCTCACAATGATAATAGGATGTCTATTTAATGTGATTACGTATTTCTTTGCGTTTCTTGCAGTTCGTACCTACACATTTTTACGAAGTTGAAAGTAAGTTGGCAGTACTATTTATTTACAATCAAGATCAATCTCATACTTTCGATTAGAAAAGGAATGTGGTGAAACATGTTTAATGTAGCGTCTTCATTACCTAATCAAGTATCTGGTATGGAACAACACACGACCTTCTAACCTACAATGTGAAAATTAACTTTAATAATAATTTTTTTTGAATAATTAGCAACCTTTTTTTTATATGTTCATAACGAAAATAATAACAATAATCTTTGTCAGATGGACGTTTAAACCTTCATGTCAGCTAGAGGTCAACAAGCACCTATATGCTAACTTGAAAAAAATTCCATAGATAATACAGTTTCAGCATTATCAATCCTATTTAATTAATTTTTAGGTTTATTTATTTGGCTTTCTCTTAAGAAACTTTATAAAGAAAATGTGTAATAAAATTTTCTTTAAGAAATGTGTTCACATATGTTCCTATAAAGTACATACGTGTTGTTGTTCTGCTGTTATTCTGGATGCTAACATACATCCTTACACGCAAAAACACACGCGCGCACACAATCTGCGTATGTTACCATTATCGACCTGTGCATCTCCACTTCTACATAAAATTCACTTACTTTGCCTTTCTAGTGAAATATAATTCAAAGCATCGATTTATATAGATGAAGAATAGATTTTTTTCGTATATTTACAATTTATGTAAATTGTAGAAAAATCATCAATTAAAGGAGATTGAATATAACTATACGAAGTAAAGTGCTTACCTGATAAATAACAAATATTGGCATTCTGAACAAACATTTACATTATCTGTATTGAAATTTATCTAAAACACTTTACGGTTTGTACAATTGGAAAAAAAACTATAAACTATAAAAGTATATTCCAAAATTGATCTGTACATTTCTTATCACAATACACGTATTCCGCAACAAAAAAACAGATAATCATAATTAAGATATTTGTACAATAAGCTTTGTTTTTTTTCAACTCGGATTCAAAATTTGACACACCAGCGTAAGAGGAGTTATCAAACACATTCTGACTGTGTTTGAATTGAACTGATGTCTCTGCTGTGCGTGCCTTGTTAATTATATCTGCGCTGACTTTAACTTTCCCTACCTTCACTATCTTACTTTCTTTTTCTTCGTTTTACTGGTTTTTCTGTGGATCCCATAAGAGGTTTATTGTGTATTGTTGGTTGACGATTTTTATTTAATACCAATTTCCATGTATTAGGCAGTCCCTGCACGTCGTCTTGGGTAGTAAGGATATTTGGAGTTTTTCGATTTCTACGGCTTATATTATTATTCTTTTGGGTAGATGTTCTGCTGATGCTATCAATCTGGTATTATCGAAATTGATATTGTCTGATGTCGATTGAACATGTTGTGTTAAAGATGAGGTTGTGATGTTTTTCCTTACTAATTGCTAATCGATGTTCTTCCAACCTAGGACTGATTCCGGTGTTTTGACCTATGTACATTCGGTCACAGCCTTCACAAGAAATCTCGAATATTCCTAGATTGATTTTGGTTTTTAGGTTAGGCAATATGGTTCTAATATTCTTGTGCGCCTTAAATATAGTTTTGATACTGTACTTTTTTAGAAGTTTATTGCCTAACATTTGAGAAATATGCTTCATCGTTCCATAGTACTGATCTAGCAAAATTAATATTCTGTCCAGTTTGCTATAAGTACAAATTACCAACATTCGACTACGTTCAACGTCTCCACCAGGCAGTAGCTGTACAACATACGCTTTATAAGGCTTGAAATTTTTGTTTTATATATACTGTTAGTTCTGCTTTTAATTACCCCCAATAGCTGTATAAGATGTCAATGAAATTACTTCTACCCAGGCTGAAACATTAATTTCGCCAAGTTCACGATTTACCTTAATGTCGAGGTTTGGTCTTGGCCGAGCGAATACTCCATAATTAATTAAATTATTTTTAATTGTAGAAAATTATGGAAATCAGAGATAGGTTGTTTTCTTTCCAGATATCTAGAAAGAGCATGAAGGTAGCTAATAAAAGGCTGATATACAGGGTGGTCTAGACCTAGCATTAAAAATTTTTTGGGTAATAGAACAACATAAATGACTCAAATACACAATTGGAAAAATTCCATTCCACACGCCCACATAAAGAAAAATTATTTTGATTTTTTCCAAAAAAATTGTACATTTACCCAAAAATTTAGAAATTCTGGGTTATTTTGATACATTCCTCGAACTTTAACACTACTATTGTATTCTATATTAACTTTCAAGTAAGGATGGATAGCTTATGATGAGCCTAAATTTACACAACTAATTAAATTGATTAGAAGGGCGAAGTTATCATTTTCGTAAAATAAAAAGCTTATACACATACACAATTCTCTAAAAAAAAAAATGCTAGGCAGTAGCAAATGCTAAAAAAAACTGCTACAAAATCTAAGCTTTCAGTAGACAGGATACAAAATTTTATACGTCACCATTTAAGTACAGTTACGCGAGATTGAATAATGTAAAACGTTGTTTGAGAAAAATAATGATTCAAGTCTATCAAACTAAAAAGACACACATGAACATTTTTATTATTATACATAACATAAGGTTACAGTTAATTCTTATAGCCCACCTTATGGTAATATTAGGTATCAGTACAGATGTTATGCATTTCCGCATATTCCTGATTTGAAAACGACATCTTGAGATTACCGCCAATGAGTAAATGATCCAAACCCACTAAAAAAACTGTATCCAAACAAAATGTGATACCTTATCTCATGATAAAGTGGGCTATAAAAATAAACTATAACCTTATGTTATAGCTATAATCAAAAAAATGTTCATGTGTGTCTTATTAGTTTGATAGAGTTGAATTATTATTTTTCTGAAATCACGTTTTACACTATTCAAACTCGCATTACTGTACTTAAATGATGACGAATAAAATCTGTGCCTTGGAATAGAAAGGCCGGGTGTCACAAAAATGCTCATTTGAGTTATCAGACATTGTTTTTGATTTGCAACACAGCAGGCTTTTTTAGTTTGCTGTTACGGCTTTATTATCTGCCTAGAGTATCAATATTTTTGAAGCAACTTTAGTAGGAACCATGTGAGGTATATTTGGGTTTATTTGGGAGGATTAGAACAACCACCTTTTGCAAATTAACCTTAAAAAATAAAATTTACAAAATGATGTGACAACTGCCTTTTTAAAATAAACTTTATTGCAACACTGAGGAACAGTAAAGCTTTTAAATAAAAAGAATGCTAAAGAAAGATACATTCAAATTTTTTTAGTTATTATAACACTACTATGCTGTTTCGTCTTCGGAATCTTGGTTTGTAGAGTATGGTAAATTAATATAAAAATCTTTATTATCGTCATCAACCCATTGCAGAAGTACCATAAGGATGTCATATTATTGTTTTTTTTAAGGGAAATAAGCTGTTTACCTTTATGCTTGGGGGTTGTGACGATTCGTCAGAAAAAGTTAAATTCTGTCGTTTGTTTCTTTTATAATTCATTTCTTTAAAATCTTCGTTAAATGCTGTTTTATACAGTAAAATTCCAGGTTTGTTTGTCTTTGCTTGCAAATGCACGATGTTGTAACTCAAAAACTGCTCTCCAGCTGTGTTTACTTTACGGACGATCAAATTTTCATTTGCAGAATATAAGTTGGCCCAATTAAGAAATTCATTTTGAGTCATCTCATGAACACAAAATGGTGTATTATTTACTTGACAAGTTTTTTACATTGTGCCCATTCTCTGGGCGTTTGAATGGGCATAGTTGCAAGTCTTTTATTTTTCTTTTCAATTACAGCATGAACTCCATCCACCTCCATATGAGTGTGGCCTGTTAGTAAATATTTGTGATTTATCACAAGACGAGCGAATTTTTGCACAGCATACAAATACATGGAGAATAACAATGTATTTCCATTTTGCCCGACCAGATAGTGATTTCTGTAATATTTTCTGGGATTGCTTGAATCCAATTAAACAAACACGAAGCTACTTGGTTTCCACCTCTTTCGGATATTGTTTCATTCCATATCATGTAATGATTCTCTGCAGCTGTATGGTCATGGATGGTAAAGTTAAAGGTCCACAACTGTCACAGCCACCTACAGCCACGTCCACGTCCACGTCCACGTCCACGTCCACGTCCACGTCCACGTCCACGTCCACGTCCACGTCCACGTCCACGTCCACGTCCACGTCCACGTCCACGTCCACGTCCACGTCCACGTCCACGTCCACGTCCACGTCCACGTCCACGTACACGTACACGTCCACGTCCACGTCCACGTCCACGGCCACGGTCACGCCCACGTTCACGTCCGCATCTACGTCACGTCCACATCCACACCCATGCTCTCATTTGCAGCCACACGCACACCCGCACATGCACGTATCTAACACATGGGCTATACCGCACACTTCGGGCGCTCACAAAGAAAACAGTTGACATTGCTCAGGTACATAACTGTAACAAGAAAGCGGTTACGTTGCTACCAGCACCAGGAAAGGGATGATATATAGAACACAAAGGAGACACAGGACCGTTCACAAGCATCCAGAGGGCCACAAAAGAATGTGTGACAGTCCAACAAACTAAAAGCTTTCAGCACGGCAAAGTTCACTTTAATTAAATAGCCGTCTACATTTTTTTAAAACGGATAAAATTAGAAAAAGGACTTGTCACGTGTGCTGAGTCAGAATTTGAGGAATAAAAATAAGAAACTCGGTTAAGCTGTTGATCACTTGGAGGTCGGTGCCGAGAAAAAATTATACTTGGGGAAAAGTAAACTAATTCACGAAAACATCTGATTTCTGCGGCTAGGATTAACGTTTAGCTGTAACAGTGTAAGGAATCTTTTATTGGTAATATATTTATTATATTTGATTAAGACTATTATGTGTATTTTTATGATTTTGTTATTACAACTCGTACGTATGTAGAATATGTTAGCAGCTTTGTTTTTTGATTTTTATTATGATTCATGGTTGTGTATTTACCTAATAAGTGGCGTAATTATCAGACAGTCAAGTGTATAATTTTGAAATAAGGTTTTCAGAATTCAAGAATGAACAATTTAAAAGCAGTGCGATATTCGATACTTTAGGAACTGCTACCTAAGTATACGATTTCTTCTTACAACAACGATTATTTGGCGCGTTGATTTTCACAAAGAAACAAGTCCAGTTACACATTTCTTTAACCCCAAAGCGCGAAACTATTCTGATAGTAGAGACAAAGCACTTTAATAACACTGCACTTCTCTATTGTCACCCTAATCACCAATGAAACGAAAATGGCCCTCAACATAACTACACCATACCAGAAAAACCTAGAATTTTGTATACTAATATATTGACGATATGGAAAGGTTAACTTAATAACTAGGAGAATTGTCCGCTCATCCCGCACGTTCCTAAGATACGTCTGTACCTTCTCGCCACCTCCGTCCAACCTTTACTCTCGAGGAAAAGAAACGCCGCATCCCGCTGCTCTTTAATCCTTTAGTGCAGTGATATTAAATTATTAACACGTTGAGTGCCAGATAAGGCCAAAGTGGGCTCATACATCTTTTGGATTTACAGGCTATATGACACCAAGCTGGACTCAAGTGCAGTATCGACACATTTCACTGCATGAAACCGCGTTGGTCTCACACGTTCAATTTAAACTAATTCTATGATAAAAAAGTATGGCGCAACGAACCGTTCTCTATATTTGGCCTGTTAATGTGAGACCGATGTGGTACCATACAGCCAATTGACTGAAAAACATATATTTTGTGAAAAAACAATATTATGGGAAACGTAATAAAATACTTATCTTTTTTTGGGATTTTTTAATGGTGTACTTTAAATTATACAATCTAAACGTTTCGATAACACTTACAGTTATCTTCGTCAGTAGTAATGTTTGTTAAAAATTGTTAAAGATGTAGTAAACAATTTTGTCAAATTTGAAAATTAAAACATAAACATAAGCCTGCTATTAGTATAACAGTTTGGGAAACATAAAGCCAACAATAAAATTTTTAGTAAAGAATAACTAGGTCATAAAATTAAATATTATTAAACTGCCTCAAAGATGACAAACCAGAACACTCTCTACGACGAAAGCTTTCGTCGTAGAGAGTGTTCTGATTATTTCAGGATATCAAAAAGAGAAAATTTGCATTTATAATAAACGGGTAATTATTTCTAGCACTTAACCCGGCGGAAGTACGGTGACATTTTGTAACACTACTGGTACGGTGGCCTATCGGCCCAAATTTGGGGTATCTGCTGAAACAGGCTTGTTGTGGTCTTTTTTCACAGATTTGACACCTCCCTGCTTTTTTTTTGCTTCTTTCCAACACCTTCCTGAAGTATCTTTTCTGAGACAATGCCCATTATTTCTGATATCTTCCTTTTCAGGTTCAATTGTATTCTTAGATTCATTTATCTCATCTTCATATGAGGCGATATCCGATCGAATACTGTTTCAGAAATTTTCGACGAATGATGGGATTAGCGTCTTTGTTGATTGCATTGTAGACCACAAAGGAATTGATGGAGGCTGTATTCAATAAGGAATAAAACAGTTAAAGGCCATCTACGCCTATTGCGTGTTATATTATTGTTAGCTGAAAGTTCGTCCGCTATGTCTAGTCCGCCTTTTGTCAAATTATAAAACGCTACGATTTCCGGTTTTCGTTCATCCCCAGTACTGTTTGTCATGATGTAAGGTAGACAGTAATACGCCGATCTTAACCACCGGAAGCCGTACCCGCCTTCCGCGGATCCGCAATAAAAACCGCAAAGCGCCACGGAAGAAGGAGAATCCAGACCGCGTTTCAGCCGCGCTTAGTCGCGTTACGCTGTTCCGCCGACCTGTCGATCTTTGCGTTTGTCATAATATTCATCTATAACCGTTGTGCATGCCTCGACAACGTCACCAGAAAATCAACTCCATATAACCGAGCTGTTGGTCGTTGTAATCTGAGGTTAAAGGCACGTAAGTTTTTATTGCACAATATTACACAATACTCCAATTGAACGATGTCAGGTCGGCCGGGCTGAACGCCCGTAGTCATCTTTCATTTACTCCGTTGGAAAGAAAGGCCCTCGTCTTCATTCTACCAACCATCGGAAGTCTCATTTGCACAGCGCAACGGATTAATTCCACATTCTTGTAAATGGTCATTCATCCAACATCTATTACACTACCTAACACCAATACGCCATACACGAGGCAATATAAGTAAAAACCAGAAGTGCCAGAAACCCGCAGACAACATTACTGCCAGATTGTAGATCACATCGTGACACTCCCAGTTCTATGAAGACGCTCTGCGTTTACGTTCGGGAGTTTCATATTTAATCTCGCCAAACGAGAGTAACCGCTTCAATATCCGATCGCGATACGGAATAAATCCGTCTTAAAGGAGTAATCCTGCTTTAGGAAACCTGCTTCCGTCCTAGTCGCTTATCGCGATAACCCAGACTTGAGGGAGAAACCCTTATGTAAGTCTACCGTGCCTGTAAAACAAGTTAGTTTATCTCGTACCTGAAAATCCGTGAACTAAATTGTTCCGGAAGGTTTAAAACACCTTATAAGTGTCATTATTGAACACAGCGCTGACATAGCGCCACCCTGGTAGCTACTCGTGACGCAATCCCAGAAGCGCAAGGATTTAACAAGTGTGCCCGCTGCCCGCACCCAGAATATAATACGAAAGCATTCAATTCATCTCAAACTGTTTAATAACGCGTAAAACCACAATTTCTGTTTTTAGTACAATTTCCAATACTTACTATATGTAATTAGACTAGATCATAATTAAGATTCTCCTGTATATAGTTAATATAAACCATTAGTTAAGAAAATGCTGTACATATTAATTAATTAGGTGAAACCTTCGTTTGTAGTACAAGTGCTATTTAATAAAATATAAAAGTTTCATAGTTTCATAGAAATTAAAGGTAGAAAATTGCATTTATTCACTTTAAAACTCTGTATGAAAGTAGACCAATATCATCTACTTCATTCGAATGTAAAAATCGCATGCGTTTAAACTATACTATAAAGTATTGATTTTTCTGGTCGACCTTCTAGCGAGCAAGCGCAAGCATTAACCCCATTGTCGTTCTAAGCAACCTTGCGATACCGTCAGGATAAGTGTGCGTAGACTCCCGTGCAGCTTCTGTTTACAGGGCCTCTCTTAAAATTTTTAAATAATTTTGAAAAGTCATTTAAGTTAGGATTTTTGTTATATATACAAAAATGCAAGTCGCAAATAGGTTAACTGAAGGTAGTATTAATTCTATTTCACAGAAACATCCTAGAATTGAGTAACAGGAGAACTGGAGCACAGAACAAACCCGGACCAGGCGTACCTCTGAAGATTTCTTTTATTTATTAGTGTACATAAGTTATTCCGTATTATAAAAGATTGTTTTTCGTAGGTTAAGTATAAAATTATTAGAGTGTAGAAAGGAATAGGTTAATATAAACATAAAACCCTTATATGGCTATCATTCGGAGTGTACTGTAATCAACCCCAGCAGAATTAGGCGAACCCCGTCCCTTTTTATTAATTTAAAATCCGATTAAGCTAGTCTGAGGCGCATTAAAGTAATATAAAGTAAAGTCCCTTCCTTCAGAGATTCAGGACGAACAAGATTTTCCACGCAAAAGGGATGCCAGTCCA
Source organism: Vesta saturnalis (assembly GCA_036346205.1). NCBI lineage: Eukaryota > Metazoa > Arthropoda > Insecta > Coleoptera > Lampyridae > Vesta > Vesta saturnalis. The sequence goes on along the minus strand of JARFJB010000018.1, from coordinate 62,861 downwards.
ACTGATATTAGAGAGATAAAAGCACTTTTTGGTTTGCTTTACTATGCTGGTGTATTAAAACCTGGACGCCTCAACACTAAACAACTTTGGGAAAAAGATGGATCTGGTGTAGATTGGTTTCCTGCCTGCATGTTGCGAAAACGTTTTTTATTTTTACTTACGCGTCTATGGTTTGACGATATACGTGACAGATAAACTAGAAGAGAAGAGGATAAGCTGGCTGCTATACGTGAGATCTCCGCAATATTTCAAGAAAAGATTCGAAATTCTTATGTGAAAAGTTGGACCCTTTTAGCTGGTACACATCGTGATGGAAAATATAAATTAGAAAGTGATCCGTATTCAGTGGTATGCCGCCTAATCAAACCAATTGATAAAACAGGAAGAAACATAACAATGGATAAGTGGTGTACGAGTATGAACTGACTGACATGTATTGTAACAATTAGGGAAAATAAAAGGGAACTAGCAACTGATCTTGTTACACCGAAAACTAGGTCTCAATATTCCAGTATGTTTCAAAAGATAAAACCTTGATTTCATATTGCCCTAAAAAGATAAAATTAGTATTACTTGGTTCGACAATGCATCATGATGACTATGTTGACTGTGAATCCATTAAGAAAAAATGAAATAATAACATTCTATACTTTAACCAAGGGCGGAGTGGATACTGTAGATGCATTATATGGATCATATTGTGTCAAGAAGATGCCCACTAATAATATTTTATGGGTTTTTGAATATTATAGCAATCAAATATTATTTTGTTTATAAACATAACAATCAAAAACAAACTTTTCGAAGGATCTTTTTGAAAAATCTGGCAAAAGAATTAATAGAAGAACATCTTCAATATAGGTCTACAATAGTCACGTTGCCTAATGACATAACTAGAATAAAGCTTTTGGTTCACAAGGAAGTTGAAGATCCATGCCCAAAGCGACAGAAAATCGCATTGGGAAGGTTTGTTCTAGTCGATAGGAAAACCAACACTTGTTGTAAACTTAGTAATAAAAGTATATGCCGCTAACATTCTTTGCAAGTTCGTTAGGACTGTCTTAAAAATACGCAATTCATTGTACATGAAGATAGCGAATAGTTCATATTTTCTTTTATTTATGAGAAAATGAAATACCAAAACCAGTTGTGATATTACCTTAAAGTTTATTTCCTAATAATGATCGAATATTTAAGTGAGTGAAATAATGTGTTGGGTATAAAATACCCGGCGCGCGTCCCATATGTTTGTTATAGGCGCGCGTTCTTAAAGGTGTACAAAGTTTCAGCATGTTTAACCCCTTTTTATTTGCACTTATTTACAACACATTTAATTCCTGCATTGAACAGTCTTACTATCCATTATGCTGGAAAACTTGTATTGGAATACGCATACCCAAGTTTGCCATTGACAATGTAAAACTTTCAATAATCAAAACCACGAGTAACTTAGGAGTTATTTTGGATAAATAGATACGATTTCGAGAACGCGTAACAAAACTTATACAAAAAGCATATTCTTCATTAAAAATGTTATATTGTAGTAGACAATTTATAAATATTGCCATATGAGTCATTAGTACTGTCTCACTTTACTTACTGCGACTTTCTGTACGGTCCATGTTTAACTCTCTTTGAAAAACAAAGAATTCAAGCAGTACAAAACTCTTGAGTTAATTTCATTTTTGGTATTAGAAAGTATGCACACATTTCTCACAAATTCAAACAGCTAAATTAGCTTTCTATGGAAAAGCGCAAAGTTTTAGATTTACACTTACAAGGTCTTACTAGATACAACTCCATTAAATCCCCTGAAAACTAAATTTACTAAGAAGTCTAGTTTACATAACGTGAATACTACTTATCCAGCCATCGTACAGCCACTTTCAAACGTTCATTTGCATATAGTTCGGTTAAATTGTATAACAAGCTACCTAGCGAAGTTAAAAACTTAAACGTTAGGCAGTTTAAACATAAAAGTAGTATACCGACATTTTGTCTTTGTGACGTCATAGACCGCGCCCACTTTCACCTGTGCATTTCCCACCCCTTCTTTGACGGTTCCTTTTCGGGGTCCATTTTCAACCCTTCATGGATGTTTCACCCCCCTTTTGGTTGTATTAAGAGCCTTCTTGGCAGTGCAACCCCTGGAGGGTGGGCAAATGCGTGTGCATATAGTGTTTTGATTGATGGTTAAGGATGGACCACGCCCCTTTTACAATCCCTCTGGTTTCTGATTGGTCCTTATTCCCCACCAAGCCTCTGAGCTCTGATTGGAGGCCTAAGGCCCTACATTCTGATTGGTTACGGCGAGAAATTTGAATTTGTTTGTTTGTTTGTAGCGCCATATAGTGGAGTATGGACTAATAAATTTTTATTCTGTAATAAAGTTGTGCCACCTAGAAGTACATTTCTAGGACTAATTAGGGTTTGTTTGTGGAGCCATCTAATTGTGTATAGACTAATGAATATATTCTGTAATAAAGGTGGTGCCACCTAGTGGTATATTTTAGGGTCTAATTGGGGATTGTTTGTGGTGCCATTTAGTGGTGTATATTTAAAGAAGCGAGTGTTTCACGACAAGTGTATACAGGAAACCTACCCACACGGGGAGGTACCTACACTGCAATTAAAATCACCACAAAAACGTGAAGTTAGGCGTAGCAAAGTGCTTGTACGATAGAGCAAAAACAATATGCTCAAAACAAGAGGACCTGAACACTCAAACACTCAACACTCAACGAAAATGGCTACCCCGATCTAACACCTAACCTAACAGGGAAAGGGTAACCGAAAAAGAAGAACCTAAATATACAGCGATAATACCATATATACAAGGTACCTCAGACAAAATACGAAGGATGGGTAGCAAATACAAGATACGCACTACCTTCAAATCGACCAGAACGCTCAACGGAATACTAACCAAAACCAAACCATACAATGAAGATCAGAATTCCAAGAACTGTGTATACAACCTACCATGCGAATGCGGCTGAGCATGCATAGGAGAGAGCAGTAGACCACTCAAAGTGAGAACTCAGGAACACAAGAACAACATCCGCAAGGGCGAAACAGAAAGATCAAGAATCGCTGAACATGTCTGGAACGAAGAGCATCGCATCCAATGGGATAACATACAGATAGTGGCAAAGGACGAGAATACAACTCGTCGGAAACTCAAAGAAGCCACATTCATCGCACTAGCAGAAAATCCAATAAGCCAAGCTAGTGTAGAAATGAAACCCATATGGATTCCAATAATGCGCGAAGAGCTTAAGCGAAATACATCTGCGCAAGAGGTTACGGCGCAACATGCGTAATAAACTTCTGCGCAACAACGAAAAAAGTTTAATATATAAGTTCTAACAAATATATATTGAATTACTCAGTGGCTCAGCGGTAAAGGTGTCAGACTAGTAAGTGAAAGGTACCAAGTTCGAATCTGACAGTAGTCAAGTGTTTGGGAAAAATTAGATATAACATATGAATTCGACTCAAGTGCGAAAACAGTCCTTCTCAGGACTAAGCCTGATGACGGAAGCAGAGTCCGCTTCTGAAACGTCGCTCTCAAAAAGCATAAACTGTGGAAATAGGCCGATCAACTCTACTAACATATACTTCACGTTATATGGGCTTTTACCAGCTGAGGTTTAATAGCCATACTAATTAAACACTTAAATTTTCAAATCTGACTTAAGAGTGACGTAATTTAACTTATTTGAAATTTCATAGAGAGCATCGCTATCATCAAGATTTTGAGATACGTTTTAACTCATTCATCTCATCGTTTTCATCTTGAACGATAATATTGTAATAGTTTATTAACAAGCCATAAAACATCTAATTTCCGTGATGCTGGTTCATAATAATAATAATGCCCATTTGATGATAGTTACACTTAAATACTTGCAAAGGATAATTTACCGGTCACTATTATTATTACGTAGATGTTAGATTATTCTTAAATTAGCTGGTTTATGCACGACCCCTGGAAATACTACACACGATTTCAAACCTTCTTCCTTTTTCTCAAAAGCTGTACCGTATTCATCTACTTGAATTTATCCTTACCCGATTTCGAGCCAGTAGGACCTTGTCTATTTTGTTTTGAGATATTTTCTATCGTTACTAATTTAGCGAAACACCAATATTAACACATAAATTGCGAGGTATTTAAAATGACCCTGTATTATTAATATTTTATAGAAACGGTCGACCCTGGAATTTTTAAATGTTAATCCAATAAGACAGATGTAGGAACTTGCTCTAAGGCCTTCGCCCCCTTCCCGTTGCCCCATGGCTGGAAATAGTATTCTAATAATGGAGCCCTAGTTCTTAATATTAATTAATAATCTTAATTAATAAACGCACGGTTTAGGTTAGGTCAATACTCGCGCGGGAGTATTGACCTGGCCTAAAACGTGGAACGCGAGTTATGCATAGTGTACACTTCTTTTTTCTGTAACCGCGTTCTAATATCTTTCCTTGGGGCATGTTTATAAATCTAAGCTCCTTTTTTAGCGGAGGTATTTCTGCTAAGACGGTTGCGAAGGCTGTTTCGGCGGCCCTCACTCTAAATTTCCACGAAGATATCCGATCCTATCCGAACATTGACGAATACGCCCGCGCACAACACCCAAAGCAGGCAACATTCTCGTTTCTCGCATTTCGCTCTTTAAAGTATAACCACCATCGAGTGTATTCTGTTTATGAGCCAACATCAGCTGACAGACATTTTACTGATTTGTTAATAAACGATGAAGTTGATGAGGTGAATGTACCTCAAATCCAAGATGATGGTGATGATTCACTGAAGAAGAACGATGAGGTAGAGGAGAAGAGCGCATCTCACAAAAAATAAGGTCTACAAAGATATAAATAATTTAAAAGAAAAGATTTCCATTGCTATTAATTCTGTAAGAAAAACCACGTTATGAAGAGTTCAAAACAACATTATTAAACGTTGTCAATTTTGTGTACAACGTAACGGCGGCCCCTTTGAAATTTTGTTTTGATCTTGAATTGTGTTAAAATTATTCATTAATAATTGTAGAATTACTTTAAAATGAGAATTTTTCCCGTCGTTCTTGTTTTATTTTTAACGATTTTCAACTATTTTATCGTAGCCATAACGATGAATTTAGTTAAATGATTTTTTTTAAGTTTTGAAGTTTTACGGATTATTATTAAAATTAGATATACAAAACTTTGTATCGTTGAAATCAGAAAAAAATTAGTTAACTTTCGCTTAAGTTAGGGTTGTAACTCATAAAGCAAATTTTATGAGTAGTGCATGTAATTAATCTTAAAATTATCTATTAAAAACCTCTTAAAGATTTTACTGTATTTTTAATAATTAACGAGCTAACTTTGAGTACTTATCGTTTTATATATGATAATTTTTTTTATTCGTATTTTAGTTTTTTTCGTTGTTTTTCAGATTATACTTTAGTTTGTTTTGCTGTTTATAATGAACAATTTTTTTTTTGGTATCAATATTTATTCCCTTAAATACCTTTGTCTGCAATTGAAGATTGTCAAAATTTCTACATTTTCGGGAAATTAAAAAAATCTCATCAAACTTATATACCTAATTTTAGTTTTTTTTTTATACTTCGTAAGTGAATATACAAGTATTTGAAAGATTAGAAGATATATTTGAATATTATGTGAGCACCATCTTTCCAAAAAATTTAAAATAAAGTGTACTAAAACCTTACCAAACGTTTTATTGAAACACAGAAGTACATTCAAAACTCGTCAAAAAATAAAATTACTTCATTTAATATTAATCACACTCGTCACTGTTATCATCCTCGTCGATGTCGGTAGTAGTGGCAGACTCGGTAACATTAAATTCTTTATAAAATGTGGCACTAGCTGGGTTTTTCAAAAAGGCTGAAAGCTATCAAATTTTTTATTTTAATATTGTTTATTGGTAGTGCTTCTTTATAGTAAGCTCAACGTATTTATGCAAAACTTTTTTATTTTGAACAGTACGTGGTCCTGAATAAGTATTTTTAGTTTTAACATATTCAGAATCGTCAGACATTTCTGTCATACTTGCTTCTAAAAGGCCTAACGACCGCGGCAATTTACGAAAGTACGACCGGCATATGTTTGGATGTCGAAGAACGTGTCTTGCGTCATGTTAACTACAGCAAAAGGATATGGTTTTACTCCTGCTTCCTTTATTAAAGCATCCCAATACTCGAGAACTTCCGGGCTATTTATTATTTTCTTGTTTTCAATCAGAGATAATGAACCATAATTTATTTTTTATAAGCTCTACCTAATATAAAAGGATTAAAAGTTAGATAGATACCCATACCACAGCTTACTCATTACCAGCTACTTGTCTTGAAATACGTAAAATGGAAAGTTCGCACATCGCCTGCCACGCATGTGCCTCCGCACGGCTTGCAGTCAGAGCTTCAGTATCAAAGGAGAAGCGTTGGTAATTTACAGAACCATATTCTGCATACAAAACGATTTATGTAAAAAACTTGCTTACATTTTTAAAGACATTAATTTGTCTCGCCCTCAATTGCACTTTCTTAAGAATAAGAATTTATTATACCCCCCTCCCCCCTTGTTTCTGTGCACGCCTAATGAGTAAGCTGTGACTATACTTACTAATAATTTAAATCTCTATTTTAATTGAAAGCAATCGCTTTGTTGTAGTTTTCCTTTTAAAAGACCCGAGGTATTGCAAAAGTGGATTATCGCTATAAGACGAGATAAATGGATGCCCAGAAAAACAAGCCAAGGATGTAGCGAACATTTTGTTCAGGCAGATTATAAAATTATGGCTGGTGGTAAATGCCGTTTTTTGAAAGAGGTTGCTGTTCGTAGCAAGTTTAATTTTCCTGCGCAACTAAAGAAGGATTGTAGTGATCGGAAAATTCTTAAACGCTGTCTTCCAATTAAAGATCAGTACACAGATGAATGTTCTTCGGTGAGCTAATAGGCTACATTGTTGCAGTATTTTTATATAGATACAACTATTTATCTTTAATTTTAAAGAAGGCAGATTATGTTGACAGAAAAAGAAGATCTAAACCTAGCAAGTACCATGTATGTTAATGCTTATGCATCTTTACATAATACAAGGGCAAAGCAGGATTCACCAGAGGAAATAAAACTTAAGAAACTTATAAAAGTACTTCAACAAATTGTTCGAAGAAGAAATAAAAACATTATTTCAATGAAAGGTCTAATTAAAGACCTTAAAAGACATGGGTTAAGCACTGATAATTTAAATTGGAGAGTTATTTTCAGGATTTCCCATTGCAATTTATAGTGCAGTAGCATAAAAACATGCAAAAAGCAAAACAGCACCGAGAATATTCTGAAGCCATGAAAGAATTTGACCAAACGTTATACTTTATTCTCCAAAACCATATAAATTTTTAAGAGAAAAATTTGTTTTGCCCCGTCCTAGAAGCAGCAGGAACTGGTTATCAATATTTGAATGTAATACAGGTTTCATTCAAGAAAATTTGATTTTTTAAAAATAGAGAGTGAAGCGAAATCATAATTAAAATATTGTGCCCTAATTTTTGATGTCATGTTGATTAGAAAACAAATTTGGGATGAATCTGCGCCTGCGTTTGCGTTTTCATCAGCGTCTGTGTCTGCGTCTGCGTCTCGTATGCATCTGAGTCTGCGTCTGCATCTGCGTCTGCGTCTGCGACTGCGCCTGCGTCTGCTTCTGCGCCTGCGTCTGCGTCTGAGTTTGCGTCCGCGTCTGCGTCTGCGTCTGCGTCTGCCTTTGAGTCTGAGTCTGAGTCTGAATCTGCGCCTGCGTTTGCGTTTGCATCAGCGTCTGTGTCTGCGTCTGCGTCTGCGCATGCATCTGCGTCTGCGTCTGCTTCTGCGCCTGCGTCTGCGTCTGAGTCTGCGTCCGCGTCTGCGTCTGCGTCTGCGTCTGCCTTTGAGTCTGAGTGTGAGTCTAAATCTGCGCCTGCGTTTGCGTTTGCATCAGCGTCTGTGTCTGCGTCTGCGCATGCATGTGCGTCTGCGTCTGCGTCTACGTCTGCGTCTGCGTCTGCGTCTGCGTCTGAGTCTGCGTCCGCGTCTGCGTCTGCGTCTGCCTTTGAGTCTGAGTCTGAGTCTGAATCTGCGCCTGCGTTTGCGTTTGCACCAGCGTCTGTGTCTGCGCCTGCGTCTGCGTATGCATCTGCATCTGCGTCTGCGTCTGCGTCTACGTCTGCGTCTGCGTCTGCGTCTGCGCCTGCGTCTGCGTCTGCGTCTGCGTCTGTGCCTGTACCCGTGCCTGTGCCTTTGCCCGTGCCCGTACCTGTGCTCGTGCTCGTGCTTGTGCATGTGTTTTGTAACACCAACTAGGAGCTAATTTAGAATGAATAGTGTTACAGTAATTACTGTTGTAAAATTTATGTTTGTTTTCGAATACAACATCTTATATGTTGTATTTGTTTTGGTTTTAATACGAATAAGGTTGTCCGAAACTGATCAATATCCTGGACTTGAATGTTGTTTTTGATTTTGTATTAAATCGAATAAGGCTGGCAGAAGCTGGTTTTAAATCAACATCCTAAAATTACCTCTTTTCTTATTTTTGTATTAAATCAAATAATGCTGGCAGAAACTGCCTTCGTATCAGTATTCTAAGCTTGTACAATGTTTTTGTGTTAAACCGAATAAGGTTGACAGAAGCTGTATTCAAATCAACACCCTAGACCTGCACATTGTTTTTGTATTAATTCGATTAAGGTTGGGAGAAACCTATTTCAAATCAACATCCTTAACTTGCACTTTGTATTAAATCGAATAAAGTTGGTTGAAGCAATTATCAAATTTGGAAGTAAAAGTCGACTTGTCTGTCTTTTATGTAATTTCAAGGTCTGTTTGGCTTTCAAGTAATTAGCTCATTACGGAATTTTTACAAGTACGTCAGATGCCTTTAAATAGTGAGAAGATGATATTGCGGTTACACAACTGGGGAAATCCAAAAATAATTCCTTTAAATTAAGGATTGCTGGAAGCCGTTAAGTACTTTATACTATTCATTTATAAAAAAACGCCAAAAGTGGATGTGTCGTTACAGTAAGCAACAAAACCAGCTGTTTGCCCTGTCAAGTCGTTCTTTCAATACGATTATCGACAACAAGCCTGGTAAGTGATCGTTTTTTATTTTAACCCTTACCCCATATTTTTTTTGCTATATTTAATGACTGTTTTTCCACGCAGGTGCCATCACGTTTAGGGATAGTACCAGCTCTGAATGTCGGTTAGCCATATCTACAAAGTAAGCGGTCACTCATAGGAGCTAGGTATATACAGTAGGAGAACGTTACCTGAATGTTATGAAGAATTATTTTCCCAGCTTCTTGTTTGATTTCATTGAGATTGATTGATTTGACTGATTTGGTTAGATGAATTAAGATGAATTAAGGGTGCTAAGATAAATTAAGATGTTTATTTTCCCACGGAGTCAAAATTTTCCCACGCTCAAAAGATGAATTAAGATTAATTAAGGATGCTAAGATGAATTAGGAATGCTATGATGAATTAATATGAGCTAAGATGCATTAAGATGAATTAAGGTGGATTAAGACGGAAGATGCTAAGATGAAATTTAAGGATGCTAAGATAAATTAACATGAAGATACATATGGACCAATCAAAAGCCAAGCGCGTGGCCTATCCTCAGGCGCTCAATTCAGAACCATAGTCAATCAAGCATAACACATGCAACCAGAGCACGGATGCTGGGACGATGTACCAAGACTGTCCCGGTGCTTACTGAGATAAATCAAGATGAACTAAGACGCATTAAGATCAACGGATCCAAGGAATGCTGAAGATGAAATATGGTGAAGATGGCAGATAAGATGACCGAAACAGGGATACTAAGCTCAATTAAGATGAAGATGAATAAAGATTTCGGTCCTTAGGGGTATTGGTGACCCATTCTACTTAGAACACATAAAATAAAAATATATAATAATATTCCGTTTTCTTCCCACAACGTCGTAGAAAAAGACGGTAACCTTAAATATCGCTTTCTCCGTACTACCAGAATAACCTTCACTCGACCGTCGCCTTTCCAGTTAGTAATACGAGGGATGTACAGTATTTGTTGTCCTCACCATACATGGCTTTGAAATACGTTGCCCTAGTAAACGCCCTTGTTTTGTTATTTTATTGACAAACAAACTGCGAAACTTGGTTAGTCGAGCTTTAATAGTGTCAAAGTTGTACAAGTTGAAAGTAGTGGTTGCACGAAGATTTTGGGAAATGGAAAAAAGTGAGCTTCATGCTGTCATCAAGTACCTAGAAAAGAAAGGTTTAACACCTAAAGAAATTCATACAGATATGGTTGGCGTGCATAAAGATTCTGCTCCTTCCTATCAAGTAGTAAAAAATTAGTCTCGAGCGTTCAAATGTGGCAGAACAACCTACGACCATGCAAAAGATGCTGGTCGGCCGTATTTTGCGTGTATAGAGTGTCTAACGTTATTTGAAATGGGAAAACCCACTACTTAAAATTAAAAGTTAAGTACGATAAGTCTATTATCGCCAAACCAGTTGCTTTAAATGCAGCTCCGCTTCTAAAACCTGTTGCTAAAGTAAATAGTTGTAATTACGCGTTTTTAATGGTTCTGAATTTAATTTAATGTAATCTCTTAAATAAATTCTTTCAACTGAACTAATAATATTGTAAAATAACAGTAGTAATGACAGTACCTAAGGTATAAAAATATAGTTCTGTTTCATTACCTACTTATTATTATTTTGATTCAGTGTACGTAGAATGTATGTAGAAAATTATAAATGAGGAAAAACTTTTAACTACCATTTAGATAAATCCGAAATATACAAAGTTTAATTTTAAACACGGTCCTGTAGGTACTACCTGTATTTCAAGTAAATTTTTCAGTTTAATCATTTCACTTCACTTGAGCCCAAGCAGGATATCGGAATTTGTGGGTTTTCCACTTCAAATAATGTTAGACGTTTCATACTCAAGAAAACATTGATCTTGTGAACGACATGATCAGAGAAGATCGTCGATTGACAACACGACGTGTAGCGGATATAACAGGCCTTTCAGATGGTAAGATTGGAACCATAATAAATGACCATTTACGGCTTAATAAGGTGTCACCCCGAATATCGACGCCCGAACAAATGCGTTTGAGAGTCACTTCTTCAATAGCCAATTTAGCCTTGTTTAACCGTAATCCTAAATATTTCCTCGGTCGCTATGTTACGGTTGTGAAACTTGGGTTCATCACTTCAATCCCGAGTGCAAAAACAAAGTATAGAGTGGCGTTAACCAGGATCTCCGCCACCACGCAAATTTCGTGTACAGGCTTCATCGAGCAAAATAATGCCTACAGTTTTTTGGGATGCCGAAGGAATTTTACTGGTAATTTTTTTGTAACGTGGCACAAAATCACTGGTTAATATTATGCAGCATTAGTTACAAAACTTCGTTATTGTATTAAAGAAAAAAGAAGAAGAAAACTGTCACGCCGAATTCCCTTTCATCAAGACAACGCCCCAGTTCATAAGAGCCTTATTTCTATGAATGCAATTCATGACGCTGGGTTTGAAGTTATGGAGCATCCACTCTACACCCCTGACGTAGCTCCTAGTGACTTTCATTTATTACCAAAGCTAAAAGAGAGTCTTCGGGGAACAAAATTTGAGAGCGATGACGGAGTTATGGCAGCAGTGCAGAATGTCTTCTGTGATCAGACCTCCGAGTTTTTTAAGAAAGGTGTTGCTAGGTTTGAACATATGTGGAATAAGTGTCTTCACGTTCAAGGGGATTATGTTGAAAAATAATGTTGTATTCTATGCTAGGGACACTAAATACTGTACATCCCTCGAATAGTTCAATGTTTTCATATTCTTTATAACTCATATTTTCTTATTTTCCTTTCTAGGATCAGAATCTCGCTGAATATATGACATTTTTAGGTTTATATTAACCTTTTTAAATCCCCTAAACGAATACACGTTCACAGACGACAACTTATGATCAGACTAAAATAATTCTAGTAAACTCTGAACACGTGACGTGATTTTGATGAAATTGGTTAGTTTTGATAAAACTCGCTGGGAAATTGGTTGTTTTCTGCAAAGTAGTCGGTATTTCAATCGCATTACCTAGCTGACTATGGCATTTCTTGCCACGATAGTTTACGAGGATAAGCCAACGTGGTTGTTACGTAGGTGTAATGCAGTGCCGCAACTAGACTTTTTGGCGCCCGGTGCAAGATTTGTAGATGCGCCCCTATTATAAAACTAATTATGTACTATTGTAGAAAAATGAGAGGTTTAGGAATATAAATAATACACTCTTTATACATAGACGCTCATAAAATTTCTTTTAACTAACTACATAAATGTTCATTTTAAAATGATCTTTCTCTGATAACATACCGCTTTCATCTTCAGCTTCATACGAAAAGTTTTTCTTAATTTTACTTTTTCTCTTAACTTCAAACTCTGCACACAAACCCAATTGTTGACAAATTGAAGTTGCCTCTTCAAAAATGTTGTCAACCCCTGAATTTCGAAATGTTAAAATATCAAGCTTTAGTGCTTCCAATAGTTTTGTAGCTGAAGCTAAGTCAATTTTATCAAGAACAAACCTCCATACAGTTAGATGGGAACTGAACTTGAAGTTAATTTGCTTTGAAAATGATTTAGTAGCTGACACAGTTTCTGAATTTGATTTCTTCTGTATAAGTTCATTTAATGCTTGTGTTACACCCGGTAATTGTTCGTAAAGAGCTTTTATAGCTTGGTTTCTAGATGACCATCTAGTACCACTGCTTGGTTTTAAAGATATTTTTAAATTTTTTTTAATACCTTGATGTGGAACCCGAAAAAAATACAAATATGTTCTGCACAGTACCAAAAAAGGTAATTATTTTGGACTATTACTGAATGTTTAGGGTTAGGGCTAGGCTAATCTGCGTATCGTAACGCACATGCATCGGTGAAACGACTTCGCTTCGCAGAATTGCTAGAATGCTAGCCACTTCATTTTCAGAACTGCTGCGTCTGCTGCCGAAAAATAAATATTCTTGCATGAACATTTCTGCTCTTTCTTTATTCAAAACTGAGACTAGAAGTTTTTATAGGGACGCATTTATTAGTTGCCCGTTCATATCTTTTACGTTTAGTTAAAACGGTTTAAAAATAGATATATGTAGGTATTTTTGTCAAATACATTTTTTGTCATAGTTACTTTTGATGGGTAAAATTTCCCTTTATGTAAATTGCGCTCAAGTGCGAGTGAATTGCTTATTTGGCGCCCTAAAAAGAGCGCGACCGGTGCAGTCGCACCTTCCGCACCCCCTTAGTTGCGGCTCTGGTATTGACCGTATCGAAAGAAACTTCAATTGTGGACATCATACATTTTTTTTAATATTTATTTTTCCAAAAACAAAAACATTTTTGGTAGACCCAATATGCAACAAATAACCATAAAAAATTTTTATTTTAATTTAAATAACATTTTGAAAAAACGAGGACCTTCAACATTACTGTGTACTCTGTGAATTTAGTCAATTAAACGCAAATGTGTTTATTTTCTATTTAGTGCATTATTATAAATAATAACTTATTTAAAACGTAATCAATGAATACGATTTAGTCATCGAGTGATAGTGCATGTCGGGTGTCATCAAACACTATCATGTTTATCACTTCATACTTATATCAAGTCCCATTAGGATACAATGATATCCAACTAAAGCAGTCATGTTAATCTTGGTTGTTATACTACTTATTTTTGCATTATGCTGGAAACTGTATCGTATTCATACTTATTGGTCACGAAAAAATGTTGTGCAATATACACCATGGCCCCTCGTAGGCAATTTCGGATCTGTGGTTTTTCAACGTTTGTCTATTGGTGAAACCTTTAACCGCATGTACAAACACTTTCCAAATGAAAGGTATTTATAATTATAGTTGTACTTAATTCAATTAAAGACTCAATGAATAATGCTTATATAATTACATTACTAATATTTTTAGATATTTTGGTATATATCGGTTTTTAAAGCCAGGTTTGGTGATAAGGGATGTCGATTTAATCAAACGTATAATGGTAAAAGATTTTAACACATTTGCAGAACATCGGACAATTATACCAGAGAGTGTGGATTCATTTCTCTCAAAAAGCCTTTTATTTATGAAAAGTAAGAACAATAACTTAATTTAACCTTTTATTAAACTTAAGAAACGTGATATTGTAGGTAAGTAATATACTACGAGTGACAAAATCACAAGTTGCGTTCCGATAATATGATGTTAGGTTATAGAAGTTTTGTTCTGTTTATGTAATCTATTCTGTTAGGACACAGTAGTTATCTAATCTAAGGAAAACTAATGTAACCTAATCATTTTTCTAAAATCTTTAGTCCAAACTAGTTTAGATTAGATAAACAAAAACTACTGTAACCTAACCGAAGGGATATGTGTACATTTCCCAGTAAATTAAGAACATTAACCGTAACATATATACAGGGCATTTCTCTTAAATGTATACATATGGGCTACGTATACTTTAAAAAAGAACGTTTCATTGCATTGGAATGCAGATGCTATAGGCAACCAACAGTACACATGACATTTTTTTTTTTATAACTCCTCTCTTCAAGCTTATTCCTTTTTTTACAGTTAAAAGCAAGTAGGATGTACGATTAAAACTTAATTTTGTTCATAAGGAAACTATTAAGTATTAATTATGATGAATGACAAAACTGTGTGAAATAATAAAGAAAATTGTGAAGATATACAAATAGTTCTAGATCAGTTATGAAAAGATACAGGAAAATGTGTATAGTTTTCAAGATACAATGATAAGCATTTTCAATATTTGTGAACATTCGTTAAAACGTAGTAAATTTGTAAGGATTAATTAAAACTGTGCAAATCATTCATTTAATTATACTACTTTTTCGTATTTTTTTCTAATTTGGTTAAAATACTAGATTGGACACTATTAACTTCGTGAGAGATAGAGGTTAATAGACATGTAGATGCTTCTTTAAACAAAATTCCACAGCCGGCCACCTTTTTAAAAATATTGATAATACAGTTTGATAATACATTTTCATTTTTCAATCATATTATTCTAATTTTTACACTCTTTTCACTTTATATAAAGAAAATTTATGTAAAATTAAATTTCCTTTAAAAATACGTCTACACTTTTGAACTAGCACAATTGCATAGAACATAAGTAATCGATATGTTTGAGGTCTATATCTAGGTATTTTTATATCTTTGAAATATACAGCTGTTTTAGAAATATTTGATAAAAACAAAAAATTGCCATAATAAACCCCCACTCGCCCGCAACTGGATTTCTCCCAGAATACTTTGCTCTAAACCAAATGAAAACAAGCTTAAATACAAAATTTTAAGTACGTAGTGATTTCGTTCGTTATCCCACACCCACACCAACTCCCATACCCACGCTCACACCCATACCCACACACACACACCCACCCACACCCACACCCACACCCACACACACACACGCGTACACACGTACACACGCACATACGCACACACTCACACACGCACACACGCACACATACACACACACATACGCACACACGCACGCACACATGCACACATGCACACACGCACACACGCACTCACGCACCCCCCCCCCCCGCACATATATGTAAAAAAGATAGCTTTCTCTTTATACGTACGTATATGGGAAAGCAATAAATGAAATGGTTACATCGAGTAGAACCTTTACTTTGATGGGACCCTAATCGATGTAAATTGTGTCTTTATGTAATTTAGTATTAGTCACGTTGCGTTGGTATGTGTGAATCCTTGCGATATTGCAGGGTTACGTTCCATTAATATAAGTAATTTGATTGTAATCTGATTATATTTAGGAAGTACATCAGTTCTACATACCTACTTAAAGACAAAATTTACACCAATAACATAGTTGTTTAGTGCGGTACTCTAGCAAAGCTCGGGTCGTAGGTTCAAATCCTACTCGAGGTAAAGTTTTTATTTATGTGTTTAGTAAAATTAATAATAATTTCTAATAATTCAGTTACTTCGTTTGGGATAGTTGGAGTTAAATGTAACCGAGTTTTTAGAGTGCTGTTCCAGTAGGCCTAGTAGGTGTGGACGCCAAAGTTAAGGTAATATCAACTACACGTTTTAAAACCTGTCTCTAGAGTGACATTTCGTGTCGAATTGCGGTTTCATGATCACTGTCAATCGTTTGCTTTAGTTTCCATTTATCGTAAATTGTTCTGCTCAAATGTGGCCAGTCATTGAAGCCAAACACGAAGCGATCATTATCCATCTTTTTCGAAAATAAAATTAATGGTAGTTACATTAATTTAGTAGTGGGGAATAACAGAAACACGATCCTTCCCTTTTTATTCCTGATTTACTAATTTTAGGATAGTAAAATGCAGAGAAACCTCCACCTTTTGCATCTTTTGTTTATCTTTTAAGTTTATGCTATAATTTCCCTTATCCTTATCGCTCCCAACTATATGTGTACCTACACACAATTCTATATTTACTTACAATATCTGGCTGCATTCTTCATTTTCCATTTCAACATTAGCTATATTTATTGTACTGCAACCAGGAAAATCAGTGGTATTTATTTGTTTTTCGTCATTAGAAACTACAATACTGGTATTTAAAAAATATTGTTTCGGAATTCGAGAAACGTTGCGCTTACCTTTTCTAAAACTGGACCTAGGAGCGAGTGAATCAACCGTATTTACTATCTCACCGTAGGTAGTAATTGACATGCTACAGTTTTATTTCATGCAATGCTGACGTCCAGTTACAATTTTGTCACTTTTCAATAAAATGTGTCAGTTATGCGTAACTTGCTCAGCTTATTTTCATTTTCACTTTAAACAGAAACACATAGTAACCCTTTCATTTAAAAATTACTGACTACATCTAGATACAACAAGAATTAATGTTGTCTGTAATTTTGTGACATATCACAAGCGGATAAATATTGCCATTCTAAACCTACTATCGTATCATTTAAGAATTTGAAATATTCATTTTTCTGAAACTACCTTAGCAACAATTACTTTCGTCCCTAGCAAGGGCGAGGAAATAGTTATTTGTATTATAAGTAAAGAAAAGTATTGTTGCATAGCCGAGTTTAGAAACGCGATTAGTAAAGAAGAACCTACTTTTCTTTAAGAATAATACATAAATTTTTTTCGGACACTAAATGGAAATGGATTACATTTTATAAGAAATTATTTAAAAAATACATGACAAGCGCGAGAATCAAATTGCCGTTTCCATCACTGCAGCAACTAAACAAACATTTTATCAAGTGTTATTGCGTGGAAATGGAAATAAATAATGAAAATCATCCTGAAATATCGGCATTAGCGCTTGACGATGTTGCTAGTTTATTACCCTTGAAATCACAAAATAAATACGAGAAGACCTACAATATTTTCAATTCTTGGAGGACTTCAAAGAATGTAAGGGATATCGTCGTCTTTTTTCATCAAAAGGTTAGTTTTCCTGAATACATTCATTTATTTTAAGTTTTATCTTCATATTTGATTACAGGCTAAAAGACTGAAATCTTCCACGCTGTGGTCGACGTTTTCCATGTTGGAAAGTACGTTGAGAGGGGAAGAAAACGTCGTTATATCGAACTATAGGAAGATACAATTATATTTAAAGCGCTAAAGTGAGGGACATGAAGCAAAAAAATCAAGAATTCTATCGCATGATGATGTATCAAAATTTTTGGCTGAAGCACCTGACGATACTTTTCTGATAATTACAGTGGCGTTAATTTTCGGTCTATATGGGGCATGTCGTAGTGAGCAGCTGGGAAAGTTAAATATGAAGGATATCGAGAACACCGACTCTATTTTGGTTGTCGCCCTCCATGACACTAAGACAAGAAAGAAGCGTATATTCACCGTTATAATGGAAATGAGAGGAATTAATGACATTGAGTTGTACAGGAGATATGTAAGCTTGCGTCCAAAATATATCAATCACTCAAGATCGTACATATTTTATATCAACAGTAAATGTACAGTGCAACTTGTTGGGATTCACAATTTCTACGAGATACCGAAGAAAATTGCCTATTATTTGAAATTACCCAACCCAATCATAGAGGATGGCGATTAAGCACGACTCCAGAAGAATATATAGAAGAAACCATTAACAATAAAATGGTGACTTAGAAAATGATTTTTAATCAGCCATCATCGTCAAACAGTACATGCCAGAATCCATCAGATGTTGTCCTAGAGCGTACTGAATTACAGTTGGTTCCTGCACATAGCGATTCATCATTTTCTACGTCAAATGGAGGAGTTAATCAGGAGGTTTTATCAAAATCGTCTCTGTCATTTAATGATTTACAGTTAAAACATTGTACAAGCATGTTTTTCTAACGTTAATATTTGTACGTTTAATATTTATTCCAATAAATAATTAATAATTATTTATAAAGAAATGGTTACTGTAAAGAAATTGTTGCAATAAAGAAAAGAGATACTGTTCTTTACGAATTGAGTGTCCGAACAATTGAATTTTCCTCTCTAGTGATGAAAGTAAAAAACAATGTCACCGCGTTAGTAAAGACATTTAAAATTGGTACACAGCCGTATCCGCCGTATAGGTTTTTCAAGGGTCTTACCATTTCCCAATTCTGTGTGACTACACATCTCACCAATAAAAATGACAAATTAATTCTTTTTAGCTAATTTCTACTTCCTAAATATTAACTTAACATTTTTATACTAAACACCCATCAAACCATTGAACCATTGTCAGAGACGCCATTATTACTCTTGCTTGAATGCAAGTTACATCATTGAAACGGTGCGCTTTGGTGCTACAGTTCATATTTATTGTTTATATTCTGTTGAACTTGCATCTTTTTACTACGGTTTGTGAATAAATAAATTAAAAATACTGTTTTATCAAAATTTCATTATGGTGAAACATCGGAAGTATGTAACTGCGAGTACTAGAAAGCGCCAAAAAAGCGGACCACAACTGCAGAAAAAGCTGGGGAAGAACAACGAAGAGGAGCGTCCGTGTCAGTCGTTGGTAAATAAATACAATTAACTGGTTATGTTTGAATTAACTTTATGATATATATTATAACTGTGACTTCGAACAGGCTGCCATACCACCTTTGCTTCAAAGCTCGCCCACAGCAGTACAAAGCGTCGTTTCATATTACGCAAATTACTGGTGCTACAACAGAAGAATAAAAAATTATTAAAAATCACTATTTTATAAGATACTGTAAATAATTTACAAAAATAATGGTTTTATCTTCGAAATGCAATAGAAAACTGAATGGTATTAAGCATTAAGAATAATTGTTGATTTATTATTTAATTTTTGTGTATACGTAATGTCACACATGTTTAATTTATATTTGTAGGATAATATTACTTCCACATGCAACGGATGGAAAGCACATCGCTAAAAAAAATTTCAAAAATTTTCTGTGTGCGTGTGTACTCTATAACTTTCGAAGGACTTAACATATCAACTTAATCTCCAGAACTGCGTGACATATTGTAAAGTGGAAATACGGATAGATAGGAAATTTCTCACAAAAAGTGTTTTTTCAATTTTTTCGAAAATTTTGTCATTTTCGAAATATTTCCAAAAAAGTAGATTTTGGAACCCGTCTACACGATTTTTTTGAAATTGGCGTTGGATAGAAAATCAAATTTCTGATCAAAAAGCATTCTTGTAACTTTTTTATAAAGCTAATCGTTTTCGAGTTATTTACAAAAAAACCGATTTTTTGATGTGGAAGTATAGATACAATTTGTAGCGGTTTCTTCTTATGTAAAAGAAATTATTTCAAGGTAAATCAACAATAAGAAGAGAAAATACTCTCCCAGTTTAAGAACATTTGCTGTACCAGTGATTAAATCACTACGTAATACTTTACGTGACTGAAGCATTCTTTCGTACAATAATTTTAATATCTTGTGGACTTATAAAAGAAAATTGTATAATGTGTGATAAAAAGAAGGCCTACGTGTGCGGAATAAGTTGTCAGATCATGGATGATGTATTTTGATACGCGGACAGTTTGATAAGTCAGCGACTTTCCCGCGCAGTAATTTTAAATGCAACACTGCTCCCGTCAGTTGTCATCCATTAATAGGCCACTGTCAAATCTTGAACAATCTGCGTCATTTAGTTTGTGTTTGACAGCCATTGAAATCAGAGAACCTCGTGAATTTTAACGAAAATGGCAAAAAAAGTTAATTTCGTGTGTTGATTAAGCATTACCTTTTGCGTAAAAAAACCATCATCGAAACCAAGCAAAGGCTTGATAAATGCTATGGGGACTTGGCACCATTAATTTACATGGTTAATAAGTGGTTTACTGAGTTCCGTTGTGGCCGTACCAGCACAAGTGACACCGAACATTCAAGCTGCCGAAAAGAGGTCGTCACGCGGGTGAAGTGGCTGAGGCTGTAGGAATCTGAACTGAGCGGGTAGATCACATTTTACATGAATATTTGGACATGAAAAAGCTATCCGCGCGATAAGTGCCGCACTCGGCGATAAGCGCAACCATGTGACCACTTCAAATGAGAGTGGCGAACATGAATCCATTAGCATTACATCACGCCAGAGACCAAGGTACAGTCAGGATAGTGGATTTCTCCATGTGAACGCGCACCAAAGAAGGCGAAGGTGGGTCTGTCGGCCAATAAGGTCATGGACACAGTTTTTTTTTGGATGAACGCCGAGTCATTCACATTGATTACCTTGAAAAAGGTAAAATGATCACCCACGAATATTATTCAGAGCTTTTAATTTTGCAAAACTTTTATCACAATTTCAATTCCAAATAAACCAACCACCAATTTATAATGAGCTCAATATAGAACAAATCTACAAGAGACACGTCAATTTAATTTTTAATTACAACCTTTTTAACACCAAAAATTCGATAAAGCGGAAAGAAAGGAAAAAAAATATGATGCAAATCACTCACGCGTGACAATGTAGACATTCAATATGCCAGTGTGTCATATATTTATTGTGTTACCATGGTGACTGATATACCCGGCCGGTTTTGCAGCGGCAAACCGAAAACCGAAATATTTCCTTTGAACTGCAGCCCGACTATTTCCCATATAATTTAATTTTTTTTCAATTTCAACAGTTTATTGAATTTTTGGATATTGACAATGATTTGTACAGTGTAAAATATAATATACAATATAATATACGTATAATACAAAAGATAAAATATACACAAAGTATCTTCTTGTCGTGCGCTGTTCAGGAGTATGTGTCCTCTTCAGCGCGTGTGCTGTAGGTTGATGGGTGGTGTGGTGTAGTAGTATGCCATGTCGACATCATGTTGTAATATTAGTGGTTCAAAAAAATGAATCCTGTTGTGGGTGGTGGTGTGTTGGTCCTGTGTGTTGTGCTGTCCTGTTGGGGTTCGTGTGATGTTGCTGCCTCGGATATCTGAAATAAATAGAAAAACATACAAATTTGGTGTTCATATAGACTGCACAACGATAGCATAGCTATTGTTGGATGGATGTCTATAACGTGATACGGTGTAGAACAAGTAGGAAGTAGGTTTAGGACAGGTGCGAATAATAATAATCGATACTAAATACTTATCCGAGGCATGTATTTTCGTCTCCGTTTCAGAGAGTGCTTACCCAAAAAGGGCACACACCTCCTGACCGTGAGTGAAGATCACACCCTACTGGTCAGTCGCAGTTTGAACCTTCGCTAGGGCCGTTGCCACCTTTCGGATGACAGGTAAGACCTTCGTCAAATCTAGGCCTCCGAGGAAACCTAGAATGGCGTCGAACCCTAAAGCAGGAGAAGCGTGCATTTTCACGTCAGCGGCTCTAGACGCCTTCGGTACTTCTGCTCTCTCGCTTCTGTTTGCCGTCGTGTTAGCGTAACTAACGCCGGGTGGGCTTTGAGAGGGTGCCGCTGTCGGCTTGGTGCGTCGGTCTGCTTCCGCGTAGGCTGCGGAAGCGTTGAACATCCCCGGAAATTGGAAGGATGATCGCCACCGTACTTCACACACTTACCCCGGCCAGTACGGGGTTTAGCGCAATCGCTGGAGTGGTGATTTCCTGCGCACTTAACACAGCGTGCCACCGCTATACAGCAACGCTGTGCGTGACAGGATCCCTGGCGCCGGATCCGATTCCGGATTTCCGCCTTAAGTCTTCGATGGAGATACGAAGTTGAACCTCGTGCTCCACCTGCCGAGTCTTCCTTAGGTCCTCTTCTGTTGGGAGTGTCATCAGCACAAGCGGGATCGGTCTTGCTTGCTTCTTCACCCTGAACAAGGAGTGCTATTAATAATGCGTTCAAGCTACTTGGAGCAAACGTTGTTCTCAGAGATTTCTACAGACAAACCCCGCATAACCACCTTAAATGTACGTTCACTCGTTGCCTGATAGGTGTGGTAGAGCGCACCACGCTTATCCATATGCCGCCTCAGCCTGTCACGGTCCTTGGCCGTGGCAGGCTGTATCTTATATCCCTCGCAAGGATACCCAGTTCTCCTTCTCCCTGGTAACGGCGGTTTCCAAAGCTTCCGGGTGGTCTGTGGTGTCTTCAAGGGCCTGGAAAGCGTTGTCGGTCGGTCGTGAAACGATGCTGATCGACTTGTTCTTTTTAAAACGCTAAAACGATGATGTTCGCTGTTAGGAACGCAGAAAGCGAATGCCCCGTCCCATATAAAGGTTGCAGTTATTAAATAATTTAAGATTCTCGCAATCATACTAAGGTAGCGAGTGATATAGTACACTAAAACTTGTGGTTAGTGGGTAGATAATGAAAAAACGATAAGAGTGCTAGTTCCTCTTTAATCATTTCATAACATAATTTTTGTCAAGTGTTTTTTGTTTATCCTGTAGTGGTAACTCTTTCCAATAAAGAAAAAAAATGTGGAGTGTTTGATATAGCTTTCGTATAAATGTAGCAATTTTTGTAATACTAATCGTTCATTAATCATTTAATAAATTTCATAAGTTGTTTTAAACGGTGTAATATTCTTTTATCTGTATTTGTTGCTTAGTTAATAAATTTGTTTGAGGCAAGGGTTAACGATTAAGCAACCAGTCATAAGCTATGTAAAGCGGGAATGATAAAGATTCTTTTGTGCTACCAATTTTTAAATCCTAAAACCCAACTAGTATGCAAAGTGCATGCAATGCAGACATTATAACTAGTTAAATATATATTAATAAATCCTATTTTAGATCATGAAAAATGGCAATTATTAAGATCTACATTAACCCCAGCTTTTACAACTCGAAAAATGAGAATTATGTATCCTTTGATGATTAAGTGTGCTAATCAATTCATTGAGTATTACGAAAATAGTAATGGTGTTCTTACACTTGATGTAAAAAATATGTATGAAAAATACACTAATGACGTCATCGCGTCAACAGCATTTGGGGTTGATTGCAACTCCTTCAAAAACCCTGATAACACTTTTTACAAAATAGGTAAAGAATTCGTTGCATCAGTTACGAATGGATTTTTAAAACTGTTTCTGCATACATTAAATCCAGTTGGTGCAAAGGTATTTTAATAACATTATCTACAATTTCCTTATTAACAAAGTTGTAGATTTGGAAAGCACAACTTATACCAGAATACGTAATTAACTTTTTTAACACGGTTGTAATGGAGGCCATAAAACAACGCCAACAACAACTTGTAGTACGACCTGATATGATACAATTGTTAACGGAAACTAGAAGCGGAAAAATCAAATATGAAAGCGGGGATAATGATATAATTTCTGGTTATGCCATGACTGAAGAAGAGTCAGATGTATGGAAACAACTTAAGGTTAAATATTCAGATGTGACGGATGACGATTTAGTAGCCCAAGCTGCTATTTTTTATTTAGCAGGAAATGAAACATCTGCAAATGTACTGTCTTTTGCCAGTTACGAGTTAGCTATAAATTCAGACATTCAAAATAAGCTGCGTAATGAAATAGATGAAATGGTGCGAAAATCAAACAGTAAATTTGTGAGTTATGAGGATTTGTTCGGGATGAAGTATCTTGATGCTGTAATATCAGGTATTATTGCTATTACTATACTTATTAAAATATACAAATCCACGAAACAATGATACAAATAAGACGACATTGTCATATTTAACGTCTTTAGGGGATTAAGCGACTAAAGTAAAATGGAAATGTATTGTCTCAAACTGATATTTTATATAATTTTAGGAAACACACCTGCGTTAGTAAATCCGTAAATGACCACCAAGGAATAAACACAGAAGGAAGCGACACTCGTATCAGTTTGTATAACCTTCGCCTATTTTCTAGAGCACTAAAAGTTTCTTGATTTCTTAGTTGTTTGTATTCCTTTACAAAGTAATATAAATATGAATTTAGCACTCAAGGAATATGGCATAGCTTAAAAAAATAGTTAAGGGAACATCAAACGTTCGTTTCCTTCTCTGTCTATTATACTACTGTGTTTTTCAATTTCACTGCACAATTACACAAATTTTTCTTTATAGAATTTTTTTTAACCAAATCCTGCTTAAACGAGAAAATAGTATATACAGAATCTTGGTATAAAAAAAAAAAAAATAATAAAAAACTTGCTTTTTTGAAATCCTTACATTTGCTTTATGTAACTCTAATTGTGCTACTGTTGTGATTGTAGAATCCTTGCGGAAATGGCCACCAATTCAATTTGTAGACAGGAAGTCTAAGACATCATTTAAAATTGAACCCCAAAGACCAGGAGAAAAAACGATTTATTTTGATGCAGATACAGATTGCTACATTCCAATTCGTGCAGTTCATATGGACCCCAAATATTATCCAAACCCGGAAAAATTTGATCCTGATAGGTTTAATGACCAAAATAAACATTTAATTGTACCTTATTCATTTTTACCATTTGGATTGGGACCCAAAAATTGTTTTGGTAAATGTATATTTTATAAATGGTATCGGTTATATTTTTGAACCTTTAAGGAGGAAGATTCGCATTGTTGCAATCTAAACTGATTTTATATACCATATTGAGTAAGTATGAAATTGTACCAGTTCCAAGGACCCTTATTCCAATGAGATTAAGCAAGAAGAAATTTTTACTTGAAGCAGATGGTGGAATTTGGTTAGGCTTTAAAAAGAGAAAGATGGAATGAAAACAAAGTGTTATCATTTCACAATTTTTATTAGAACTATGCTAGCCATTGTGTGGCTTATTACTTTTAAGTTAAAATCTAATCTGTTTTGCAGAAAACTTTCTAATTTTGGACACTGAAATTGTGTTCTTATGTACTCGTTTATGGTTTTACAAATAATAAATAAATGTTGGTATTACGAATCTGTTAAAGATCCTTTTACTCTCCATGTTTTTCTGATTAATTTAGCTTAGGATATTGTCCCAGTATTTTAGTCATCACACCATTCTTTTTTAACTTTACATCTTTTGATTGGCCATTTCTTTACTTAGTTATACAAATAGCTCAGTCAAAGTACACATAATTTTCATGAAACTTCGCTGAAAAAAATTACAATAATTGTTTAAATAATAAAAATACAGAAAATGTTTAGATTCAAATTTGTAGCCGTTGAATTTATTTACAGTTTTTGTCTAAACAGTTTTTCAATATCTATTTTCACGCGATTTTCCAAGTACCATTTTTGAACATCACGATTTTTGAGGTTTTTGTTGTAATTATTAAACAATCACATTTAGAAAAAAATATTTCAAATCACAGTTGCTTTACAATGATTTGTCTATAACTTTATTTTGAATTATTACCAATATCTTAATTTTTTCGGGGAAGTATTAACGATATTCCACTCGTATCTCCGGTAAATTATTTGCAATCAAACAAACCAAAAATAAAAATGAATTATTTAATAAGTACATGTCAAAGATTATGGTTTAAACTAAAATATTTACTTGAAAAATTTATTTGTAACTATATTTCCCTCAGATAAACACAATTTTCCAAACGCTCCTTACGAAATCCCCACATTTTTAGAATGCTATTCACTAGATTGTGCCATCTGAATGTGATTATTTGTTCTATGAATATTGCAGTTTATTGATGTACCTAGGATGCCAGATTGTTGTTTTAAATTTTTATTAATACCTCAATTTTTCATGAAAATATGAGCGGTTTTCCACGAACACCTCCTGTAAAAAGTTTTTTTTTGCAATCGTTTGCCAGAAAACAATAAAAAAAAGTGAAATCAAATTATTTACTATGTCCAAAGTTATGGTTTAATCTGATATATTTACTTGACAGTTTGTTTTATAACTATGTTTTCTTCTGAGCTCACCATCATTCTTTTAGAGTCATTTTTTAATTTTATTATTGTTATTATTATTGTGCAGTAACGCGTGGCGCGACGGCGCGACGAGGTAGCTGCTACGCGCTCTCTCGCCTTCTTTTTTCACCTTAATTTACGATCCCTTCTCTTTTCTACTTGAACCATATGTGTAATGATTTGTAGCATAATCGCTTCTATAGTTATTCATTTCTAATCTGAGAGAGTTTTAGGTATATAATCTTTATATTGAAAAAAGGTACACAACATTTTCAAAAAATTGTCACCACGGACATGTCACAACTTGGCGGTTGTGTGTTTGGGAAAATGGAAATAAGTTCTTATTTTACATCAAAAATGTTAAGGCCTGGGTCTCTGCAAAACGTAAATGTTTTCTAGTTTTTCCTCTATCCTAACTGGTATGCAAAATTAAAAAGTAAGGTCTTCAAATAACACTACTAAAAGTCATCAAAATAGGAGGATTCTGGAGATCGACAGGCTAAGCCTTCGGACCCAGTTCGACTAGTAAAAAAATGACAAGTAACTCTGTTAGTCATTCGATGTTCATGGTATTTCGATGAAGCCCGTTCCTGCCATCTCCTAACACTAGAAAACAGTGTAACTTTACACAATGTCTCTGTCTCAATTTCTGATGAAACTACAAAGAAATGTGAATCTTAAATCGTTGAATGAATTAAATACACATAACCATATTCAAAAATTCAAAATATTCCTGACTATTAAGGGTTAAAATCTTAAAATATTTATGAATGCGCTTTAAAAAAAGTCTAGTATACAATGAAAACAGTATATAATCGAAGGATTCCAAGATTTAGGTCACCTTGGGAGACGTAATAATATTTCACCTCCTCTAGTATTTATAGCTATAATATAGTTTATTGGAAGATACTCTGAGTTTTTATTTTTCAGATACTACTGTAAAACATGAGCCTTTGTTAACAATCATCTAAAAAAATATCTGGTGTGGAATAACACAAGAGCTTCCAACCTACAAAGTGGAAATTGAAAGAAATTAAATAATTTCAATAATAATATTTTTTAAAGATAGTTACACAACAATAATACGTTCCTAACGGTGAACGTTTCACACGTTGACTGCCAACTACGAGATAACTCGTAGATTGCGTTCTTTTCTAGGACGCCAACTACGAGTTATCTCGTCCTGTGTTTACTTGCCATTTTTGTGCAACTACGATTAAACTCGTAGTATATCAGTGCTAATATCGATAGATGGCTTCTCGGAAAAGAACACAAAATCAATGCTGGCTTACATGAACAGAAAATTGATTAAAAAACGAACAAAAAATATAATTATAAAAATTAATTCAAATTCAAGAAGAAAAAAAATATTTTATTGTTTGTGGAACTTCTTAAAACAATCTTCCACACAAAGGGCTGGCTTCTCTTTACAGGCTGGACAGAAATAACGCGTTTCTCAGCGTTTTTTTGCTTGGGTACATATACGACATGGCTTTGTCGGACGCTATTTTTTTTCGGTAGGTGGTAGACTCTCTAAATAATGGAGCTCTTGCAATCTAATTTTCTTCGAAACTGGTGGAATCTCTTCTCCAATCAACGCGACGACGAATTCTTCTCTGAACTTTATCAGTTTTATTTTAGAAGAAGTTACTTTTTGAAAAAGTTTGTGAGCATTGTATATATATATATATATATATATATATATATATATATATATATATCTGTAATATGTAGTGAAACCTTTTTGGGCCATCTAATAGTTTGTCTTAGAGATGAGTAGTATGAAAGCATTTGATCTGATCGGTCAATGCCAAACATTCCATTATTGTAATCTCGAATTATATTCGGTTTTATAGAAATTTTTCCATTGCGTTTGGCCACTTCTACCATTTCAATAGCATGCATGTTTGAAATGCTAAGGACTTCTCGTTTGTTTTTCCATTTGCATACAGCAACAGGACCATTTTGCTGCCAAATACACTCCCCTTTTTTCAGTTTACGATTTACCACATCTCTGGGGTTTCCTTTTCTGTTATTTCGTAGGGTTCCACCCACATAAGTTTTTTGTGTATTTAGCAGTTTTGTACGAGTAACAGAATTATAAAAATTGTCCATGTAAACCGTGTATCCTTTATCGAGATAATCCTCAAGTAAATGTAAAACAACGCCAGCAGTGTGACCTACATTATTCTCAGTTTCCTCAGATTTTCCGCTGTAAATCTTTATTTTCATTACAGGACCGTCGGACTCTCATAGTTCATTCAGTTTGATACCATATTTAAGTTTTTTATTTTTTATGTACTGGCGGAAACAATCTTCCCCGCCATAGCATCATGGATTCATCAATACAAATATTTTTATCTGGAACATCGTTTTCACGCATAATATTATTGAAGTGATTTAGTATTGGTGTCACCTTGTATAATCTGTCGGCAGATGGTATTTAGTTATCAACGAAATGAAAACAACGAAGTAACAACTGGAATCGATTTCGACTCATATGTGAGCGCCAAAAGTTTACATTGTATAGCTTGTTTGTGCTCCAGTAATATTCGATTGATGGAAAACTACAAGGTCCCATTTGCAACAAAAGTCCAATAAAAACTTTCATCTCTGCAGCACTGACGTCTTGCCACTTTGATACCCTGTTAGATTTTTTTATTGCTTTGCGTTGTTCAATTTCTTGCGCAGCATATAAATTAGTACGTTCCACCAGTAATGCAAGAAACTCATCCGAAAAAGTCCACTAGCGTTTGTACTGTAAAATTTGACGTATCTAATTTCACACCAACATTTTCTTGGAAAATAAATAATTCAGGATTTTGTTGAATTTCTGTCCACAAATTATTATTCGCATTTGATGTTGTTGCTTGGGAGTCATCGTCATTATCTTCAGGTTCGGGATCAACTTCAGGTTCGGGATCAGCTTCAGGTTCGGAGACGACTTCATCTTCACTATCACTTGAATTCTCAGAAGGTTCATAATCGCTACTGTTCGTTACCATACTCGCCAAAACTCCAGTCAAATTCTGAATCACTTACATTTGCGTAGTACTCAAGTCCTTTTTGAGTTAGTAGTCTTTTCCTATCCATATTGGGTTCTTGATAGTTTAATTCTAATGATAATTATAAAACAAACCACTCAAGAAAGACGTAAACGTTATGCACTCGACAACTTCTGAGATACTACTGACGAATACGGACGCGTATCTATGATCCGGTTTTAGCGAAGCGACAGGTCGAAGCTTGTCTGCGTACGAATTAACTCGTAGTTGGCTTCCGCGAAGAGATTTATGTTACAGAAGCCAACTACGAGATAGTTCGTAAGACCTTTTTTTTCTAAAAAAACACATTTTTTATGCTTTTTGATGATAACTATGCACTAGAATTAGAGTTTTTAATATATATTGTGATTGAATGAAATTGTTATTTTAAGCCAGATTTCTGAAAATTGCCGTAACAGTCAACGTTTTAAATCTTGATGTCAAATGGAGGCTAAGACACATTTATACTCTGTTCCAGTAATAGCACTTTCAAAAGAACGAAAAGTTACTACCGTAGCTTGACTTTTAAAAGATAGAGGGTCGTTGAATCTCGAGTAACCTATTAAGAAAAAGTGACTTTTAGTCTTCAGACCTTGAAAGTCTACATAAAGATGAAATTGTCCATTCCTTACATTGGTCATAAATGACAACATCGCGTCTTATCTAATACAATGATATGTTTCGTTAACCAAATCTACGCAAAAATTAATAAAAATAAAAATTCTTTTTTCACTCTTCCTAAACAAAAAACAGGGGAGAAATATGCAGGAAGTCCAGAGCGCAATTTCATAAGTAATCCATTGGGAAAATTGGCATATGGGGTCTTTGTTACATTGTAAATACATTTTCTTAATACAATTTTTCGATATCTTGTCAATTTGACCCATTTATCGGCATCACAGTTAACATTTTTCAAAATTCCCGACAAATATATGGTCACGTGACAAATGTCTCAATGGATTTTTTGGTTGCCAGGCAAGCAGAAACGAACCGCCAATAGAGTCTTTCAGAAATTTCAAGAATAAAAATTTTTCCCACGTGTCCAACTTTATGGCGGTCCTGTGTATATATATATATATATATATATATATATATATATATATATATATATATATATATATATATGTAGTTTTATTACTGTTTAATAAACATTTGTTATTATCACTTAATCTACTGTATAAGATTGTTTATACTGCATTTAAGGTTAATATTTCATTAATAGTTATGTATTAGTTAATTTTCATTTTTTTAAATATATTCTATCCTATTATCTTTATCACCATTAACAAATAAAGTTGACAGCGGTTTAGTAGTATTAGTATTATTATAATCAGCTGTAATTAAAGTTTAGTATAATACAAATTGTAATATCGTATAAAATAATTATTTTACGAATTTGTTACATATTACCCTAATAAATAATATTTAATTTATACCTTAAATAAGTATAATTGTTATTATAGTACCATATGTTTTTATTAACATACACACGCGCGCGCGCGCTCGCACGAACGCAGAGAGAGAGAGAGAGAGAAAGAGATAGAGAGACATCATTGCCTATCTTGCAGAAACTGTCAAAAGCTGCAAAATGAGGTTATAAGTCGAATTAGCGAAAGTGAAAAAAAGTCGATTGGATTCGTAGACGGCTTTAAGATTCTTGAAATATTTGATATTCCACACTTAGTCAAAAGTATATAAACAACTTGACTTTACGTGGTATTTATGTAGAAAGACGGATATGTAAGAAGCTTAGAAGGTTGACAAGGTTGAAAATAAAACTCAAACCACTGTGCTGAAACACTTATCTACCAAAACTCTTTCCAAGAAGTGATAGTTAAGTATGAAACTCAAATATTCTCAAACATGATGGGCACTTTAATAAAAACTGCTGGTTGAACCGAAGAATTACGAAGTAGTTCATTGCTTAACACGATTTCTAGTTTGCGTAAATAGTAAATTATCATACGATCGAAAACATTGCCAATAAAAGTAACAAAATCAAATTTCTTTAAGGAATCGTTTAAATCTTTTCGAATATCCAATGCTAATAATAAAGGAAAAGGGGGTAAATTTTTGCTTCAAGGAACCGATCTGAACCATTAATTCAGGCCTTCAAATGTGGGAACTACTGAAAGCGACGGTAGGTATGCAGTTCTTACTTACGGGTCGACTGAATCAAGATCCTGCAGAGATCCTTTTTCCTTAATAAGATATTAAGGGGGTCACTCATAACATTCCTCCTTAAGATACTTTGGACAGTTGTTATCACTTTAATTGCTTGTTCCACACAAAATTCTATGAGATTGATGCTTACTAACTATCCTGATGAAGATATCGAAAACTTGACGTTTTAACAAAGAGTAATCCTTTTTTTAAGGCGATTTTACTCCATCCCCACCCAGAAGTGAAGTTAAATCTTCTACTTATTTTTCTGCTTGTTCATATCTAGTCACAAATTTATAACCTTTCTGTGTGAGGGTTTTTATGCCGTTGACGAAGCCCCTTATAAATGTTAGATTCAAATTCCCTGTTTTCAATAGAATCTGTGTAGTAAATTGTAGTGTCAGTTGAGCCAGTATTAAAATGAATTGTGAATATATTTCTGCTACATTTTATGACTTCCATGTGTTTTAAAGATCAGCAGATCACGCCAGCGTCGATTAGAATGGTGACAGAAGTAATACTGCAAGTTAAAATAACCTAAATATACAAAATAACTTGTTACATTACAGTTACAAAAATTTTAAATATACCTTCCTTAATAAATACTGTGAATGAAGTACTATATATTTCAAGTTACCTTAATTTCAATTAATTAAAAAAAAAGTTGCTCAAATGGTATATAATGAATAACATTATAAATAGTTTATGCACAAAACGTATGTAGATTTACTTATTTACATGAATTTCAAAATAATCATAAGCTAAATCACCTTGATGTAATATTGCTGAATTAAATCATAGTTCTTGAGTAATAACCTATTCTTTATGTACTAACTAATGTATCTTGAACTGCAACGAAAAGCATACAACTATTATAAAATATATAATATTTCATCTAAAATTTCCGCGGTCTTAAA
Source organism: Vesta saturnalis (assembly GCA_036346205.1). Classification (NCBI taxonomy): domain Eukaryota; kingdom Metazoa; phylum Arthropoda; class Insecta; order Coleoptera; family Lampyridae; genus Vesta; species Vesta saturnalis. The sequence goes on along the minus strand of JARFJB010000018.1, from coordinate 30,378 downwards.
AGGAAACTTTATAAGTTTGTGTTCTAAACTGTCCAGTCTGAAAATGTATACTGTCACCATTAATATACATAGTTAAAATTTTTACCCTTTTTGGTTTTTTTAATGTTGTACTTTTATGTTTATATTTTAAGTAAGTGTATACGTTTCAATAACAATTACAATTATCTTCCTCAGTAGTGGTATCTATCTATCTGTACAATTATCAAAACGTATAGATTTATGTAAAATATAAATATAAAAATAAACCATTAAAAACCCAAGAAAGCTAAGTATTTTAATTAAATTGACAGTCATTAGTTTACTAACATTATTAATCCACTAAACATAGAACTCAAATAAAGATGACAATTCAGTGGAATGACAATTTGCTCGTGCATGGTGTTTATATGTACATTATGGCACTCAAAATTCGTTCGACTTTATAAAATCAAAATTTTCTTGTTGGTTTGTAAGCTAACGAAGTTTATTGTTGATGTAAAGATAATTGTAATATGAACTATTCTTATATGAAAAGTGTATATAATTAAAAGTCATAATTCTTTTTACATGAACTTACATTGTGAAATCCTTAATAACCTAATATAAATAAAGTTTAATGCTGGTATTGAATTTATATTTTAGGTAAGCTTTATTCCCGAACGATTAACTGTGCTTAATATATTACCGGTATATTACATTCACATTAACCATCTGCTTTTTTACCAGCTGCTTGTGAATCAGGTCACTCGGAGAAATCATATAAATTGAATAACTTATTGCAGACATGGAAAGACTCTTGTCAACAGTGTAGAATTTTTTAACTGAATCCGAAAATAACTATAAACCTAGATATTTACCAGTATTTAAAAATGAGCATAATCAGCTATGCACTGAATTGTTCCTGATTAATGTAATGTAATGGTTACGATACTCAAAACTGAATGTGGACGATTTTTCCTTTTTATTATGCGTTTCAAGATAAGGTGTTAATATGCTACCAGATTATGCAGTTCCCACCTTTTTGTGTAAAATGCAACCTTCACTATGGTTCAGAAATTCGTTTCTGAGTGTTTGTTAACCTAACTTGCGCGTAAATCTGAGGTTATATATATATATATATATATATATATATATATATATATATATATATATATATATATATATATATATATATATATATATATATATATACAAGTGTACTATTGAGCCCGAAATGTTATCAGGTACGGGTTGCTTACACAACTCGTTTTTTTATACAAAGTATATACTCTTAAGTACTTGTGAGTAAATTGTAAATTGTAACAAGACATCAACGGCCAACTATATAATATGACGAAAAATACGACGAAAATGGCTAACATTTGTAAAATTAGAATAATACTCCTTTGATCCTAACATCAATTAAAAATCAAAGTGAGACGTCTAATCGATAATTTTAATTTAGTATTTTAAGATTTTTATTAGTACTTTTGTCAATAATAAATTTATCCATGATTGCACTACACATTTGAAACAATACACATACTGGATGCTTGTTTGTGATGTTATGAGCAGTTTCCTAAAGGTGCTATAAATAAATCGTTGTCATCTCTAAAGCTTAGTTCTTGTTATAAGTACAGAGTGTTTGCAATTAACACTTTGTTTTAATACAAAAGTTCCATTCATTTTTTTAACTTAACTCATTATTCATTGTAATAAATAAAATGCATTGTCATTACCGTAACGTTTTTAAATGGTTTATCATTTAGTCGTTAAAATTAAGAAGTATTAAATGCTACTTGTGCTATTATTTTGCGCTAATTAAGTATAAAATAATGGTAATTTAAAAATAAACCGGAACATTTGTTATAGTAAATTTTTTCTACCTAGTAAACAAGAACAAGAAGCTATATTAAATACCATTATTTAATCATTCCGTATGAGTGTTAATATATTTATATTTCATTTTTGGATTAATACCACTGAATAGAACAACAACATAAACTTATATTTTTTATCGTAATGGTGATTGCACAAAAAATGGACCAATTGTAGAAAAAGTAAAAGACAATAATGGGTTATTATATAAGTGAGCAATGTTACAAATATTTTACGAAAAAATTTAGCTTGTGAACATTTTGAAAAAAAAGGCTAATTTTTATAAGTGAATTATACAGTATAATAACTCACGTATATTATTATAAGTTTTTGTTATGAAATAATATGTTCAAAAGTAAATATGTAAACAGTTTACCTCGAGTAGGATTTGAACCTACGACCTGTACTTTGCTAGAATATAGTTTAAAGTTTTTATCCAACTCTTTCCAATCATTCATTTCTAGCAAAACAATAACAATTTATGAAATTTAGTGGATGTCAAAAAAAGCTGATTTTAAGTTAGTTCAAATATAGTATAAAAATTAATTTCAAGGGTTTGAAAATTGGAACGTTCAAACCCAAGAAGATTACAAAACTCTGATGTCAAGGGCAGCAATTTAGCTTAATATTCTTGCTTTTAGTTATTTATTTGGGGTTTCGTAGAGTGCACTGACACTAGAAATCACAGGTGCTTGCCTTTACTATGAATTGATCTATTTCAACATTATAAATATTGTATACAAAGGCAATTATTTTATACATATATTTATAATCGGTACCAAGCAGGAAGCTTCATAGTTTTACAAAAGAACGTTGGAAAATCCGTTTGATTTGACTGCAACATGTGTCTGACAGATGGAGATTTATGTACTGGCCATAGTATGCTTTGTACTTCGGCAACACTTCTGGCGTCCGCCGGGAGTCATATTAATACATTTGAATAGCACGGTGAGTGAAAACTGCGCATGGGATATGTGAAAAATTAAATCTCTTTTCAATTGACATTGCGAAAAAATGCAGTAAAAACAATACAATGAGGCCCATAAAAGGAACAGTTGCAGTCTGTTGCAGTACAGTGTTCTACAAATTAAATCTGATTTCACATTCAACATAATGTAAATATCAATAAATAAGTTTGTAAGATAGTCTTTAAAGAAAAGTTAAGTGAAGTATTAAGAAAATGAAAAACAACGATGAGTGTTCAAATAAAACTATGTCACTAGTAACCCGAAGTAAAGTTTAGCTCACCGCTTTAGCCCATAAATAACTTATACGTTACCTTATACTTTTAATATTTTAAAAGTTGTTTAGATGGATTAATTATATTTTTAGAACAGTGACCGAAAAATGAGTATTCGTCTAGTTTTTAACAATTTCGTAATACTACTATGAAAACTAAGGCTATCACGATTTTAATAATTTTGATGTATTAATCACAAAGTTGACTGACTGACTAATCCACCCATCAACCCACAGTCCAAACTACTTACCTGAGAGACATAAAGTTTTCAGGTATGAAAGCCTACATGTAGAGCTGTAGAACAAGAAACGGTTTAAAAAGATGCTCTCCTTAAGAGGGTGAAACATGGAGTTGAAGGCCGATACCATTTTCCTGATTAATTCCATTATGAGATTAAACTTTGGATGATAAGTTCCTGATTGAAGAAGAATGGATACCTCAGGGCGGTTTTTGACATTTTTTGTAGGGGGGGGGGGGTGACGTTAAGGGTTAAAAGGAAGTGGAGGGTAATGGAACGTATCTGCCGTTTATAACCATACGAGCTCCGAGTCTCTTTTAGAAATATGTAGCCCACATTTTTTATAATTTCAATATTTGTAGGGATAAAATGCAGGGTCGGCTTGGTTAGGAGTAACATCCAATATTATCTGACCTACTACTAGTGGAGACTTCATATTCGACAAATAGATGCATGGGTGCTTATACAATCCAATGCATTTCAATGTTTAAAAGCTTTATTAAACCAGGACTGTACTTAAATATTTTATAAAAATTTCAAAATGTTTTTAGAATATACTAAGACATTGTTACAAAATATGAATTAACAAGTACTCGTGTAGAACTGTAACAAGTATGTTTTAAATAAAAACATATAAAAGGGCGATTTCTAGACACGGTAAATTTTTATGTTTAAGTTGTAATACTATTTAATGCAATTTTAAATAAACTCTGTGTTAACAATACCAGGCCAAGTAGTTGACGAATCCGCGGATAACATTAATTGTAAATGTAGCGTTGAAATTAGTGCAAATACTTTTAAATTTGTAACCTTCAATAACAAAAATAGTAATCTGTAGTAGCTAGTTTTACATGTTATACCTACACAGGTGTTACAATAATATATAATGTTCGTGAATAGGAACCATTTATCTGTTTTCTTGATTGTTAAAGCTAATTAAACATAAATGACACATTATTTTAACCTAAAAGCCAATAATCATTGGGTACATACAATATTAGTAATTCACGCAAAATTAATCTTAAGAAAGTACGCTGAATTTTAACATTAAAATTGAAATCTTGACAACTACAATATAAAATCTAGCATTTACGTGGAACTTATCTCACATGTAAGTGAAGATACAAAGTAAGAATTAGTTTAATATTTAGTATGTATATTCAGACAAGCTGTATATAAAAGCGACCTCTGCAGCGTCATGACAAGAACCAATCTGTGTATACTGCACATGTAAAAGGTATATTATGAAGCCCACCCCAAAAATTCGTATTTACGCGTTTTGTCATATGTACAATCATATCTTGATGATATATACATGGATACTTTAGGAAGCCCGCAGCCAGGCTTCCTAGCGTTTTTTCGGGCTTGAGTGCGTACTGTTAATCGTACCGACTCCACAATGACCTTAATATGTCTATATATATATATATATATATATATATATATATATATATATATATATATATATAGTTATTTTATTCTATAGTGGCCTACAACTTATTTTATTTCTTATTGATTTAATATATTTTTCAAATTTGCTTCCATTTTGATTCTTTCCTCCGGAATAATAACATACATATCACTGTCACAATACGTATCAAAAACAGGATTAGGATGCGTCCAGTGGAAACCTTTGATGTGAGCAAATTCACGACCCTATTTTTGGCAATTTCGCGTATTTCGTGCATGCAAGATTATCTTGATTATCTTACATTTTTGTGTTTTTTGACAGAATAAAGGCGACTAGATCAAATAACTAATTCAACTAAAGTAAACATTTTTGGCTAAAAACGAGTAAATTTCAGAAAATAGCATAAACAACGTGTATCATAAGACTTTAAAGCAATCATTCTTTAACAAACTCGTGTCTACGCCACCCGTTTTCTTAAACTTGAATTCGTGCTTCAATACTGGTCTTATGAACCATTCCTTTTAATATACTATTAAGACCGTTTGTAATGCTTTAGCAGGAAATAATAGTTAATTATATATCAAGGGAGTTATGAGGTTGTTAATTACCGAGCACAACGGATTGAAATCTCGAGGGACGTTAGTCCCGAGGGATTGTAAGTTGCCCGAGGTTATTAACATACATAACTCACGTGATAGATAAATAACTTTATTTCATATTTCATTATAAATGAAATATGAAAACGAAATTTTGCTAGTTATTAAAATTAAACGAACATTTAAAAATTATGTAGGCATTGTTACCATGCATATATCAACTGACAAGCTTGGAAAATACATTAGAGGGAGTTACAGATCTATAATTCCCTACTATAACTCCCTAGGGAGTTATGAACATGTTTACAGTTACGGTAACTAAGGGTTTATTTGTTTATAATGTATTGGTATAAATTAAAAGTTTTAATAACCTGTATTTGAATCGAACCTAGAACAGGCAAATACCATTGTTGCCAACCTATCTTCAAAATGATGAAACTTGACATTCAAGGTGACAAGTGAAATTTACTTTTTTCAACATTTTCAACTTAAATACGCTAAATAGAAAAAAACAGTATAAGAAACTCGTTTCATACGACGTAACAGTTTTTATTTTCATTACGTAACCGTATTACGTAATGGCAAATTTACACGTACAGTAGAGTTTCGTTACCTTAAAACATTATTAATACAAAATTATGTTCAAAAACTAAAACATAATATACTCTAATTGTTTCAGGACGAATACAAGGAACAGAATGTTAAGTAAGCTAAGTAAAAAGATTGATGTAAATATCTCAAAATCTAAGGTTAGTAAAACCAACTAAAATAAAGAACAAAAAGATATAAAATCACATAAAAAGAAATCATGATTAGATTTCATTCTTATCTTCAAACCTGCATATACATACGCAGGGATAGAAAGTTATGCAATCGAATTTTTTTTTCACTAAAGGTAACTTGACTTATTACCTCATTTCACAACGTTTGGCAAAGTTTCATCAACATCGACCATGACGTGTATGCGTGTGCGTGTGCGTTTGCGTGTGCATGTGCGTGTGCGCGTGAGCGTGGCAGTGCGTGTGCGTGTGTATACATTCTATCCAGGGAATTAAGTTGGAGTATCTTAATACAGAAGTAAGAGGTATTTATTTATTATAGACTAAGTAAATAAAACTTATTTGCCTGGAGTGAAATTCCAAGAAAGCGGAGATAGTTCTCACTTTTCTAATAAATGCGTAATTAATATAGCAAGTATGTAGGATGAATATAAATAAATCGGAATCTTCAATCGATGCTATGATGTCAAAAGGTTGTAACTACAAATGGCATATTTGTGCATGTTTTATTGAATGTAAATTAAAAGAAGGATTAATATACAATGAAAATAAATCTTTATTATTTTAAATTATGTAGATCATGCAAAAAAAATTTATTTAGTTTCAGCACCCACATGTGGTAACGATACGTCACCTTTGCATGCACACCATTTACCCCTTGGATGTGTGCAAAAGCACATCGCGTGTATTTTGATTAAGCCGCACCTCGCTGAGGAGCATAAAAGCAAAATTTTTAATATAATTTTGCACCGAGCATAGAGCTTAAAGTTGTGGCTACATGTCCTGTTTAGCATTGAGGAAGGTAATGGACACGGAATTGTTGCAATAGAAGCTGGTAATTTATTATGCTTAACATATATACATAGGGTTTGAAATGGCTATTATAAATACGAAATATTGTTTATTGGTTTTATTTTCAAAGGAAATGCAATTAATGTGTAATTGCAGATCTGGTTTTGGTGAATCTAAATCGGTCAAACCGTGTTTTAAAGTAGTATTATGATTTAAAATAAACAGGAGAGTTCTGGTAGTATGTAGGATTGCCCTGGTAATAGGTTTTAGTTGGATTAAAACAGGGACTGAAATTTGAATATCTAAATTAATGCGTCAAGATATACGTAATCAGTTTTACTATAATTAGTCGTATTCCTTTTTATTTGGAAACAAGCAAGCCTCTTTTTTAAATTAATTAAATATTCGGAATAATTCTTGCGAACTTCATCTTTTGTAGGACATGAAATCGGTTATACAAGGTGGTTTTATATACGTAGCAGCAAACCAACCACTCTAGATATTTAAATCAAAACAACGGTCAGGCTTAAAAATGCACAGCAGCCAATGTAATTTAATTTGTGTGATTTTAATCTGATATTTCAGAGGAAATCAACTTCAATCGATTACCCTCAGACGGTGGTTTAAGCCTCGTTAACTAAGAAAGAATGATCTCGTAACCTATTCATACTCCAGCCGAGGTTACTCAACCAAAAAGGGTAAATTTCGTACTTGTCGTATTGTCTCCCTTTCGCTTTAGGTTAATTTTTTTAATGGTTTAATAATTCGGAATGACAGGGTTTGACAGGGATTTCAACTATTAATATTTTTGAAATAGAAATTGTATTTCGAAGTACTGTAATACGGTTTAATAATAATAAATTTAATATTTGCAAAGAAAACCTTTAAGAGCATTCTGAGGATTTTCTGAGCAAAGAGAAATTACGGAAAAAGTAATAAGTGGAGTTCAGTAATGCAGTACTGCAGAGAAGTAGTAAATTATAAGGAAAAGGCCACGTATTCTATTCCCTCTCCAAGGGGGAGGGCGGAATGATTGAGGTTTCCAAGCTCCTTCAGCCGCACTCATGGATTCCTAGCATACATACATACATTACGTATATATGCATGGTGGGATTAGGGATGTGTGCGGTCAGGATAGGATCCGAAGGAACGGAGTTAGGATTCTTAGGGGGAAAGTCTTAACGCAGCATTCGCCTAAATAGCCGCACTTGTTGTGCGTACACGCAGTGACCGTGCCGCTACATGTGAATGAGGAAAAACCCCTGATAGAATCTCATACAGGGTAGACGGTAACGGGAATCCAACCCATTACTTTTCTCAACCCTAAACAGGTCATTTTGTCACAACTCTAAGCTCTAAGCGGTGCTAAATTATATTGAAAATTATGCTTCTCGGAGAGGTGGGGCTTAATCAAAATAGACGCGATGTGCTTTTGCACACATCCAAGGGGTAAATGGCGCGCACGCAAAAGTGACGTATCGTTGCCGCATCTGGGTGCTGAAACTAAATAAATTTTTGTTTTCCTGATCTACAATAATTTAAAATAATAAAAATTTATTTACATTATCAATTATTTGTGGTCGTTACATTCTTACAGTTTATGACGAACGAAACGTAATTGATTTTGTTTAATTGCTCATAAAGTTCTAAAACTATTTTGATGCATTGCTGTTTTTGTTCACAATATTCTAAACCAAATTAAATATGCAGAACCGTTTATATTTATAACAAAACATTTGCCATAGTATTTCAATGAGAAAAATCAATTTTCTTGTTTTTCATTGGCGACTGTTGGTTGAGCATACTGAACTGAAGAACTGAATAATGGCTTACATACCAGATCAAAGAGGAAGAAAAGCTCTTCCCAGTGATACCCAGATTGTTAAAGTCTGTTAATACGAACTAAAGATATAGAATTTCTTTTAAAAAGAAGTTGATTTTCCCCACCAATTTTTTTAGGATGTAGACAAGAAAACTTATTTCCTACTTCCTTCCACAACTGTATTTACCTTATTTCAAATTTTATCAGTTGTCCCCCACTCTCCCCACTCTCACCAAAATCTCTATATAAACACTAGCTTCCCATTCAAGATTATGACTGTTATACCTAGACTATCCCTTCGATCACCCAATTACTCTCCTGCCTGAAACCACTCATCATTATTCCTACCTGTTCTAATAATCATTCCTGCATTCATTTTATCCCGTCAACCTAAAATCACACATATTCCTGCTTGTTCACATTCATTCATCATCATCTCTCAGTTCCTATTAATAACCTGAAAACCATCCATTTATTCCACCTGACCCACCTAGATTATACGATCCTGAACATCCAGCCAGACAATCCTTTAAAACCCTTATCTACCAGTCTACCCAAGTTATCCGTACACCCATACTTTAACACCCTATTTAGTTATACGGCCTTATTGTAGGTTATGGCCCCGATATGAGTATAACTAAAGAAAGTTCAGTGTACAAAAACAGACGGAGGTCATTTACACCACGAATGCTTCTAGATACTAAACTACTCCTTTTCTAATCAATTTTACCAAGTCAAACAGAGATTCTACCCCTATGAGCTTGTTGAAGGTCTAAGCCGCGACAAGGATAGGTTGTAGATATTCTAGCGACTGTAGTGAAGTGACGGTGGTATCTTGCTCCGAAACATTCTCTGTTGTCACGACCAATGTTATCCCTTTAATTCTCCCTTTGACGGTTTCGGTTTTCGCCCCGAAAAAGGATATTCCTGTATCCAAATATACATCCCAGTTCCACTTCCGTTACTTAACATATTACCCCTATAACGTACATATCGTCTTCATCCTATATAGACATACTCCAACATAACTATCATTATTCATCCCTACATAATACCCACTCTCAATCAACAAGAAATTAACCCTACACATGAATAACATCTGTTGTTTCTGTTTCACCACCAAATACTATTTCTTCCTTAAATTGCTGTTAGAATTTGTAAAATTGAGCTAAAATGAATTTCTTTGTTAGAAGTAGATCAAATTAAGATGAGAAATATCGTATAAAATTTTCCAAGGTTTTAGATTAAAAAGTATTTTGTTCCTGATAACGTCCACGTGTAATAACGCTTGTATGTGGTTCCATAGTTATTTCTGAATGTAGTATACCATATCGTAACGACGTAGTGCTGTTGATCCAAGAAAGTGTAATGTGTTATAACTAGTGCATTCATTTTCTTCTGGAGTAGCTCTTACATAAGTGCTAGACATTAGTTCACAGCTCGCTGATAACAATTAACTTGCTGTAAATAGCTAAATTTTCATATAACGTTAACGACTAATATTTAAGCAGATCTGCTGCAACAGTAAAGTAAAGTTTGTAAATAAAGTCTAGATACATATAGTGTAATATATCGCACAACCAAGTTGGATTATAATCGACTGCAATTTGGCATTATCAGTCGACGCGCCGATATCCTTGAGGCGGGAATTTCGAGCGCAGCTACCACATTCATTACCTTCATATCGCCACCACAGAAGTCAATCTTCAGGTCCTAGGTGTATCGTATAACATAAGGGAGACTGAAACAGAATTAAGGTAAACTTTATTGTGCATTTACAGTTCTATTCTCTTTTCATGACCGACGAGTGTTAATAAAATGTCTGTTTTTTTAATGCATTATTTGTTTTGTATGTAGATAAGACTGAATACGATTCCTTGTTGATCAATTTTGATTATTTTAGTGTAGAATTTTATGGCGAACGTATTGAAACTTCCGAAATTATAACTTTGTTTTACTTGTTTTTTGTATATAAAGGTTTTAGTGACAAATATTTTCTGAACTTGTATGAACAAAATTTTACAACAATTTTTTTAGAAAAGGCCACAACTAGGTAGTTCCAATGCCGAATAAGTAATATCAAGTTAATATGATTTAAGTGTGATAGTACAGTATTTTTTGTGGCAATTTGACGGCGGTGTTATCTTAATATATGTTTTTTTGGTTTATGGACTTGTTCTTTTATAATTATATATGAACCCAGCTGTTGTACGTCATCTAATTGCGAGTTTTGTTGGCGTTGTATTATTTTAATGAGATAATAGAATTGACATCAATATTTTTGGTGTTTATTTGAGAAAGTAAAGTAGTTACGTTCGACAACGCTTTGAGTAATTATCATAAGGGAGTATTTAAGGTTTGTTGCGCTAATGCAACCTTTTTTTTTATTTTAGTATATTTTATAGCGAGAGTATTTGTAGCCTTTTCGGTGTAGCGGAGATCTGCTGGCCCTGGCCCACCTGTGATTGATTACGTACAGGTAAGCGAGTTATTTGAGTATTCAGACAAGCTGTGAACTTACGTAATTAGCCAAATCAACCCCTATTGCGATTTTCAAATACTCTGGCTCCCATTTCCGGTTTTTATTACGACTTCAACCCCTATTTTGACTTATATATGATAAATTATCCTTCGATGTGCAAATTTAATTAACATCTTACCCACCCCGACCGCTGGCTAGTCGATCAAATCCCCAATTTTATCTATTATCCCGTTTTACTGTGCGTTTATACCGTAACAACCTGAAAAAATCTTTTCATGGTCCTACTAGATAGGTAGTTTCTCAGTTTTTTTGAATAGTAAGAATTCCTATATTAGGTATGAAAGAGGACTAATCCTATAGTAACTTAGTACTTGCTTAATATTAGTAATTTTTTGTACAGGTTGATCATTAAAGGACCTTTTATTTTTGCTATTGATGTCCTTTACCTACCTTTAATAGCATTTTCTATTTTTTCAGGTACTTATGCCGAAATGTAATGAAAAAATTAGATTTCAGTGGTAGTGTCAAATACTCAAAACGTGATGTCAGTAAAAAGGTAGCGATTGAAAAAAAAATTAAAGTTTTAAAATATTTAAAGAAAGTAGTAGTGTGCTGGTAACGTTATGCAGCAAATCAAACGTGAACAGGATAACAACAAATATGAATATTGTCTATATTATATCGAGCTTCATCAGGAATTGGAAGATGACGAATCCAATGTTGTAGTGTTTATTGATTTTGTAATTTTATTATTAAACAATTGCTGTTAGATAACGATTGTTTTATGCAAAGCTATGTTTTCCGATAAAGCGATGTTCAGGAGTAACGGGGATACAAAATAGCATAATATGAATTACTACGCAACAGAAAATTATTTTTGGTTACGTGAAGTTCAAAATTAGGGCATCGGTCGGTGAATGTATGATGTGGTATTCTTCATAACGAAATCATTGGCTCTTATTTTTTTGAGAAGCCTTTTGTGGTAGCCATTTGAATTGATTACTTGATACTTCTTTCACAACTACGTTCGACAGAAGTGCTCGAACAGAATTTGCAAAGCTCATCGAAACGTTACACCTTTTACATTGCCAATAGTGAAAAGCAACATTTAAAATCGGTTTGATATGTTCAATCAACACGACGGAAACCTATTTAAACATTTATTACGATGAAAGATTGAATGAAAACTTGAAAATCAGTGTCTTAAGGTCAGTGGAATAGGTGATGGTTAAATACAACTGATGCGTAACCATAGGATCTGAGCTCCATTTCTGTTCATAACGTTATATAAACATTTTATAAATTTCTTGAGGCAACAGTTTTTTTATTAGCATCGCCCACAACATAAATTATGTCAATCAACTGACTTGTTGGGTAGTCCATATCCAACAATACCACAATTAAAACGAAATTCACCACAATTATTATTATTTTGACACATAAATGTCACAACAAAATTGTATTGCTTGAGTTTCATGGACACCGAGATGAATATTGTGGTAATAATGCGTACCTGTTTGGAAAACATAGAAATTGCTAGATAACTATTGAAGACATGTATAACCAAAGTAAATAGGTCTTTTTATCCTTAATAAAACTGAATGAAGATATAGGAGGTGTGCCATTTAACGAAATTGATTTTTTTTATTCAATGATACGCGAATTTGGAAGGTTATAATGATCACTCTGTATAACAAATTACCAATATTGAGTAAATATTAAGTTAATATAGGATTAGTTCTTTTTCCTGTCAAATAAAGGAATTTTTGCTATTCAAATGACAGAGAAAGTACTCATTTGTTAAGACCATCAAAATGCTTGTTTTTAAGACTAAGCCCAAATATTTCAAAGGCTACGGAATTTCATCACATGTTTTATAAGACAAAAAGGGTTTCACTAGCCACGAAGAATTAAATAATGAAATTAAATACAAGGTGATTGATTTGAAAAATATTATTTATTCCTGTATCACTTTTTGACGGAGGCTGTATAAATCCGAATCTTTTTAAAATGTGCTCGTTCGTTACCTCTATCATCTGCAAGGTATAATTTGTTACGAATAATATTAAAGGGAAAATCAAATTTACTCTATCGTTAGGGCACATATACATCTGCCAACTGTTTCTACCACAGGTTGTTTATCTGGTCTGGTCCTGCAGATGGCGCAAAAGATAAAAAAGAAACACGTATTCAGTTCCATATGGGAAGGTTTTGTTAATTAAGCATAAACATAACATACCTACGTTTTAGGGTTAAGAACCCATCGATGATTATGTGTATTACACAAATGGGAAATACACCATCGAGCCGGGGGGTATTAATAATACCATTAAAAAAATATTAACTGTTTTATGTATGTATGTATGTTGATGTATGATACTGCTGTAAAATGGGACATTCAATGAGAACAAGCGCTACCTTCTTGGTTAGTAGTGGGCCAAACATTGAAACCTTCAACAACGTTGTGGTGGTGCTCAAGTACTGTTATGGAAACATTGTGTAAAGGATAGCGTAGAAAATAAAATGCTTTTTGTTTATTTCTAAACAATAGTCAAATTTATAATGCATCATCAGTAAGTGACTTTCAGTTGTATCCTTTTTTGTAATTACTTTTGAACGCCAATAATTATATCTTTAATTTTGTCTGTAATCTACAGATATTATTCATTACTTACTGGCTCAGCACAATGATTTGGAGCCCCATCCAGTTGATACCAACACTAAAAATACTGGCTGAGAGGTAGATTATCTAAAAAAGAAGTTACTACATTTCTCAAAATTCCAAATATCTTACTCCGTTCAAATTTTCCTCGCAAATGTAATAAGAAAATTTATTGTACAGTAACAAGCAGAACACTAAATTTATATTAATAATTCCTCCTTCGTACCACATGGAGATTTTTATTGTTCCAGTAGCGAGTTTCTACGATTAAAATCCCTTCCTTTGAAAACATTGCTTCCTCACTCCAAATACTTTTTTTTTGTTTCTAAATTGAGGGTCTTCGTGTATGCGCACTAATACCATTTCACAAAATGTAATTCTTTGAGTTGCATCTTGGTGGTAATGTTCTTGAACAGTAATAAATTAGAAGTTGCCAAATTTATTTTCTTTAGTATCCGCTGAACAGAGCTGTAGGAATGCCCAAGTTCACTGTCACCGAACGAATCGAAGAATTAGTACTGACGTGAAAATGAGCCAAAACATTAATCTCATTATCTTCATTTGATGTTATACGTTTGGATAATATTCTCTCTGCACATCGGTTGCCAAATGTACGTAAATTGCTTTGCAATCTTTTGAATTTTTGTGGATTCATTGGTGGTAATTCGGAATGCTCTTCATTAAATTTTCTGCATGTTCTGTCGATTATTCTCTTGCATTATGCATAAATGTTAAATAAAGCTAAAATATCCGAACTTGAGCAATTATTATTTGCCATTTTCTGAACAATGGTGCACTAACCGTAGATAATCAAACACCAACGACGTTGATAACTTGTCATAACTTGTTACATAAATTATTCGGCCACTGTCAATAGGCAAAGTCTACCATGAAGTGACAACGTACCCAATTACCATTGATAAAGTAAAAAACCTCAAATATTCAAATAACCCTTACACTTTGAGTATAGGAACATTATACATCAATAGATTCGCATTTGTTTCCTCCATCGATTGGTTTAATTAAATAAGTAACATGCCATTAAAAAAAATAGTTACGCCTCTTTCTGTGAGGTTGACAGATTAGGTCACTTAAACATTTTGTTGTATGAGGTTTGGACGATTATTTTATATGATCGATAGGTTAAATACCTTTTCTTAGCTGTACGAAAAATGTAGAACCATATAATTAATAATAACTGAGATATTTTTTGTTACCAAAAAAAAAAAAAAAAATTAATATCTGGGAACATATCAACGTTACGTATAAGAAGTTTTGAATTAAGTCACCTTCAAATTTCCGTAAAATCCGAAAAAAAAAATTAAAAACGGGGACAAATAACAAAGTTGGGGTCAACTTCCGGTACACCCGGAAATGCCACCATTCTAAACATATTTCCCTGTATAAGAAATTAGAAGTGAATTATACGCAAATTACATCACGCAAGAATACTGCTCTATTCGAATGGTTGCCTATTTCTAAATGAGATTAAACCTTGCTCAAAGCTAAATATCACAGCCTTGATGTTATCCAATTGAAATGCATATTTTTGTACACTTAATTGAAATTCTCTATATTCATTGTTTTCTTTAAGTTCAATCCTATCCACCTTTAATACGTATCAGTTATTTATTAGCTTATCTTGTAAAGCTATAATTATCTTTAAGTATGTGTAATATTTCTGTTAAATATAAGTAATATATTTTCTTCTGATGTTTACGTATTGTGGTCTTCCTGATTGGTATATTTTTTTACAGAAAATTAAAAACGGTTATTGGCTAAAAAAGCATGTAGTACAATTTGAGCCATGGTTATTCTTTGGAAACTATGGTCTAGTATTTTTTCAAAAAATGTCACTAATACACATTTTAAGTCGTATGTATACTCACTTTTCCCACCAAAGGCAAAGGCACGCTTTAAGCTGTTTAATTATTCATTTGTGCATGTCCTATCTGCAGATACTTTGGTATGTACCAATTTTTGGCCCCAGGATTAGTAATCAAAGAGCTAGACATAATCAAAAGAGTATTTTTAACAGATGTTGAAACGTTTCCTGAACACTCGGCAGTTGTACCGTAAGATGTCGATCCACTGTCCTCCAGAAATATATTATTTATGAAAGGTAACAATAACACAGTGACATGATTTTTTGTTACCATTGTTGCAGGGGGGATGGCAACGATTACGATCAGTGTTAAGCCTGGAGTTTACCACCAGAAAATTAAAGGCAATGTATCCATTAATGATAGCATGTGCACACCAATTTATAGATCATTACGCATCTCATAAAGGCATTATCACTTTAGAAATGAAAGACGAATTTGCGAAATATACGAATGATGTCATTGACAGTACTGTGTTTGGATTTGAATGCGACACATTTACTAACAACATACTTTACAGAATGGGAAAAGATACTATAGCTACGTGTTTAAGAAAATTGATTAAAATGGTTATGTACATACAGTATCAACCCAACTATAATGACAGTGACCACCATTTTCCTATATCTTAATTTTTTAAGCAAAAAAATTTAGTTATTTAAGCTAACACTTCTACCGGTTGACATAAGTAATTTTTTCAAAAAAATTACTAGAGATTCCATACAACACCGTGAAAAGTATAATATAATAAGACCAGACCTGATTCATTTGTTAATGGAAACACGAAAAGGTCATATAAAGTACGAAGAGCAAAGCAATGATATTGATCGTGGATTTGCCATTGTTGAAGAATCAGAAATCGGAAAGCAGCAAAAATTTAGATTTTCCGACATTATGGATGATAATTTAACAGCACAAGCCATTATATTTGTTTTTGGAAGGGTTTGGTACAAGTTCAACAGCTATGTCTTTTGTATCATACGAATTAGCAGTTAATCCAGACATTCAAAAAAAAATTGCAAGCAGAAATTGGTGAAACACTTGCACTTAATGATGAGGAGTTTGTTTCTTAGGAAGTGCTTTTAAATATGAAGTACATGGATTTGGTGATAATAGGTTTCAACTCCACTAGAGCCAAATTCACTAATTATAATTTTTAGAAACTTTAAGAATATGGTCACCCCTCTCTTTTGTTGACTATGTACCCAGTACAAGCTGGTGAGCAACCGGTGCATTATAAAGCGGGAACCGTTTGCTATACTCCCATGCAATCAATTCATAAAGATCCTAAATATTATGATAATCCCGACAAATTTGTTCCAGAAAGATTCAATGACGAAAGTAAGCACTTAATTAATCTCCTTTCTTATATTCCGTTTGGAAGCGGACCTAAAAGATGTGTAGGTAAGATAATCGTCTCTAATGAAATAAACTGGTGGGATTTGATTAGGATCTAGGTTTGCTTTACTGGAAACTAAACCAATTTTATTTGCCATATTAAGTAAATTTGAAATTGTACCAGTTTCAAAAACGTTAATTCAAATCGTGACTAAAAAACGAGGAATTTTTATTACAGCAGAAGGCGGTATCTGGCTTGATTACAAAAAAAGAAGCACTTTAGACAATTAATCTAAACTAGTGTTTAGTTCAAAAGGTACTTAACAGATGATTGTTTTATTGAATTTATGGATTTGTAAACTTGAAATGTAATATTGCTGTTATCGTTATTTGTGGCCCAAGATATAGAAACCAACGGCAATATAAGATTTTCTCAGCGGCATTAAATATTACGATTGATAGTCGTTACAGCTTGCACTGAAGGATTCTATTTTTAGCCGAAAATGATATAGTGGGGAAACGGAGCCTACTGTTTTACTTTCTCTTGCATTTTTTACATTTTAAATAAACTTATATGAATTATACAAAATTCATAAAAATTCAAATTCAAAAATTAAAAAAACAACAATGGGTTAAAGATATCTTAGTCCTAAATAAAGGTATAGAAATATTTCACACCATGATCATTTTGCATAAACTTTTATGTCCTTACTGTTGTTTACACCTATATTTAATTGTTGTTTTGACAGTGCATCTGCTCGTACATGACTGCACCACGTTAGTTAAACCCGAAATAATA
>JARFJB010000018.1:0-7500 GCA_036346205.1 Vesta saturnalis | reverse complement strand
TGCGTGTCGTGTGCGTGTGCGTTGTGCGTGTGCGTGTGCGTGTGTGCGTGTGCGTGTGCGTGTGCGCGTGTGCGTGTGCGTGTGCGTTGTGCGTGTGCGTGTGCGTGTGCGTGTGCGTGTGCGTGTGCGTGTGCGTTGTGCGTGTGCGTGTGCGTGTGTCGTGTCGTTCTGCTGCGTGTGTCGTGCGTGCGTTGCGTGTGTGATTGTATTATTAGTAGTATAGCTATATCCTGTCCACTTTTGTCACTAGATTTGTCACCAGATCTAAAAAAGTCACCAGAAAAGTTACTAGATTTCAAGGTTGGTAACATTGCCTATTTCAAGGGAAGACCACAGGTGTGTAGCTCTCTTCAAGGTTATGTGCTGCCTCTTCGAGTGCTTCAAGGTTAGTCCTGAAGGTCCTCGGTCTCAAGTCTAAGCATGTTTCAAGGCCACGCCCTATTCAAATCAGAAGGGGCCCATTGTTCAAAGTCTATGCTTTCAAGGTCAGAGAACAAACTATCTATTGTTCAGTTAGAAATAGATTGTTATCTCAATTCTAGGAAATCAAAAAGGTGATGCATTGTTCAAAGTCTATGTTTACAATTTTCAAGGTAAAAAGAATAAGCGATTCATTCTTCTGGTCGAGTTATAAAAATAAATTGTTATCTCAATTCTAGGAAATCAATAACAAAGGGCATTGTTCAAAGTCTATGCTTTCAAGGTACAAAATGAATAAAGACTTATTCTTCTGGTAGAAATAAATTATTATCTCAATTCTGAAATCATGAATAACTTTACAAAGCCTATGCTTATAATTTTCAAGGTAAATGAACAAAGACGATTCATTGTTCAGTTAGAAATAGATTTAAATACATCTCTTTCAAGAACAAAGGCAATCCATTGTCAAGCGCTTTAAAGTTTATGCTTATAAGGTCACACCTCTGCAAAGACGATCCATTCATCTCAATTCTAGAAATCAAGAGCCCTGAGGTGCATGTTTCAAAGCCACGCCCCTAAACAGGTGGCCATTCCCTAAACAGGTAGCCGTTTCCTAAAACAGGTAGCCGTTTCCTAAAACAGGTAGCCGTTTCCTTAAACAGGTAGCCGTTTCCTAAAACAGGGGTCCGTTTCCCAAAACAGATAGCTGTTTCAACCGTTTAAAAGGCGGTCTATTGTTCAGGTCGAGATTCATCTCAATTCAGGAAATCAAGAATGAGGCTCATTGTTCAAAGTCTATGCTACAATTTTCAAGGTGTAAACAAGACGATCTATTGTTTTGCCATAGCTTCTGAAATTCTAGGAAATCAAGAACAAAGACGATGCATTGTTCAAAGTCTATGCTTACAATTTTCAAGGTAAAGAACAAAAGCGATTCATTTTCTGGTCGAGTTATAAAAAATAAATTGTTATCTCAATTCTAGGAAATCAAGAACAAAGACGATGTATTGTTCAACGGTTCAAAGTCTATTCTTACAATTTTCAAGGTCACCTCTGAAAATCAAGAATAAAGACCCATTGTTCTGGTTGATTTATAAAAATAGATTGTTATCTACACTTCGATTCTGGAAAATCATGAACAAAGCGATCCATTGTCAACGATTTAAAGTCTATGCTTACAATTTTCAAGGTAAAAGAACAAAGACGATTCATTGTTGAGTCGTAGCTTATGAAAAGGTGAGCCGAACTTATCCGACCTTACCCGATCTTATCTCTATAAGTAGATAAAGAACAGTCACGTCAGTCGATACATTACAATTGTCACAACAACAATTACCTAAAGTAAAAGCAACTATTATTAATCACCAGTGTGTGCATCATATTTTACAATCCTAACTAAAAGTTTTATTGTAAACCGAAGATCAATTTGTTAAAAAGTAAAAGTACTCACCAATTTGTGCATCATATTTTTACAATCGTGACTAGAACCGTTGTGAAAGCAATTTGTTAAAAAGTTCATTGTTACGTGTGTGCTTCATATTGCTAGCTATGAGTATGCCAAGTAGTAGTGAGATGGTTAATTTAACAAAGCGTATTGTTCCCTTATTGAAAACAAAAAGGAATTTGCCAGGCACATCCGTATAGTTAACACCAATATCAAGCTATTGCAAGATATAATTAAACATAAAATTTATTATGAGACCAATGAAAGCTTGCTTAAGCTTGAGAACAATTTAACATTGCTCAAGTGCTATCTGTTAGATTGAGACGGTTAAGAACGCTTCAGAGAAGGTTGGTAGTGGAATTGTCAATAAAAAGGTATGCATAAATTAGCTGGTACCCCTAGACTCATGTTTCAATGGTAGGCTGCTTACAGGAATTATAATCAATATGTCAAACATTAAGGACCCTTTGATATTTTACTAAACACGTATAATAGTTTTGCACGTAAGGTGAAATTAATGTTAAGGCAATCTATGCTAAAGGTAAATGTGGTCTTAGGCTGTAATTTCATAACCTCAAAATCATAGTATTGAGTTGAAGACTTTTGCCACAAAAATTGCGTTATTGATATTTCAACCAATATACGTGTCTGGTACAATGAAAACGTGTATGATAAGTTACGGATAAAATTAGAGGAGTTTTCTGAAAGGGATTCCGGTTGGGCAGTACATGAAGTCTTACATTTAAAAGTAAATATTAATAGCTATGTCCCATTTAGAGGTGGTTGTTCAACTTATGTTAAAGTTCCTCGCTTCATAGCAGTAAAACACGCTGTTGTTAATGTTAAAAATAACGATGAGTTTTGCTTCCTGTGGGCCGTTGTTTCGGCATTATATCCGCTTCACAAAATCAGAGTTCAGTATCCTCATTTTCTAGAGTTTTGAATTTTGATTCAATTCACTTCCCCATTCAGCTGGATGATGTAAAAAATTTGAGAACTAAACAACCTCGCAATTAATTTGTACTGCATAAATGGTAAAAAGTTTCCCTTTGTATTGAGTAATCAAAAGCGATAAAGAACCCATAAATCTTTTAATACTTTCTGATCAGGCCGTGGATAACACTGTATACCATTTCACATGGATTAAAAATATGTCAGCTTTATTTTCAAAACAGATATCAAAAAGGGCAAGAAATTTATTTGTTACCGATGCTTGAACCATTTTCTTCAGATCGCCTTCTACAAAACATACCACTTGTCAAACAATCAATGCTCTACTAGGCTGCCTACCGAAGCGGAAATGAATTTACAGTTCAAAATTTTGCATTTCAGAAAAGGTGCCATTTGTCATTTATGCCGATTTAGAAAGTATTTTAGAGAAGTGTGCCAATGGTATCGGGTAATACTCTATTTCACTCCAAACACACCTTTCAGCATTGCTTACTATTTGAAGTGTTCATATGATGATTCTTTATCTCGATTTAGTCTTTATAGAGGAAAGGATTGCATTCAATGGTTTGTTAACGAGCTTCAAAATATTGCACATTGGGCTACCGAAATAATCAATCAAATTATTCAATGGGTACTTTAAGTCTCAGTCAGGTTGAGCAATTTGAAAGCACCACGATTTGTCACATTTGTCGGAAACCATTTACTAATTCTGATATAAAGTTAGAGACCATAACCATCTTACGGAGCATTTCGGGGCAGCGCACCGGGCGTGTAACCTAAACTATACAGATTCCCACATTCTGCCAGTTGTGTTCCATAATTTATCAGGTTATGATTCTCATTTCATCATTAGAGAATTGGCTAGTGTTCCCGGTTTGATTTCACTGCCCCATAAACAAAGAAAGATATATCTCTTTCACGAAGGTAATGGAAGGCACCAAAATTAAGTTTAGATTTATTGACTCTTTCAGATTTATGAGTAGTAGTATTGAAAAGTTGTCAGATATTTGGAGGATAGTAAAAAATTATTTCCCGCTAGTTGCAACAATGAGGAGGAATTTTCTCTAGTAGTTCGCAAAGGTGTGTTTCCTTATGAGTATATTGATACGTGGGATAAATTGAATGAGACCACGCTCCCTCCCAAAGAAGCATTTTTCAGTCATCTTAATAATGAGGGAATCAGGATGAGAGTTTTGCGCATGCGGTTAACGTTTGGAACAAATTTAGTATTAAATCGTTAAGTACTCGATTTGTATCTAAAACAGACGTTCTACTTTTAGCAGATATTTTCGAAAACTTTGGCAAACTTGTTTAAGTACGACCTTGATCCTCTCACTATTATACAGCTCCCGGTTTAGCATTCGATGCTATGCTTAAAATTACACAAGTAAAGTTAGAATTATTTACAGACATTGATATGTTAATGTTTATTGAAAGAGGATTAGAGGTGGTGTAGCTCAATGTTCAAATCGGTATGCTAAAGCTAACAATAAGTACATGGGGAAAAATTTGATCCCACCTCCGAAAGTGTGTATTTAATGTACTACGACGTGAATAATTTATATGGAGCCGCCATGTCAGAATTTCTACCATTTGGCGATTTTTCTTTTGTTGATGAAGCTAATTTTGAAAGTTTAGATTTAATAAACCATCCTGATGATTCGGAAATTGGTTATATAGTCGAGTGTGATTTAGACTATCCTATAGAATTACATGAGAGTCACAGTGATCTACCGCTGGCACCCGAACATATGGTTCCAACCACGCCTGATTCCAAAATGAAAAAATTACTGCTTACCCTGTATCCAAAACGTAATTATGTAATTCATTACAGAAATTTGAAAGTATATTTAAAATATGGATTGAAGTTGGTAAAAGTACACCGTATATTACGTTTTAAACAGTCCCCGTGGTTAAAAAAATACATAGATTTAAATACAGCCATGCGTCAGCAATCTCAAAATGAATTCGATAAAATTTCTATAAATTAATGATTAATAGTGTTTTCGGGAAACTGATGGAAAATGTACGTAAGCATAAGGACATACGGCTAGTAACGAAATGGGAGGTCGCTATGGTGCTCGTGCTTACATATCAAAACCAAATTTTCATAGTTGTACAATATTTGACAATGATATGCTCATCATTGAAATGAATAAGCTTGAAGTATATTTCAATAAACCTATATATGCAGGATTCAGTGTTTTAGACGTTTCAAAAACTTTTTTATATAATTTTCATTACGGTTACACGCTACCCAAGTTCCATAATAGTGCTAAGCTCTTGTACACGGATACGGATAGTCTCATATACGCCTTTTCGGTTCCCGATATCTATGAATGTATTAAAGAGGACATTGATAAATTCGATACATCTGATTATAGTCCGACAACATCTTTGGACTCCCATTAGTAAATAAAAGGTCCCCGGCTTAATGAAAGATGAAAATCATGGCAAAATTATGGTTGAATTTGTAGGACTTCGTGCAAAAATGTATGCTTACGCGGTTGATGAAAAGGTTGTAAAAAAATCAAAGGGTTCTACCCACGCAAGTGTGAGGCAGATCACTATTAATGATTATAAACAGGTTTTGTTTGATGGCGGCGTAATAAGGCGCTATCAACACCTCATAAGATCAAAGAAACATGATGTGTTTACCATTAAACAAAATAAAGTCATACTCAATCCTTATGATGATAAACGCCTAGTAAATTTTGATTTCACTGATACTAGACCCTGGGGGTACAACTTTTAGTAAACAATGAGCAGTCTTCAGGACAGCTTGCAGGAAGAGCTGCAATGCAATAGTGATAAAATCTACCAAAAGTACCTGAAGCGTTCTTTGACCTCTCCTGAAAACTATACATTTATATTGAATATATTGCAAAATATTGTTATTCCCGATGAGTGTTTTAACTGGTGTGCTATAAACTCAAAGTGTGCAAATGCAGTAATTATTAAGACATTATTTGATAGAAAAATTAGCTTAGACAATACCATTAAAAGTTTTACGAACTTGTGTACCGATAAAGGTTCGTTAACCTCTAATGATGTAAATAGGATTTTAGATGACATGAATTTACTTGGTGACATACCCTTAAAATGTACATATACAAGTTATTATGGGGTGATTCATTGTGTACAAATGCTAGCGTACAAAATATTGTTTATAAAGACACTTTCTATTATAAGTGAATGTATCGGAAAGCAAAGCAAACAACCCACTATTTTTTAATTTTAGAAAAAATTTTAAGAACCAAAAAAACAAAAATTTGGGAAAAAATTGAAATTTCCTGCTTGGGATGGACATTGGACCAGATTCGGGAATATGGCCGTCTAGTAATTTAAACGATTATAGAAATACTTTAGGTTTACTATATAAGATGATGTAATATTTAAATAAATACAATTATAATTTTTTATGTGGTTTTAATTCATCTAAAAGTTACAATGCCTACAGCTATATTATAAAACTAAATCGTCTTTATTGATCCATGATCTTTCATCCAATCCCCACCACTTTACGAATAACTTTTATTCTTGGAGCGAAGCACTTTTTCCACAAGGTACACATCCGGATCTTTGTTTTCTGTAATTCATGTTCATAAAAGCCTCCCAGTACAGGTGATCCTTTCATGTCCTCCAACATGTAGGTGGTTGGGTTAGTAATGCAAACTTTCACAATCTTGAATAGTTCACTTGACCAATTGGGGTGTATCCTTTAGCGAAAATACTTTTAAATTTACTGATTCGTACTATGTCACCACACAATAACGATTCCTATCAACTATTTTTATGTGAGTGTAAGCCTCTAGCTTTGTATGATTACCGACATCTTTGGGCTTCATTCCTTAGTTCTATGCTTACGATTGTTATAATCCATCGTTATGGTGTCAATTGTATCAATCCATTTATATTTACCCTGTAGGCTGAATGACTTGTATAGGGCAGACTTAACGGTCCTGATCACTCGTTCCGCAATTGCTGCCTTCTTTGTACTATAGGTGGAGTAATGGTTGACCCATAACGCTGCATTAGTTTAGTGAAATGGTCATTGTAGAATTCTTTTCCTGCATCTGTCTGCAAATTGGAAGGGTTCCGGCCCGTTTTAAGATTGCCTGCATGGCCTTGGCAACTTCAAGCCGTTTTTGTTTTAATCCTTTGGTCCACAAGTATTTCGAAAAACAGTCAATAACTACTAAAATATACTTGTAGCCCTTATTTTGTTTGGCATATGTGTTAAATTCCCAAATCTGCTTGCCAGAGGTCATCATATCCCTTAATTATTGTGCGCCTTCGTTTAAAATTTTTTCTTGCGGGTTTTGCAATTCATTGACGAGTTGTAATTTGGACATGATTCTTTAAGTTGATGTAGTTTTTCCTCCAACACTAGATAAGCGTTAAAGTTCCTTTAACAGCTTTCTGAATTGCTTCAGACAAAAATCAAGGTATCCTTTCTTATAGCATCACCATCTTCTTCCGGATCCCCAACTGGGTCAAACGGTTTCCATCAAATTCAACCTTGTCGATAAATAGTATTGCTTGGTGATGACATCTTGAGGATCTATGGGGTTGGCAACATTGCTGAGTCTCTTATTCTCGATATCGAATTGATTATCATCAATAAGTTGAAACTGAGGGGTTAATTTCTTAAATTGATACTGGGCATGTGACCGTCCAAATTT
>JARFJB010000017.1:172500-300001 GCA_036346205.1 Vesta saturnalis | reverse complement strand
CATTAATAGGATTAGGGATGCGTGTAATGAAATAAGACAATTTTTAGTTAATACTCCACGTGCAATTATTGTCGGAATGAATTATATATTCAACAAAAACATTTTGAACCGTTTCTTTAAATTTATTTATTATTACGATAGCGTTTTTGTTTTGTTGTTATAGGTTAAGTTTATTTATTTATTTCGTTCGTTTCGTTCTTGTTAAAGAATGAACTCATTAATAGGATTATGCATGCGTTTAATAAATAACGACAATTTTTAGTTAATACTACTTTGTATTCTTTGTCGGAATGAATTAATATTCAACAAAAATCATTTTGAACGTTTCTTTAAATTTATTTATTATTACGATAGCGTTTGTTTTGTTGTTATAGGTTAAGTTTATTTGATTTTTATTTCGTTGTTTCGTTCTTGTTAAAATCTTAAATAGAAATTCTTTCCAATTTTTTGGAAATACGTATTCTTTTAATACTTTTTGTTGTTTTACTTTTGTTTTCCTTTATTTGAATTCAACTGAAAAGTTACAAAAAATCAGTGAGTACTACTTTTATTAAGAGAAAAAAGAGAATTGACATAATTTGATTCCTTTTTATTGTTTTCATGGCACACTATTTTTGGGAGCATCAGACGTTCTTTACTTACCATTTGGAAGCTGTTCATGGATTACAGCAATTTATCTCAAAACTATGCATTTCTCGAAAAAGAGAAGAAAAAGTTCCTAAATCAAATGGGCAATCTACTCTTAATATTGAGTTTAAGGAGTCTAATATGTGTACTAAATTTGGATTTATTATTTTAAATAGTTTTGAAGATAAACTAAAAGAACTGAAAAAAAATTAAAACTTTGAAACTAACTATGTTTATATGAACTTTTTGTCTTAATTTTGAAAGCTCTATCGACTATTAAAGTCGTGCTTCAAAAAACTGGAACACCCTTGTATAAAAGAAACCAAAATTTATATATATATATATATAATTTATTGAATAATTTATTCTTGAACTTATATTTATATATATATTATATATATATATTATATATATATATATATATATATATATATATATATATATTATATATATATATATATATATTATATATATATATATATATATATATATATCTAATATATATCAATATTAAATTAATAATATGAATCTTTAAAAATAAACGTTTTGTAAGTATAGCAGTTACCTGAATTCAATCTCAATAGTAGCCAATTTTAAATTTATTCACAAACTTCAGGATCTTGGAACAAATCAAAATTAGGTTAATTACTATTTCATTTGTATTGACTTAACTGAAAACTCTATTGCATAAGTTAAGATAAAAATAAAAATCTTTGCTATCACAAATAAAACTTTTCATTTGTTAATATGACATTCATTATTTTTGTAATGTGTAAATACAAAGAATGAAAAAGTCAATTATTTTCCTTGGTACTTATCTAGGAACAAAATTCAAATATCAATATAAAGAATACCAATTTTTAAAATTTTGAATGTAAATAAACTTCACCTAAAATAAGATTTGAACTACGACTATTTTCGTAGGTACCGACTTTTACATGCGCCATCAAGTTTTCAAGGGAATTAACGAATGTAAATCTTGTCTTTAAGTACTAGAACTGATAAGCATTTCTAAATTTTAGTACAGGTCGTTTAGTTAAATCCTACAGACTCGAGCATGATATTGTTAATTAGTATTTATCAAATGTAATATATTTTACTAAATATACATATTTACTTTGACTGATTCGTTCATAACTAAAATTATTAATAACAATACAAAATTAAACCGGTCCTAAGTTACTTTATGCATTCTGTTCATTTGTTAATGGACTTAATAAATGACTATTTACATGTTAACATTTTACCTTAGAAATCGCCATAGTAACGATACGTATTTCAGCGGCAAAACACGTTGCTTGATAAAATTTGCAAAACCTCAAGTTGGTATTGATAAGTGATAAAATTTTGACGTTTATAAAATATTTTAAGTATGCTTTGTAATAAAAATTGTCAAATTGACAGCGCGTGGCTTTACTTCCATAACGTTAGTGAGTGTTTATGTTACATATTCTGTTCTTTGTTCAATAAAAGCTAAATATTAAAATATGTGTAATTTTAATTTGTCTCGTGAAATAGTCATGTCGAATACACTCAAGTAAAAATTTATGTGCAAAATTTTCGATGGTGATAATATTCAAGTGTGTTGCTTTGAGGAATTTCGCTCATGACATTTCAAAACCACTCGCCTGACGGCTCGTGGTTTTGTTACAAATGTCATTCGCGAAATTCAAACACACTTTCATTTCATCGCAAATTTTGCCGACAAAATTTTTTCTCTAGTGGTATTATATATAATAAAACTCTATGTGATAAAAATAAAATACTTTTTGCTACTGTCATCAAATCAAATACGTTTTTCATTTGTTAATATGACATTCAATTATTTTGTTGGTAATGTGTAAATACAAAGAATTTAAAAAGTGCAATTTATTTTCTCTTGGGTACCTTTAATTCACAAGTCAAAGGAAGCTAGCTTAAGTATTCAATATTAAAGAAAGCATGACCAATTGTTTTGAAATTTTTTAAGTCGTTCTCATGTTTTCATAAAAATTAAATTATCATACGCTCGCAACCTCACATTTTTTGTCGTGCGCTACGAAACCATTTTGGATGTTCCGAAATTTCAATTTTGCGAGTGGGTTTGAATTAAAATAGAAAAGTATTGCGTTGTAAAGTAAAATTGTTGGTACAAATCGCCTTTATTTTAAAGTTTTACGTCATTTTGTTTTTTGTTACTATTTAGCAAAGACTCGAAGCATCGGATATTGAAAATAACGGTTTATTGCTTCGTAAATGGTATCATATCTTTAACGTGAAAATTGTCATTGCGTTTATATTAGTAGTGCAATTAAATTACAGTTCAATACATTAACGTTAAAGTGGTAAAGACCCGAAACCCTTTACCTATTTTTTTCAGTTAACTATTCGCTAATTAGTCAAGTTAGTAAAATTGCAGTATTTCAAATAATACATTTTATCCCCTCCGACGTCTTTCCGAAAACATTAAGAATTTTCTGTCAGAGTCCCTCCTGTAACCTTTAGTTTGTTTCAAGCTTCATAAGTGGGCATGCAAACGCGTATAGGTTCTAGAACATCGACAACTTCCAACCCTTTGTTTTGGTGATGAATCATCGAGGATAGTTAACATCCATGGTCTTCAGTCATTCGGCTACTGGAACATCTAATTTTTTGTTAATCCTATTGGTAGAGTTAGCTCGGTTTTACGATCCCCTTGGTCTTCTCGCACCAGTTCGTCTGGTCGAGAAATGTTTCATCCAGCAAATATGATTATTATGGCTTAGATGGGACGTTAGCGACATACTTAAGTTTCACAATGGAAGAGGTTCAAGTTTGACTTACCCGAATATTCGTCATTTTAGTTGCCACGTAAACTGAATCCACATAGATTGTCCTCGTGCACCTTACGTAGTCTCTACGGCGTGTTGAAGGAGAGATATCTGCTGTCGTATTGTGTATTTCGCTGCTTCCTCTTCTCGTAATCGATAGGTCAAGATTAGCTCCTATTAAACAATTATCAATCCTTAGAGTCGAATTTTGTGCAGCCGTTTTGTTGGTCAAATTGTTCAAAATTATCTATGAATCCTTTCGTAATGTCGTTGAAATAAATGAAACTTTCCCTTGTACTGACAACCATCGTACCGACTGGGATTCGTTAATAATCTCATTTTCTAAATCCATGAGCGGATCCTTACCGGTTCTTAGCATCATGTACCGTTACAGTAAAATCGTGCTGATCCTGCTCCATTTCGTACGTCACTACCAGAGGTACCTTGAGTAACCAAAGACAATACTGTCGTGGTTTTGCTAAATAATCATTTCCTGCGACCGCAGATATATCATACACATTTTCTTCCGTTATAACATTGGGAATCATAATGATAAGCGCTAGGATCCCTTGTCATCTCAGGAACGACGTAATGCCTTGTTGTATATTACTAGAACAGTCCTAGAGCAAATATTTTCGGATCTTTTCGCCAAACTTCGTTGTAGTGAATCCCTACTGAGATGGTACGCAAAATTATCTGTGATGGTGAATGAAGACAATTTAACCCAAGTCCTATTACTGGCCGCTTCCTTCGTGAAGTTTATGAAAAACATTGATCATTTCCACATTGCGCTTGACAACAATTCTTGTGCATTATGCATATGTGTCGTTCTATTCGTCGTTCCTTATCAAAGTGTACTCGTTATTTTCGGTTGAATTCTGCCATTTATTGCCATTGTGCATGAATTTTTCCTTTTCTCCTTTACAAAGAGCGAATGGGTGCTCACAGGCGTACTGTCATAGACGTGTTCAGCTCTGTAGTGATTGCAACAATAATTTAGAATCCCTGTTTTCACTTTAATAAACTTTGGAAGAACGGGGTTAAATTTCATTAGAATCGTTACAAATAAATTTTCACTTTGAAGAGGATGAATACCGTTACGCAAAGATTGAAGATAAGCTCAATTCTAGTCCATTGCATCGAATTAGCACCGATTCCAATGACTTAAGTAGCCCAAATCTTGACCTTAAAGCCTGTGTCGGCTGCTCTCTATCCTAAGTCTAGTAAAAGAGGTGATTATTTACACCGGCTTTACCAGAAAGACCACTGAACTACACACAAACAACCTACATCTACAAATGCTAGTTAAAAATGCAGGCACGTCCTCATTAAAATGACGGCTTGTCATATAGAACATATATTTCCGGAGTCAGACAGAAGTGCTAGAGTAGCTTCAGTTTGAACCAACTGCAGAGTTATTAAACACAAGTTAATAAAATTGTTCGCTTTACATCCTTGTACAGTGTCGTTGTAAAACTATAGATCAGATTAGCCTAATCGTCAATTCACCAATAATAACTATATTGTCGAGCTTTAGAATGTTAACTAAGCATTAATTCCATACAATACATATTAGGTTCGAATTGCCGCATGGTTTCATGTATACGTAGGGGAATTTTTGCTAGTTCTCCCGATATTCAATTATTTTGTACTTATTTAAATGAACGCATCTAATATTATTCTGAGTATCGATAATTCACAAATTAAAGAAAGTTACCTCAAATATGCAGTCGACTATTACAGAAAAAGTAATCAATTGCATTCTAATTAATGAATCAGCAAACTCGTTCGCATGCTTAAAAATTAGATTATCACACCCTTGTAACCCTACACAGGCCAAACGTAACGACGTTAAGGAGTATGCGTGGTAATTTTTGTTTTGGATCGAATTGACTCGGATACTAGGGTTAATTTTTCAGAATTTTAGCAATTGAGATTGGACGTAATACTGCAATTCCTTGGTTAAGCATCCGAAATCGTAGCGGCATAGTGGTTGAACCGTAAAGTTTTAAAACCATCGTTCTGTTTGTTGTAAGTTTGCTTTTGAGATAAGCACCACTCTATGGAGTACTTGTGAGCTGTTCTGGAATTTATGTGTAGGTTGCACATTGCGGCTCTTAAAAGCAGAACAGCAGGCGCATACTAATTGCTTTATTGTGAATGAAATCTTATTATTTTCTTATAGAAGTAACATGGGGATATTCAAATATTGTTGAATATTTAATTAAGGCGAATAACGACAAATGTTAACGATGACCGGGAATCATTTGCAATTAATATTGGTGTAAGATTTGAAAGGACCAATATCCTGATAGCAAAAGTTCAAAATTTACTAGAAGAAAATGCGACCATTATGTAAAGCTGTCATCCGAATTAATTATGATTTAAATGTGGGGAACTGAAAGTGCCTTAATGGTAGTCTTTGTCGACGTGGTGTGGGCACTAGTTAAATTTTGATTTTTCCGGTTTAATAAAATTTTATGAAGGCGCGAGTTCATTGTCCGTTTAGAACACCCATTCCATATTTCAATTCATTGGCTGGTTGTGTTGACAACCTATAAAGACCATATGTTCTGTTGATTCAAAGTTATATTAATATTATTGCTGCTTCAAAGCTTTTGTTATAACGCTAGCAGTGACTGTAAAAGTTACTTGGTAGCGTTTTAATAGTCACTGCAGTCCACAGTTAAAAATTAATAGAAAAATGGCTGCAGTTTCTAGAGTGATAAACTTCGGACATAAAATCCTGCCCCATTCGGATATACGAGCATGCAGAGCCCAAGTGACCTCAGTCATAGAAAGTACTCACTTTCTAAGCCACAATTGCAACCTCCGCGGTGTCAGGTCTAATCCTAATTGTTTTGTACTGTTTTTGTATTGAGCTAGCAGACATAGTGACACTGTTGGGAATAACACCATACTATATATGTAGTTACCCCTACCTTTAAAGAAAGAAATGACCTTGGAAAAATCATGTGTATAGGTAACCTTGTGGAATAACACGATTGTGTAACCTTGGAAAAGTGGTAAACGTGAGAAGGGAGGACATTGGGAGTGTGGGAACCTTGAGGTTGTGACAAACTTGAGGGTGTGAGAACCTTGAAAATGTGGGAACTGGAAAGCTCAAGGAGACATCCTTCAAGTGACTAGTGAGATCCCGTCAACCTTGCAGAAAAGGCGTGAATTAAGGCCTTGAAACGGTAGGATTGCTGAAATAACGTGCAGTGTGGCGGTCAAGGTGAAGCAGGTAACCTTGACCGTAGAAATAGTGGAGAAAGTGGAATATAAATGCAGAGGGAGTACATGTGAAACCAGTATCGTATGTAATGGAGAACATATTACGTCAAGCGGTAGAAAAGGCGGAGATTGTGAGTGTTATGAATTCAAGTGGATGTCGTGATATTTTAGTTAACAATGTGCAGTATTTTTCAATAAAAGTAAATCGAAGTATGTTAGTGTCGGTCTGTCACCCCAATTCAAATTTGAACCAGTCGTGAGACTTGGTGGATCTATGTGTAAAGGAGCGGTGTTTGTTAAGCAGGAATGGCACATATTTATGGACAATCAAGGGATAATTCCAAATTATTTCTGCACACCTGAAGGGACATGGCTACCTACAAAGGTGGGCTCGAAAACTATATCGTTTGAGACTATTAACAAGAAGAAAATTATACGCATCTCGGATTGTGATGAATCAGAAATCTGTTTAGGAGACTTCTTAAGATAGTCAGTTACCAATTAGATCTAGTACCTACTATCGAATTTCCTGCATTTTATAATAAAATAATACATGCGGCGACGAAAATGCCGGATGTTGACATACACAGGTTAATAGTTCCATTAGAAGATATATTTGATCTCAATGTGGCATGTGTTACGGAAATTGTAGAATTTGCCAATGAGAAAATGGATAACCAAAACGTTTAATAATCTGTCCAATGTAACTGATTTGATGAACGGAAATCGACCTTTCTGCTCTATTACCTACGATTTCAAGGCCAACAAAGAAATTTGCCTCCGAAATTTGAATGCACTCTGAAGTTCAGAAAACACAAAGTATATAGCGGTCTTAGTGCTTGAAATCACTAAACCGTCATCCACATAAATTAAGAGTATAATCTTATTATTTTATTTATCTGCACTACTCTGATGTAGTCCAAGTTTTGCGAGAAAGTTTTTAAACGTTTTGTTCCAACAACGTGGTGCTTGTCGAAGACCATATAGAGATTTGTTTAGTTTGCGCACAACTTGTTTATCTGGTACTTTCACACCACCTGGCACTAGCATATACACGTTATTGTCTATTTCACCGTACAAAACTTCCGTTTTACACCAAACTGCATAATTTCATAGTCGCTCTCTCTGCAGGTAAAATGGTTCTTATATTGTCAAATCTTGCAGTAGGTGAGAGAATTTCATCAAGGTCTATACCCTCCTTCTGCTGACAACCTTTTATACATAATCTGGCCTTATATTTATCAACCGCTTCATCTGGGTGTCTTTTTATTTTGAAAACCCATAAGCTTGTTAAAACTTTCTTACCTTTTGGTAAAACTGTATAATCCCACGTATTATTTTCAAAAAAAGCTTCAAGCTCTTCATCAATAGCCTTTTTCCATTGTATTTTGTCTGGAAATTTTAGGGCTTCGTTATAAGTATTCGGAATGTCAGACTTTACATAGTTTAACTCAAAGTCTTAAATTTTTCAGGTATTCTTATTTGCTTTTTAGGTTTTAATTCGGACATTCCATTTTCTGGATTGTCGCTATTCATTTCATCTTTTTCTTCTTCTCTATTTATTTATTCTTCTGGTACCTCTTCTTTGTTTATGTTATCGTTCTGCACTTCTATTGCGGCAGTTATATCATCATCATTTTGGAAATTTATTTTAACTTCTCTTTTTCTTTCATCAACACCTCCGATACTTTCATTGAATGTCACATTCCTAGAAATTACTACCTTTCTTATTTCTATATCAA
This sequence comes from Vesta saturnalis, assembly GCA_036346205.1. Lineage (NCBI taxonomy): Eukaryota > Metazoa > Arthropoda > Insecta > Coleoptera > Lampyridae > Vesta > Vesta saturnalis. The sequence continues at coordinate 291,606 of JARFJB010000017.1, read as the reverse complement.
AAATTCTATATTTTGTAGAGTTTTTCTCATCACCTACAAATGTCATACCTTTACGCTTCGGGTCTAACTTTGTTCGCTTAACTTTCGGATTTTGAGTAAAAGCCTCACAGCCAAATACCTTGCAATGGTCTAAAACGGTTTCTGTTTTGTTCATAACTCATACGGTGTCGAGTTAGGTGTTTGCTTAGCTGCGATACGATTTAAAATATATACAGCAGTGTTTACTGATTCTCCCCATAAATACTTAGGCATATCTGAGTGACAACATTGTTCTTGCACACTCAACCACAGTTCTATTGTCTCACTCTGCACGAGAATTTTGCTCTGGGGTATATGGTGCTGTGTCGATACCCTTATCCTTCAAAAACTATTTAAAATCTTGGTTCGTGTACTCTGTACCATTGTCCACATGTAAAATATTTATAGGGTGATTAAACTTATTTTTACATAACCAATAAAATTCTTTGAAACTGTCCAGTATATCACACTTATGTTTAAGAAAGTATACAACTCTATAACCAGAATACTCATTTTTAAATACTGCACAATATTTGTCAGCTCCAACAGATGATGTTGACATAGGGCCAAATAAGTCACTATAAATCAGTTAACCTGCTGGCTCAACTTGCGTTTCAGGCATTTTCCTTTTGTTATTGGAAGTTTTGCTTGTTTTCAATAACTACACGATTCACAAAAAAAATTATCTATATCTCTACCGTTGATTCCTGATACTAGCTGTCTTGACGCTATTTCCTTTATCGTATTTTTATCAGCATGACCTAACCTTTTATGCCAAAGTCTAAAATTGTACTGAGTAATATTTACCTTGAATTCCTCAAATATAATAGTTTTAAATAACAGTTTGTATAAATTATTGGAATCTCTAACTGCAGCTGTTAGTAAATGTCCCTTATTATCTACTACCTCAGCTTCTTTGCCACTTTTTATTATTTTCATGCCTTTTGCAGTGAATACTCGTTCCGAGAACAAATTTTCCCTTAGATCAGGTACATATAAACATTCATTAATTGTGGCTTCGTACCATTCTCCATTGATCAACTTCTTTATATTAATTTTTCCTTTCCCTTTTACTTTTAACAAGATATTGTTCCCTAAAACAACATTTTTGTATTCGGTAAACTCAATAAATTCATCGAAGAACTCTCTTCTATAAGTCATGTGAGCTGAGGCACAACTATCCATCATCTGACAATATCACAATTTTCATATTCACATGTTACATTGAATGCTGTCGAACTGGAGTTGATATAATTATTACTGCGTCCTTTATGACTTTGGGAACCTCTATTTTCTTTGAACACAAGCCTCTGTCTATTTTCTATGAACCTCTGTTATCCTGTGCAAATCTACTTTGGTTATTATTTTCATATTTTGGGCCTCTACAATCACGAGCCAAATGCCCTCTTTTCCTGCAATTGTAGCAATTAATACCAGAGCTCTCTCTTTGGCTTGAAGTCGCCAATGCTATATCATTTTGCTCCACTGTATCCAAATGAGCTTCCTCCTTCAAAAAACGAGCAGTGAGGTTAACAATATTTAGCTTATTTTCGTCCATGGAAAACCATGCCTGTATAACATTTTTAAATGTTACTGGTAGCTTACTTAGTATTTTCATCATTATACAATTATCAATAATGGCTTCCTCACCAGATTCTTTTATCTGTCTCGCAAGGCTTTCAACCTTCGCTACGTGTTGTGCTATCGTATCCTTAGGATCCATCTTATAATTATGAAATTTTTGGTGCAATAATATTTTTTTGGTTTCAGATTTTTGCAAATATATTGAGTCTAACTTTATTAGTATATCTTTCGATGTCTCGCTGTTCTCAATAAGTGAAATTTGATCCAATTCTGAAGCTGTGGTTATAGTACACATGGAAATCGAATCTTTTTTTATCCATGATTTTTAGGCATCTGCTGCTGAAGTTAAAAGTATAGGAGTTTCACCACTTTTGCTTTTAGAGTACATTTTCTCTTCCACTTCCATTGTAGGTAGTTGTTACCGCCAAACTTGTTAATTGCGCCGTTAGTTGCACACCGTTTGAGCAGCATGAAGCAACTTCCAAAAATATTTAGCAGCACACAGAAACTTCCAAAGTACCAAAAGCAGCACACAGCAGCTTGCAAAAATACCAAGAAAAGTTTGACACACACACACAGGTGACACCTACTTTAAAAACATAACCTTTTCAACACATTAAGGTTTCTTAAAAAAAATACTGATTTCTTCGCATATCTGGGCCCATAACCAATTGTTTGTTTTGCTTGAAATAAACGTGAAATATGCAATCAAATACTAATACTAATAATAAAACCAAACGTCCTCATCTTCATATCAACCGTTATCTCAATTTTTTAAACGTAAAATTAAGGATATGTTAAAAATGTATATGCAGTTCAAATTGTCTACAAGGTAAGCACCTACATACGGGCCTTACGAAATTTTCATCTATCGAATAGTTACACAGGGCCCTCAAATTAAATTAGTAGACCAAAGCAGGTCAATGGGGGCATATACAAACACAATTAGAAATTGATTTAGACAGCCTATTTTCAATGTGTTGCTCAGAGGTCAGCAACAAAAATTGGAATATTCACTTCTCAGCACGATGTTCTGTTGTTGGGGAAAAATAAAGAGCAGGATAAATTAGATATATGGCATCAACAAAAGGTAAAGGTCTAGATAATCCTGCTTAATTGTATAGGAAGGGTATTGCTGGGGTAGAATAAAAAGCAGAATAAGGTGGATGCATAGCAATAAAAGCCGGTATGAGTTTGAGCGTCCTGCTTCCGGTATGTTGGTGATGAATAAATCAACATCAAAATTGACTGAGGTTGCTACGGCGGAATAAGAAAGAGGTTGAAGTAGACATATAGCAACACAAGGAGGTAACGGTTTGGACAATCCTGGCTTCAATGTGTTCCTGGGAAAGAAATTAGCAACAATAAATGAAAAGTCGTATCTTGGGAAGGAGATTGGAACGATGCTGGTATGCCGGTATGAGTTTGAGCGTCCTGCTTCCGATATGTTGGTGATGAATAAATCAAGATCAAAAATTGCAAAATTCATGACTGAGGTTGCTACGGCGGAATAAGAAAGAGGTTGAAGTAGACACATAGCAACACAAGGAGGTAACGGTTTGGACAATCCTGGCTTCAATGTGTTCCTGGGAAAGAAATCAGCAACAATAAATGAAAAGTCGTATCTTGGAAAGGAGATTGGAACGATGCTGATCTTAATAATGATGTTTTATGGAGGAATAATGTTGATGAGGACCGCATAACCCGGTCAAAAAGGAATTATACCAGCCCGCTTACAACGTTTGAAAAATATGCAATAGTCTCAAAAAATATATCTATTCCATACATAAATCTAACAAATTTTTCTGAACTTATTAAATAGCAGCTGTAATCATAATTTACTACATTAACCTATTGGATCCCATGAGTTTTTTACTGAAATATTTTGATAAAACTTGCTAAGAAACTTTAGTTTAGTTCTAGGAACATAAAACCATTTCTTGTGCTGTTGGTGCAAATATGAGAAATAATAAGAAAGAAAAGGATACAAAATAAATACTATACCTGTTTTAAACGAACTGAGATATGAATTATTTAAAACTTCAACATTTTTAAGATTATTCTGTTACATTTTGGTGTGAAATAAGGAAAAACAGTCAACACATAACACAACTTTACATTTGCTACACATTGCTTGGGTCTGTGATTTACAATTAATTCCTGCACATATTTTGCTGCTCTTCTCCGAGGTATGAGCGACGTAATGGTCGAGGTGATCGAAACGGAAGTCATCTAAAACTCTCGATGAAGTTATGTATCTCCTAGAAGGTCCAAGGTTTCTTCTGGCAACTGCATATCAAATCAGATAAGTCTCGGCAATGCTCCTTTGGAATTCGAGTTGCAGTATTTTTTGGTTTTTATACAAGATCAAACCATTTTAAATTACAGCATCAATATTTCCTGAGAACAAAGGTCACCACATTTCTTATTTCTTATACCGATCCTGTAAGGATTCTGATCCATTAAGTGTGTTCCCCCCACGTTTCTGTTGTACCTATAAATCAAATGAGGCATTTGCACTGTAATGTTTTTTTTTCTATTCAGGTTAGTACCGTTCCACCAACAGTAACAACATCATTATCTTCCTATTGGGCAAAAAGTATTCCGTCATTCCGTTCCATTGCACTAACCACTGATCCTTGGTTTTCTCCTTGAAAATCTGACATCATCTTTATTCTTACTTTTTTCACATTCTGTGGTTTCTTTTTCTTTATATTCTGTTTTAGGTATCCTTTTTTTCTAAACGTTCCTGTTCCAGAATATCCTCTCTTGGAGAACAAAATAAGTTATCCAGAAAAATGTTGTAAGAGGGAAATCGTACATTATCGGGAAGTTCATCTAATAATGTCAGAAATGCTTTTCCAAAAATATTAGCATCAACTGAGTCTATCTTTTGGGTTTTACCTTGGTAGAGATCAAAGTTAACCAGGTGTCCACCAGATGAATTTGTGCACTACATTTTATACCCGAATCTTATTGGTTTTCCCTTTATAAACTGGTTTATCCGGTGTCTACCGAACTACTTAACCATACTTTCATCGTAATTCAGGTCAGCAGTAGGAACAAAAGGTTTTACGTATCTTTCTTTTATCAAATTCATAAATTTTCGTAATTTCCATCACTTGACATTCTTATCAAAATCGGCATTGTTGTCAGCACAAACATAATTCATTATGCATATCTGGATTTTGTTCCCAGTAATGGCTGTTTGCTGGTGCAATATTGAATCCACTGAGAATTAGTATCTCCACAAAAGATTTTAATTCCTCAGTTGTGATTTGGTGACACCCAGTATCATTTTTTAAATCTCATGTATTTGTTCGTTTCTTCACTCAGAAGTTCCCATACAGTATTATTAAAACATTTTTCAAAAACATCTACTGTAGAATCACCTTACCTTGAATAATCACCTATAGAATTTGTTGATATTTACAATTTGGTTTATCTTCTTCATGGAAAAATCTTCTGCCATCCAATCTGCAACACATTTGCCCTGATTTTTTAAATCTAACCTTTTCTTCACCCACTGATTCTCATTGATTCTATCTGTATTACGTTGTGGTAAATTAGATTGTGTTGATGTTGATGGTTCGGTTTCCTGCGCTGGTGCTATAAAACTTGCATCCAAATTCTCATTTCCTCAACTCTTTAGCTGTCAATTATTATTTCAGCTGGAGCTACGAGCTGCTTTTCTGATAAGTGACGCATGTCACAAATGTCACCTTAGTTTCCTGATACTTCATCAGTTTGAACTTTTGGATCTCGTGGTTCAATAAATATATTTACATTAATACCGTCATCCGTTGCAAGAGAAGTAAATGCGTCCATTGCATCTTGGCATGATAATCAAACCCACCCAACCATTACTTCGTAGTGATGCCGTATGGCACACTCTAGATAAATGTGATTTCTTGAGAGACACAAAAGCAATTTGTTGGTTAGAAATATTATTTATATGAAGCTACATATATCTTTATCAAAAATACCAAATATTATATTTTCAAATAATGTTTATGAATTAAAAATTATTATTAATTTTATTATTAATTTTGTAACTACTTATAATTTTTATGAATACTTACGCTAATACGTTTCTCAGCTGATCAACAACGTCGTCCATAACGAAATGTATTTATTATTGTCAAATTTTGGAATTATAAACTAAAATAAACAGCTAAGATTTGCGAATTGGTCTTGTGACAGGGACGGCAGTTTGTAAGTGCACCAGACGAGGCTATACGGCATAGCTGGTAACTAATGGGTTAAAGTTTTAATCTCATCTAACACAGTTTAGCACTAAACTTAGGGGTTCGCAATAAGGGAAACCGGCCGTCGTGGACCCCATAGGTTACGTCATGGTGGACCCCGTCCATATACGTCGATTTATTGAAAAACGTAGGTCTGAAACTTTTTACTAGCTACACTTTAAATGTATTTCCTGACAATAACTAAACGGTAAAACGTGTTGTGCTTAATTTGCCTGTACAATCGTTACATTAACCTTAATTTCTACTACAGGTAGATGCTCTGTCCTAAACGGTTTAGATTGTATGTAGGGAAATTTAAATTATATACTTTCTGGGTATGATGTACCCTTGATGTCCCAGATATGTTGGAACAGGGTACTAACCTACCCGAATGAATAGAAAATGTGTTCTAATAAAACCATTTGCTTTACAGTTCATAATTAATCAGGGAAAATAAAAGTAACCATCAGTATGGGGTGGAAGTTAGCAACAAAAACTTACGGTGCCCCAAAAGTACCCTGTGTCGAAAAGTGCTGGACCAAAATAAGGTAGTTAAAGGTGCAAACAAGGATTTTTGGGTGGTAATATCACTGTTTTCAATCCAGAAACTGAGACTGAATTGGTAGAACATATAAAACGGATGGTAGACTGCTTTTTTGGACTTACTATTTCCGATATACGAAGACTAGCCTTTCAGTTGGCGGAAAAATACGGTTGCATCATTATTTTAACAAAGATAAGTGCATGGTGGGCTGAGATAGGTACCACAACTTCATGAAACGAAAGCCCAGTTTGAGTTTAATGTCTCCAAACGCAACTTCCATGGCTCGCGCAGAAGGTTTTAATCTAGTTCAAATTCAAAAGGTTTTTGAAGATTTTAAGCGAGCAAATGTATAACATGGATGGATCTGGATTCTCGACTGTCCAGAATAGGACTAAAAAATTTTAGAGCAGCGCGGAAGGAAGCAAGTGAGAACCTTAACCAGTGCAGAAAGAGGACATCATTTCACTGTTGTGTGCCATATGATTTTCCCCTGCAAAAATACGAAAAAGGAACTGATTGATCAGGCTCCAACAGGTACGATAGGACTGGTCCAATAAAACAGATGGTTGAATTACGAGTTATGTTTAAAGTGGATGCAGCATTTTAAGAGATACGTAAATGCATCAAAAGAAAAAAAGATATTGACGGGAATAGTAGCTACAAGAACTTAGGAGTACTGACCTATACCAAAGGAAACAACATTATATTATTGTGCTTGCCTGCTCACTGAACAAACAGTCTGCAACCACTAGACGTAAGTTTTTTGCACCTCTTACAACATATAATAATCAAGCAGTTAAGCGTTGGTTAACGGCACAACCAGGAAGGATCGTCACTCAGTTTCAGGTTGGTAAATTATTTAAAGAATCATACACAAAGGCAGCAACAGATGGCATAGCCGTTAATGGTTTTCGGGCTACTGAGTTGTTTCTTTTTAATGATGGTATATTTTCTGAGTGGATGTTTTCACCTAAAACCACTGACATTCCATTTGCCAACGATATTGAAAACCGAGGCCAACAGACAGACTGTAACTCTGAAGCTAGCTGTTCCACTTCAATGCAAAACAGTAAGAAAACGGCACCACTAAATGAAACTACCAAAAATGAAATGAATGTAAAACTGTTGTCAATAATTGAAGAAATATCTCCCCTGCCATAGCTTGAAATAAAAGTGCAACAGGAAACGAGTAAGAAAAGGCGAATTAGGAATTTTGAACAATACACCTGATATAGAAGCAGAAAAAGAGAAAGCTAGAGAAAATAAAAGGAAAAAAAAGGAAAGAATTACAGCAAGAAAAGCAAAGAGAAATTTGAGAGCTGGGGATGAACAAGAACAATAAAATGAAGAACCTTTTGAAGAAGACTATGTTAGCGACGGGCATGTATTTTTTGCAATAATCTGTATTTAAGGTCTAGAATGTGATATATGGATACGCCATACGGACTGCGCAGGAGTGAAAAAAAAAGCAAAAATGTTTACTTGCCGCTTGTGCTAGTTTTAGGACATCGATGTAATATTGTAAGTACCTAGTTAAACAATAACCAAGATTTTTTATTCAAGCAGTACTGTTTTACTTTTTATTTTTTTCTACGGCATGTACTTTACTATAAGTGTAAGAAAAAAATTTTTACCCAAGTTTTGTTAGGGTGCCAACATATCCTGATATCAGGATATGATGGTACACTTGTTACTTTATTCAATAAAACAAATAAAATAAAAATTAAGGATAATAGATTACTTTTTACCTGTTTTTACATTAGGCAAAGGTCCATACTGGAACTCCATGCTGTTAAAACAACTAGGATTTGTTATTTATTTGGATTAAACTATGGATTTTAAAAACCATCACGACCGGTTCTCTCCTAACCAAGAAAACTTTTACGTAAAGTAAAAGATACTGAAACGTACCTCGAATTAATGCATTTCTGATAAATGTTATGAAATTCTCAAGGAGGTTGAAGTACGACCGTAGCGCGCATGACTAAAGAAGTGTCAAACGTGTTTTATTTTTCAAATAGTTATGTTTCGAGTTTCGACTGCAATTTAGTAAGTAATATTGCTTTTTATTCCACCTGTACATTTATGTAATTTTAACAAACACGTATTTTTGCCTATATTAATAAATAGCAGTTAAAAACGACAGTTTTCTTTAAAATAAAATAGCTTTACCTAAGTAGTAAGAGAATGGAAAAACTTAAGGGATATTTACAAAAATTTATAGTAATTACAACTGAATTGCAAAATGGAACATCAATGTGTGATTGTCTCGCCTATTTTCAGTCGTAAGTAAATTAAAAGAAGAGGAAAGTTACGTCAATCCCATAGCCGACTCGTTTATTAAACAAAATATTAAACTCTGTATCTGTTAATTTGCATTAAAAATATCTCATCAAAGGTAACATAAATGTTTAATAAACTTTAAATTAAAACTACTTTTAATCTAACTTAAATACCTTAGCGTTTCTTTTAATTCTTGTTTAGATGGTTCGTATGTTAATGCTTTGTCGCAATCAGGACAGAAAATAGGATGAACATCCAAAAAGTTACCAGTTTCGTCGTCAATGCCTTCATCTTTGGATAATCTAAATTTGTAAGGATACCTCAGTTTAGTTATTTTGTCAACTAAATCCCAGTTCGTATCACATAAGAATCTAAAATTAAACTCTATATTTGGTAATTGAAAATAATAAATGAAAATTATACTTATCTAACTTCAATGAAGAAATCATCTGAATTCTCGTTTGTTCCAATTGCCGCGTACAAATATTTATATTATTCTTTTGCATTAAAGAAAATTTTGTGACGCCCATTAGATGCAAGAATCGGTATATGTTTGTGCCATTTATGTATACCGTTACCAGCGAAAGTGCAGATATTTGAAACAATAGTTTCTTATCCAAAGAGCTAGGTTCGCCAGATAAATAATTCACGAGAGCTATCAAGAGAGGTACTGGTCCTTTCATTGTACCGAAAACTGCAATCACTAGTTTTCTTAATGTTAAACCATAACCAGTTCTGCTTAGAATTGGTGATAAGATTACGTAAGAGAGGAATCTTCCAGATAATGACATTATATAAGCAGCTACAACTGAGCCCAAATCAAACAATAAGGCTTCGGTATCTATTAGTTGTATAATAAAATAACCGGCTAAAAGACATGTTAATGCATTTATTATATCCTCAACAAATGTCCAAAAACTGAGAAGAAACTCTTCAATTGGTTTTGGTAAGGTACGTTTTTGACTTCCAGTTAATATGCCAAGGACAGCTATAGCAATTATACCAGAAACGTAAATGATATCTTCCGAAATGTAAAAAGTAAGACTAGGTGCAGATAATGACAAAGTCAACAAACTGGTAATGTCATTATATATTAATTTTAGTATAAAGTTTAGAAACATTGCTACTAAGATTCCTAATACTATTCCGCCAAATAAATAACGAAGAAATAGAAAAATACCTTGCATACAAGTAACAATAAATCCATTTTCTATTGCTAACATCACTGTGTACATGATTAATACGGTCCCATCTCCAAATAGAGATTCTCCTTCAAGCAATACACTTAGCTGTTTCTCTTTGCCCATATCTTTTAAAGCGTTTAGCACTTCTAATGGGTATATTGACGCAAGAAAGGATCCAAGTAATAAGGAGTGTTCAATATTCCAAGCTGCTTTATTCAAAAATAGTATCATTACCGATCCCGTAATGGCCGCATTGATAATAAGGCCAGGAATTGCTAACACGAAAACTTGACACCATGAACGCATAAACATGTGCTCATCAATAGTAAAGCCACTACTAAATATAAACAAAGGTGCTATAAAATATTGGAATAAATCTGTACTATCTCTTAACGTATCTGTAATAGTTTGTTCTAACGAGGTGTTATATCTTGAGATTATCCCCAAAACACAGCCTGAAAGCAAAATTATAGCTCGTTTCGGAAAAGAAGGTAGGCATTCCTTAATTTTTCCAAATAAAATATCCATGATTACAACCAACGCCATAAAGTACGCAAACACGAAGTATGATATACTTTGAAATGTATCTGAATACGTTGCTTTTGGATCGGTCACCATCGCGGAGATGGGGTATTTTCACGTACGTATTTATTAGGACAGATAAAAAAGGGAAATATGTTTACTTGACATAAAGATGTTGCAATTGTTTATAAATCACAGAACTTAGATTATTGTTTTTTAAGCCTTTTTCTCATTTACAACACATTGTCGTTTACATAACCGTAGTGTTTTAAAAATCAAAAATAAAAAGCTAATCGGATGTATTAAATACATTTCCAATTGAACAAACTTTGCCTCCTGCACTGAGAAAAAACTATGGTAAATTAGCGATAATCACATTAAGGTTACCATGAATTATGATAAAAAAGGGACAGCATGACATGTAGTTATAATCACTTTTAACACCATGTAAGTGCTAAGAAAAACATATATCTCTGTTATAAGTGTGACTGTATTTTCAGCAAACGTGAGTAGATTTCCAACTATCTACGGACAGTTTTTATTAAAGCGTTGCGTTGCCACATACATGGTGTTTAAAGTGAATTGCACAATAAATCCAATAAGCTACATAAATTGCTTAAACATTTTTTTGGTCACGTTTAACAATGGAATATAAATCGATAAGAGTTATGTAGGGTAGGGTGGTCGACAGTGGATCACCAATTTTTCAAACCCATATATCACTTTTGGGTAGAGCCCTCACGAAGTATAATGTTACCGAAAAACCGTAATTGAAACTCAATTGTATTAAGTGTAGAATATGAAAAGAATATTTAATTTCAGTGATGGTCAGAGATTATCCACAGTGTATCGACCTACACTTCACAGTGGATCAGCCACCACGATTATTGCACTTATTTTTAAATGGAAAAACTAACTCATTATCAAACCAAATATGTACAAGAACAATGTATTTTCAAAAAAAAAGCCTGTCACATAGCAATACCGCTAATTTTTGGATTTGGGAGGATGAATCTTAGATCGTGTTCTTGGACAAACGTCAGATAAGGCACATCTGGCATTCAACATTGTTGCTGCGACTTAAATCATAATCTAATAATATTACGTATTGTGGTTCAACGTATCCAAAATCTTTGAAGTGTAGAAAATTCTTTGCTTTTTGTACAAAATAAAACGAGCACAAATTCTTCTTGTGCTGCTTGATGAGGAAAGCATTGTTCTAAAGCTTTTCTATTTCGCCTTCTTCAAACTAATCATTGTCATTGTCAGAATCTTGACACAATGCTCTTTTATCATAGTCTTTTTCAGAATCACTTTGGCGCTTCACTTATTTTCCTTTGTCTTCTTTTAGTTGCTTCTCTGACCTTGGCTTTTTTTCTTCTGCAATATCGGTGACTATAAGACTTTTTCTTAGCTTTATTGGTTTCCTTTTGTTAGTTCTTGGTTTAGCTTTCAGTGACGTTCTGAATTATTCTAGTGATTCAAAATCACTGTTATAATTGGATGGCTCAGCAACAGCCTCGTCGTGTTCAGGTATTCGTAACGTTGACTCAATACCGTCAACAGTAACATTGATCAATATTTTCAGACTGCATTACAGGTTGAACTGGAGTCCGGCTGGATGAAATCGGTCGATCCGTCAGTGTGACGGACAAGAAATCATCACGGAAGAATATATCCCTATGAAAGGGGCATATTCTAGTTTTCTTGAAAGCTTTTGTTATATTGAAAATGGTCATTGATTTTGTAAAAGCTATTTAAATCAATTCTCCAACATCGTATATGGTAACTGGGAAACGTCGATAACGCATCAGCTAAGAATACATGGCATTGTGGTAATAACTCTTAAACGGACCGAAAACTCCCATATCAAAGGGTTGAATTTTCGTTGATCATGAAGGACAGTAACCTCTGAGTTTCTTGCCAAGTCAAACGCCTCAGTGCTTAAGTGACATTCGTGGTTGTCCATTATTAAAATACAGGAATTGTTAGGCGTAACGTGACTGTGCTTGATAAAATGCACCATTACCTCCACAAACAGTTAATTGGTGATCCATCCTGTTGTTGATCAGCGTTATAGGTGGTGTCCCAAATAGTGGTAATAGTATTATAGCAGATTTAACACAGGAAAGTGGAGTTAACATGTAACGAATCTTTTACATTCTTCGTTCATTTAGTTGTAAAATATAGAAAAAAGGGTTTTTAGTTATTAATGAGTTATAAGTTTAGGTAGGCAACTTAATTTGCATTTTGGTGTATCATAAGTTGCATATCTTCTTAAGGGTTTATACTTCGATATCTTTGAATTAATTTTTACTGCACATATTTCTCGCGCATCGCGACATCACCTGATAGAATGAGCGTCCTTTTTAGCATTGCTTGATGATGTTTGTTTTGAGTAGGAAGCCATGTTTGGTTTCCACCTAAATTTTGTGAAAAATGCCATTGATTTAAGTTGGTAAGATACATTTAACTCGTATTATATCGAAATCTAAAACATTTGATCTTTGCAGGCACTTTTACACTTTTAATTACACTTCTACTTTTACTTTTAACTTTTAATTTTTAATTTTACGTACACTTTCATTTTATGATTGCATTTTTCATTTAATGCAGATCTAAATTTGGATCACACCTTTTATTTGAACCTTCAAGACTGCAATAAATTTTGGATTATTCAAATTTCAATGAAGACAAATTTGTAAGAAGTAAATTCAACTTTGGTATGGTTTAAAACGTACTTCATTGAAAATACGACATATTGCGCAACATTTGTACAAAGATTGCATCATCTATGGTTTATTTCCACATTACTACATTATAGCCACGTATTCTACAAGTTATAAGAAAGTAATGTGTGTTATTAATTGAATGAGTATCGGTAAAAATCAAAAGTATCTAATCGGTAACTGTATTGTTAGTTTTAATACTATGTAAATAAATTCAATATTGTATACAGTTTCACAAATCACAAACTGCTGGGTGGTCAATTATACATCGTGTTTTATTAAGTAAATGACCTTCACTTGATTTTTCCAGAATTTTAATTTTCAATTTTTTTAAGTATGATTTTAATAGCTTAATATAATAATAACTATGATAGTTAATAATTGATTGAAAATTAAGTTATACATGAATTTAGTGATTTGCTAACTTTTGATTTAACTGGACATTCTGTATGTTATTTAAACATTTTATCTGTTCACAGTGGTTGCTCGAAAGTTGTTTAATGGAGTTAGTGAAGTTGAGGTTCGTAACATATTGTGCAGGTACCTACAATCAAGACGAAAAAATACGTAAATTATTTACAGTTTGTTTAAAATTCACCTTCACAGATTGTTAAAGAATGCTGAAAGTTGTAAATAATAGCAGTATTATTATTATTCAAATCCTACTCGAGGTAAACTTTTTATTTATGTATTTAATAAAATTAATAATAATTTTTAATAGCAGTATCGTTAATCGATACTGCGGGTAGCAAAGCAATCCCTGTCTCTTATTTATTTTTCATTCACAATCTTTCTCCTTGCTGTTCTAACTCTGCATACTTCCCTAGCTTCCGCAAGATTTATACATTGTCTCTAACGTGTCCTTTTATTTTTAAAACTTCTTCATCTTTCTTTCTTTTATCATACATTCTACTACATTCAGGCAAGTTTTACATGGCCTACCAGGTCCGGCCCTACCTCTAACCTCACCCTCGTATATTTGCTTCGTTAATCTTGCGTTGTTCATTCTCTCAATGTGACCAAACCAACGTAACGTACTACCTTTATATCTACCCGTCATCGTCTTTTCCTCGTCACACTCAGTCATTATACGCTCATTCTTTATCGTATCCCTTCTCGTTTTACTGCATGCGCTTCTCAGGAACCTCATACCCACGGCATTTATTTTTCTTTCGTCCTATTTTTGTCATAGCCATGTCTCAGTTCCATACAGTATTGGCGGGACTAGCCATTATAGACTACTCGTTCGCAGCTAGACTGATGCTTTAATTGCTCATTATTGTCCACATACTTCCAATCACTTTCACTCTCGCATTTACGCTTCGTCCAATCTCGCCATCCATTGTACCATATGCAGCGAACATTATACCCAGATATACCAACACGTCCACTTTTATCTTGCAGAGTAAATACTCTACCCTCCTTTCCACCTTCCCGATTGAATACCACAATCTTAGTTTTGTTCACGTTACCGTTAGGTCCATGCCTTCACAGACTTTATCAAACTTCTTCAGATAAGTTTGTAGCTCATCCGCACTTTCATTTAATAAGACTGTGTCATCTGTATTCACCAGAACTCGTACATTTACGTCACCAAACAATACACCATTTGTATCGGTACGTCACCAAACAATACACCATTTGTATCGGTACATGCTTGCCTAACAAATTTATCCATGTATGCATTAAACAACCACGGTAACATCACACAGCCTTGTCGCGCTCCCTGCTTAACATTAAAGTATTCACTCACACCTCCTCGCACCCTAACACATGCCCGGCTACCGTTGCATACTGCCCTCATTCCGTTTATTATACCTTTATGTACGCCTTATTCATTTAATATTTCCCACAACTTCTCCCTATTCATTCTGCCGTATGCTCTCTCCAGATCTACAAACGCACAGTACAGCTTCATTTTTACACTCAAACACGTTTCGATCACCTGCTGGTGTGCAACCATCTGATCAACACATCCTCTCCCTGGCATGAAGCACATCCCAAATCTTACTTTGTGTAGTTTCTCGTACTCTATCAATCAGTAGCCTTCCAAATACTTTACCGGTTACACTGAGCAAACTTATTCCTCTGTAGTTATTGCAATAACTCGTGTTCCCCATACCTTCATACAGTAGTACAATTATCGCGCTCTTCCAATCCCTCGGCACTTTCCCACAGTTAAGGCATAGGCACATTGAATAATTCACAAATATTCGTATAAGCTTTGCACCTCGATACCTTAGCATTTCACCAGTGATTTCACCTACGCCTGCTCCTTTACCGTCTTTCACCCTTCCTACAGTTTTCTGTACCTCATTTATCCCAATATCCTTCCCAGTTGCATTCAGCATTCCTTCTACATTCTCCTTATTTAACCCTTTAGTCTTACTTTCTTCACTACTGTACAGGCTTACGAAATATTGTAAATTTATCGTAATTTTAATTAAATCAAAGAAGAGATACGGCTAAATTTGCTATTGAATATATGGTATTAACAATGTTGCTAATGTACCTACTACCCAGCAAACATGAACACGTTACAATGACGTCATATTATGGTGATTTTTGATATAGTATGTCATTGGACAAAAATGACGTTCATATGACTTAGATTTAATGACCTCTCTATGACTACATAAAAATGACGTCATGCCTACGGTTATATTCGTCATTAATGGCACACAAAATATTTTCAAATAAATATATATATATATATATATATATATATATATATATATATATAGAAATTGGTTTAGTGAACGAACAGAAGTTCAATTTAGTAATCATTAATTGTATTTTATTTAAAATTAACTTTTAAAGTACATACAGTAAAAGATCAAATCGAGTGGGACTTGAACCCACGACCTCCACTTTGCTAGAGTGGGGCTCTTCCATCTGAGCTATCGAGGAGGCAAGTCACAATCGATTCAAACTTGAACTGTATGTACCTCCCTAGTTACGATGTATTATAATTATTATACACAGAATGAAGGATCACAGTCAACTTTTGTGAATATCATGTGAGCCTGCAATTCGCTAAGGTTTCTCACATGACAACTCGTGACTGATTGTTAATTTTTATTTGCTGTATGCAAATTGGGTTCCCCAATCAATGTTTTTCAGTTGTTTTAAAATTAATTAATCTTCCACTTAATATTATTACATTTATTTTAAAATGTCAATGACTATTTTTTTAATTTAAAAATAATTATTGTAAACATAATATGAAGATTTATAAACTAGAATTCCAAAAGTGAAATTTTGCAGAATTTTTGTATCTCGTTCTTATATACTGAACCCGGTAAGCACACGCGTATGGTTGTATTAAAAGCGCGTATATGAGGAACGCATGACTCTTTTAACCTAATTTTACATTTCACGAATAGACGCCATTTTTTGTGTTCTCTTAACTGTGCTTTTAACACGTGAACCTTACTTCTTTAGTGATTTAAAATACAACTTTCATTTCCTTCTCTTTTAACAACGTGTGTCAAGATTGTTTTATTACATTTTATAATGTTAATTTGTTTGGCACAGAAGTCATCGTAATGGCTTTTATAGGTGTTGAGTTCGATTATGCTGATGGAGGAGGACCTGCTATTGTGTTAAAAATTGGCTAACACCTCGAAAGGAAGAACTGTTTTGGCCCCATACGAAACACAGAAAGCTTTCAATTCAGCTTTGGAATGCATCGCAAGAAGACTGGCTTCTCTATAAAATTAAACGCCGTTTCTTTGAAGTTGGTAAGTAAATCAAAGTAATAATTGTTTCATTACTAAAATAATTACTTTCAGATGACTTATTAGAGGTTCAAAAAAATTAATTTAGCCGAAGACACTTCGGATGTTCAAACAGATGTTGAAGAAATGGCTAATGAGAATAAAAGGCGACGTTATCAAAAAAAAGATTATGTATGACGATTCGGATGCCAGCAGCCAGGATGTAATTGGAACAACAAATCTAAGTATAAGATATACTTTACCTAGATCTCCTCGTACATCATCCTCAAAATTTAATGAGCACAGTAATGACAATTCTTCATAACCCAAGGTAATATCTATACAAAGTTTTATAATAACTGCATAAATAGATTTAATAGAGTTTCATAATAACGAAAATTTAGATGAATCAAGAAAGACTACATTTAATGTTTCTCCATGTTCATCCATTAGTAATAGTACTGTTACTTCATCAACGGTGTCCATGTCAACTCTGCAATCACTAATAACACAGAATAATAGTAAGTCAAGTCCCTACTTTTCTTTAATGATGTGTAATAGTAAGATTTTATTTTTGCATAGAACAACAAGAAAGTTTTTAAAGATTTTAATCACATTGCAGGAGCAAAATAATCAAATTTTGTCAAAATTGAATGAACGTTCTTCCTTATCAAGGAACACATGTCCAGAATTACCCATTCAGTTACCAATAAGCAGCTTGGAAAATTTAGCAGAAATTTAAATTTTTTTGGAAAAGCAAGAAAATCGAAATAGTGTCGTAAGTATGTCAAGTTGTACTGAAATATGTATCACTAAAGCTTAATTTGTCTTAGAGTGATTACTTATCTTCAATTGATGGGAAGGATCTAGTATTCAAAGTAAATGGATTATTAAAAAGACTACTCACAAATAGTGTGGCTAAATATTTTAATTTTTATGGGAAAAGAGAGAAAAGATCTTTTCAGAATCTTTACATGAACACTGTTATACTGCGTAAGTTACTGCGATCACTTTCTTGATGGCTGTAAAAGCAAATGTCCCTGGACTTACAGATAAGGAGATTGAAGATATTATCAAAGTGTGGTTGAAACATGCTTCACAAAGGGAATCCTTAGAATTAAAGAAGAAGAACTAACTTCAATTACTAATGGTTTATAGTTTTTTAATCATCATGACAATTATATAGAAAAGTTGCAAAAAAAAAGAATCAATTTATTTCTAAACATGTTGAGACAACTTTTGATGTTAATAACGTTATAAAGAATGTGGAAGCCAATGACACTAAAACTGATGTCAGTAATGATGAAACTGCTTTAGCAAATAATTCCACAAAAAATTTTAGTAAACAACTTTCATTTAACTTTTTCACTTGTTCGAAATTTTAATGTTGCAAGTAAGATAAATATTCAACCATCTACAACTGGCGAACCTAATAATCTACCTGATAGCACAATCTTAAGGAATTGGGCTACCACATCTAAAGTATCACATAGTGCAGTGACGTCGTTGCGTCATGGTTTGTCTCAATTAAAAGTTTTTTTATAAATCATCCAAATTGTAATAGAGGCACAATAAATATTTCGTTCAATATAGAAGGGATCCCATTATGTAAAAGTACAAGCACTTAATTATGGCCTATATTAGGTATCGTTGTTGATTAAAAATCTAATCCTTTTCCCATTGGCATTTTTGTGGTACGTCTAAACCATTACCTTTAGAAAGTTATTTAGATGATTTTTTTAAGGAATTGAAGGATATATTGGTAACAGGGGTATGCATTGAAGATAAAAAATATGTGATAAAGATACATAGTTTTGTTTGTGATGTTCCAGCGAGATCCTTTTTGAAACGTATAAAATACTCTGCATGTGAACGTTGTATAGTTCAGGGCGAATATGTATAATAAAATAAAATTGTAATGGTGAGGTAGGTTTAAGAAAATTTAAATGGCCAGTATAATAACAATAAACATAATAATAATAATAATAACAAAATGGTGATGTAACTTGTACATTGAATAAACGCCAAATGTAATCTCTAAATACAAATTTTAACAAATTGAATTACTAACCTTTCACCACTAATTATATGCCGTCTCGTCCACAATCAGTTGATTAAATATAGGAGGGTTTTACTATATTGCTTTGTTAATACACCTGAAATGCGGCTTGTTTCTCACCTGCTTAATTATTTTCCCTTCTCTTAATAATAAAAACAATGTATAATTAAATGCATGCTCGAGCGCCATGTTATCTTTGTCCAGGAAAATAACAAAACCCTAAATAATGAACAATAATAATTTTCTATAAATAACAAAAATTAACAATGTGCAATTAAGTTTATTTACCCAATATATGGATGGTTAAGGAGAGGTAAGAAAATGTTTTAAAGCTAAGCTTAAAAAATATAAAATTTACCACATAAATTCCTCAGTATAATGATTTATATAGACAGCTTCCTGTGTTTAATTATGGATGCGGAACGGTCAATCAGTATGAAAGCGTTTCTACATCTTCCTTGCGTATTCTTGTAACAACGCGATCAACTAGGTATTTGAAGGAATTTTCGATCCACTAAACTTATTGTATTCTTGTTGTTTTATTGTATTAAAATTGCATTTTAAGATGATATTATTTGAATGAAGAGAAACTTGTGTAAATAAGTAACTTAAGAGCCATTTAAAATATAAATATAAGTACGAGTAAGTAAGTAAGCAAATAAGTGCCTTAAGTGAGTATAAGGGAATAATATAAGTACTATAATGATTGTACGTAAGTGTCGTAAGTGTACGTAAGTGCCGGAAGTATCGTAAATTTAAAATATAAGGAATTGAAAAAACTTACCACCAAAATTCTGATGGCACCAAAATAAAAATTAATTAAAACCATTATAATAATGACTTCTGCTTCAACATTCAGCAGCAAGTGAAGTAAAAATAGAGGCTTTCAGAAACGCTTCTGTAAATGCCCCTCAAGAGGTGACACACATTGCGCGAAATACAATGATCGGAGTCCAATTTTTAAAAGAATATATAATATTACACACAAAATATATGTTCTATGAAATGCAATTTAAGTTGCCTTTCTCAATTTTACATGTAAATAATTAAAGACTCCTCTAATTTTACGCCAAATAAATTAATGATCTTAGATTAACGTATTTTTAATACAACCACAAAAAAGGTTGTTACATATGTCCAAGGTGGAGTAATCCTTAGATCAATAAATGCTCCCAGAAGCACAAATGCGTCATTTCTAGACCAAACTGATGAAGACCATCACCTAGGAATTTCTCCTTGAACTAATCTTCCGATTGGATTTGTTACAGACTTCCCGATTGATTACATGCATGGTGTATGTCTGGGAGTAATGCGGAAATTACTTAATACTTGGATAGGTGGCTCATTAAATGTTAGACTTCAGTATCAAAGTAATTTTAATTGCAGATCATCTACTTGCATTAAAACCATACATTCCTATTGATTTTAATAGAAAACCACTGTCTTTGACTGATTTAGCACGATGGAAGGCAACTGAGTTACGTACCTTTTTATTGTATGTTGGTCCACGTGTTTTAAAAGATGATGTAGTAGAAATTGCTGTCTATGAACATTTTTTATTATTTCATTGTGGCATAAGCATATTATTGTCATATTCTCATATTAAAATGAAAACTTGGGTATTTTTGTGCCCAGAACTTACTAAGAATCTTTGTTCAACATTGCGAAGATTTTATGGTAAACACTTTCTAATTTATAACGTCCATAATTTGTGTTATATAAGTGATGATGCAGATCATTTTGAGTCCTTAAACAATGTCTCATCCCTTCCCTTTGAAAATGATTTAGGACAACTTAAAGCACTTGTGAGATCCACAGTTAACCCACTACAAGAAATTAGCAACCGTCTGTCAGAAATGGAAAAATTTAATACCCATTCAATAATTTATGTTGAACCAGAACCTTTGTTGTTAATGGAACATAATTGTGGGCCACTTTTGCTAAATGATATTGTAATATATAAACAATATAAAAAAGTCGAATCAATCATACAACTTTATCAGTATATTCAGCTAACAGTAGAGGTGATTGTTATTGCATTCTACGATCCAATAAACTTGTAATTCAAATTCACAATATAATAATTGATCACGATACAAATATTTTTATTATTGGGAAACAGTTTTTCAAAACTCACCTTTTACGAGTATCCTATAAATTCCATAGAGCTTGGAATATTAGTAGTTTCAAATTTATCGAATTCCAAATTCTGGCCTTTAAATGGGGTAATTTCCAATTGCTAATGCATGCCACTAAATATTAACGCAAGCCATGTAACATATTCTTGTTACTTCCAACCTTGCACACGGTCTAGTAGAGCATTATAAAATTTAATACCATTAATGCTAAGGAATTCCCTGCTTATTTAACATGTATTTGTATTATTCAACCTTTTACTGGACACTTATTTGTACTGGTTGAGTATATGCAAAGCCGTCTACACTTTGTGCTTTGATATATGAAATATATATTTCAAACTGTAATGTTGCGTGTATTGTTATATATTTTATATATGAACTTATTTTGTACCAATTATTTATATAAAAATTAAAAATTAAAATTAAAATCATCTTAATTATGACGTCTAATAAACGTACCGTTATGAAGTATCAACGACGTTCAAATGTGACGTCGATGGGCTGACATTATCACGTCAATAATGACGTGCTAAAGACGTTAACTTATGCCGTCGCTACGTCATATAAAGTGACTGTAATTACACGTTATAGTGACGTCATTGTGTTTACCGGGTATATACGTATCAATAAAAACACAAAATAAAATACACATGAATAATGATCCTTCGTATAAGGGAGATGGTGGTCAGTAAGGTATTTGTAAGCATTAAACGAGCTTGTAACAGAAGTGTAGTTTAAGGAATATTTGCAAATACAAAGCTAGCCTCCTGTAAGCCTGCAAAATACATTTTAAATAACCTTCATTAGGCAAGTGTAAATGCAAGCAAGCTTTCATAATCCTTAAAGTAAGCTTACAAAGTGACTTTCGTCACGCTGTTTGCAAGTGTAAATTCAGCGTTGCAAAATCTCTAAAGTAAACTTGCAAAATGGTGACTAGGAGCTTTACATTAAGCTTGCATTAAGCCTACAAACTTGCATTCATAAGCGTATTGTAAGCTACCAGACTTGTAATTACCAGTTTATATGAAGTTTGAAGCACGTTTAACGTGCTATCTGGGTATAATCATTCAGTGGTTTCCACTTTACGAGTCTGATAGAATCTCCATACATCTTACTTGATTACCAAGTACCTTGTAGAATTTACCCCTTCGGAATCATGTCATATTAACTATTGTTGATGAATGTTTTGTTGAGTCTGCATTACTTATCAAGTACGATTAACTTTCCTTATTGTGTAGATTCAACCTTCCACTTTTAGTAGCATTTGCGGAACAATATGGTCATACCTTATCATTTGGTGGTTCGCGCTTTACGCCTCATGTATAATCTACCATACTTGGCAGTTGATAGTCCAATTAAAGCAGAATTACAGAAGAAAACATTACATGTATGTTACATAAATGTTCTGCCAAAGTATTAATTTGACGAACATAATTGACTGAAATTTACACCAAACAATTTTCCTAGTAATGAATGCAACGAATGGTTTAAGATGAAAAATAAAATATGAGTCAACTTATATCTATAATAATATGATATATCTTCTCTTAGATGGCGGTAATGTAGTAATGTTTCCAAATCTCAATGTCAAAACAACACTTTGTAAAAATCTTAAAAATTAAATATTTTGAAGTTATTGAATTGTAATTGTGATAAAACCAATTAGAAAGGTTTGTCGTAACGTAAAATTAAAGGCAATGGTAAGTGTTAGACGTTATCATACATACAAATGTATTTAATCTTAATTATAATTGCAGGTGATAATATGAAATATGGTTTAAAAGATTCCACCTTGACCAACAGGTGGATGTAAAATGCCGATTTTACAAAGGTTTAGTCAAACATTTACACGTGATTAGTAATTATTAAGCATTTATCAAACATTTGTAGGTTATGTAATTACGAGCTTTGAAGATCTTCGAATATGCACAACTGTAACGGTAATAGCTAGCTATGTTGTGGCCTTCAGCTGATTAAATAAATTTTAATGCAATTAATTAGATATATTTGTGAAATATATAATTATGTTGTACTAACACATTGATTAAAGAAAAGATAATAATATGCGATTAATCTCTATCTGAACTAGCACAATCACTTGTAACGTTAATAATCATTTCGTGTACTGTATAATCTAGCACTTCCTCAGTTTATACCACTGATTTATAATCTCCTCTGTATGGCATGCACAATTATCCCAAACATGTTGATTGTTGTAAAGCATCGTTCCACATGCTAATTACATTTTTGTCTTTGAAGTCATCTCTTCCTATGTGCTTGTCATAGTATCCTTTAGCATGTGCCCATATTGGTTCAGTTGCATTGAATTCACAATGATAAGGTGGCAATCTTAATACGTCATGTCCATAACTCCCTACTTCATCTTTTTTTTTTTTTACCTCGTTTATTAAAGATTTTAGATATTAACAATTCATGGATAATTACATTTTACACTTAATACTATATACAATATAAAATACTAAATATAAAACGTGTATGTGTTGGTGGTGCGCTGCTCAGGAGTCTTCGTCCTCTTCAGCGCGTGGAAGTGCGTGGATTGTTGGTTTTCGTGTGTTTGGAACGCCTGATGGCGGTGTTGAGTTCGTTGTTGTTCAAAAAAAGCGGGTGTTGTGTGGTGTTGCGTTTGGATTGGTGTTTCCTTGTGTGGGCTGTCCTGTTGCCGCTAGGTTGATTATCTGGAATAAAAGAAATATGTGTTAGTGAAGTGTAACACTATCGATATTTACAGAACAGAAATTAAGTAATTAAAAAATCGATACTAGATACTTATCTCGGGTGCCAGACTTCGATCCGGACCGTCGTGTGTTTACCCTAAAAGGGCAGCCACCTCCTGACTGTGTGAGAGGAAAACCCCCCACAAGTCAGTCGCAGATTCCACCTTAGCGAGTGCCTCTGCCACCTTACGGATGACAGGTAGGGCCTTCTTCATATTGAGCCCTCCGAGGAAGGTCAATAGGGAGTCGAACCCTAAGGCAGATTGATCGGGCGGAGTAACGGGAGCGGCGGGAGCCACTCTCGGTACTTCCGCCTTCTCAGCCTTGCCTGCCGTCGCACGGGCGTAGCTGACTCCGGTCCGAGTCGAGGAGGGCGCCGGCGGTGTCTTCTTCGGCGGTCGCTGCGGTGCTTCCATCTTCTTCCGTTGCGGAGGTCGAGGGAACTTCGGGCATCCACGGTAGCTTGCGGGGTGGTCCCCACCGCAGTTAACGCACTTAGCCCGGTCGGTACGGGGTAAAGTGCATTGACTGCTGTGGTGATCACCGGCGCACTTCACACAGCGTGCTGCCGCCCTGCAGCAACGCTGTGCGTGGAAACCTTGACACCGGTGACACTGCCCGATGTCGGATTTCCGCCTCAGGTCCTCGACGGTGACTCGGAGGCGGGCGACGTGCTTCACCTCCCGGATCCTCTTCTTGTCCTCCTCGCTCGGTAGGTGTACCAAAACCAGGGGGATCGCTCGGCCTCGCTGCTTCATCCTGAAACAAGAAACTGTATTAATTCCTTGCGTCGTCAAATCGGAGCTTACATCCGCTTCGGATAGCTCTACGGGCACGCCACGTATTACTACCTTGGCAAGACGCTCGCTCCTTGCCTGATAGGTGTGGTACTGCGTACCACACTTATCGAGATACCTCATCAGCCTGTCTCGGTTCTGGAGTGAGGCAGGCTGTATCCGATTCCCTCGAAGGTTGCCTTGGCCCTGGTGAAGGCAATCTTCTTCCGGTCGAGTTCGCGGGAGAAAGCAACCCAGTTCTCCCTCTGACGAAGGATTACCGGGGTACTTTCTCCCTGGGCTCTGCTGCGGCGGTCTGCTCCATCGCTGTGGCGGTGTCCGTGTACTGCTCCAGGGCTTGGTACACGTTGCTCGTCGGTGGTGGCGTAGGCGGGCGGATGGTCTCCTTCTTCGGCCTCTTCTTCTGCGCCACGAAGTCATCGGGGCTGGTGGATCCAGGACGGGGGTCTTCACTTCTTCTTCTCTCTTCGGCGGCTACGGCGGCGGCTTGCGGCGGCGGTGCTGCCCTTGTTGTCGCCTCGGCTGGCGGGGCGACGTCTTCTGCGGGCGGTGGTGTCTTCTTCGGCCTTCTCCTCTTCTGAGCGGTGGCGGCGGATGGCGCGTCGCTTCTGGCGCCCTTCCACGGAAGGGACAGAAGCGACGGTATCGGGCTGGCGGTACTTGTTGATGGTAGGTTGCCTGGCTTGCAACCGTACCATATCTCGTTGAGTCGCTGACGTCCCCTGAAATCCTCGGTGTCGACCCAGAGGCACCCGTCGTCGTCGTATACCTCTCGGCCCGGTCTATGGCGCGGCATCGTTGGGTTGATACCGGCCGGTAAATCGAATTTAACTAAATTACTGTTAATTACAGAGTAATTAGTTCTAATTTAACGACCTGCTCTGATCGGATACCAGAACAGGAATGATATTTCATCTACCTCATATCGTTCTACTATTCGTTGCGACTTTATTAACGAATAGAACTCGGTTTTAAATGAGGTGGAATCATAATTAATGTTATTTTTTAATAACCATAAACTCATGTTACCTTTCGTCCAAGACGATGTTGGTAGTTTTGCCAATAACATGGAATGGTAAGGCATATTATACATTTTAATTAATGAAAGTGCTTTTTAAACATTTCTAGCAAAGAAACATTCTGTACAAATCCTGCGGCAGTTCCAGCATGAATAACTATGAATCTTTTACCATCATAACCTTCAGGTTTTCGTACACCCTTTACATCGCCATCTTGTCACGACTTTCCCACATTTCCTTTTGACTAGATCCATGTTTCGTCAATAAATGCTGCTTGCCTACCAATTGGTGCATTGATTTCTCGCATGTATTGTTTCAAAAACTGTTCTCATTATAGCTATAGCTCTTCGATTACACTCTTTCTGGAACTTGAACCTCATTACATGTAAGGCACGATTTAAACTTCTATCGCTTTACAGAGTATGGGTGTTACGAATGTCTGCATTTAAAGTTGCAATTGTGATATGTTTTTCTGTAAATAATACAATTTAGACCAATGCAGAAGCTATATATAGGTTATTATCATACACTCACTTTATTCGTACATATTATACACGGTTGCTCATTAGTGCGTCGAAGTGAATCTACGGCAAACTTGCACAGCAGAAAAAATGTTTTATGCAAAAGTTGCTTCAATTCAAGCATGCTATAGCCTAAAAATATTTTCGCATATACAAAGTGTTCCATAACAACGGTACATATCTTTCTTGTTTTAAATGGAACGGTCCAGTTTTTACTAAGGTTTTCGTCCTTTTTGATGTATACTTAAATGTGCGATGGCAAAAGAAACGTTTTATTTAGCTAGGTGCATGTATCGATGGTGGCAAAGATAGTACATAAATTACGTGCAATTTTATTATCATGTATTGCAGCGTTAGTTGAAGTATATCGAGATGGGAGTTCTACCATGACATATTTATAACACCTATAAGAATAACATTTATATTTCGTATAGACTCCTAAACTGGCTAACGGAGTAGGGTAAAATTTACAGGAAACGTTCGGCGAGGCCACGGGGAAATTTCGCTCTAGTAGTAAAGAAGCGCACATGTAGTCTAAAACAGAGACGTTGAATTATTTATTTAAAACTGCGCCGTATATTTATTTGATCCTACAGTGGAAGCGTTTCCGTTGTTAAATCAACAATAATGCCTTGTGATTATAGTTTCAACCACATATTTAGGTAATTTTATCGTGAGCAGTTTGTTTGATTTAACCATAATTCGTCTTGTAGAATCAACATTAACATATAAGTGTTCTTAGCGTAACTTTGTTTAATTTACAACTATTCATTGCGCTAAATTAGCAATTAGCTCAAGGTACATCTACTGGACTCAAGTAAATTGATTGTCTTGTAGATTTAACAATGGTGATGTCGTGTTAACTAAATATCGTTCTACCATATTATCAAAGCTGTTTCAAATAACTGACCAGTTAACTTGACAATAGTTTCGAGGAATTTTTACAACGCTTTAGAAAAACAACCAGATGGAATTTAACGAGTATCTTGTAAACTACTTTTTTTCTTAGTGTGTGTAGGTTAGATTCCAATATAACTTGGACAACACTGTATGTTACTAATTTAGCAAAAAAATATACAGCGCTCCTAAGCAAACATGAAAACGGGATATATTCCAACTAACTTTAAAATATCGCGACGGCCAACCATCGTCCAATAACGTTTAGTATGTACATTTGTAATGGATGCACTAGAAGTTTAAATTTCGCGCTAAATTATATTATATTTGTGGATTGAGAAGTGATTGTTAGTTGTTGTGTAAATGTATTTAAAATTGAGAAGAAAAGCTTGAGTTTGCTTTTCTAAATTATGAACATAATTAATTAGGGAATATTTAATGAACGCGGCCGTTTGAAAAAGCATGGATGCTTTGAAGAGAGAGGGGGCGTTGTCCCAGTGACCCACAATTTTAATGAGTGGTAGTTGACGTTGGAAGATTGTTGTTGGTTGATTGATGCAGCGGCACGAGTGACCTACCAATTATCACGCTGCGTTATAAATTGAAAAATTATAATTAAACACAAATAATACGTTCCTTATTAATTTAATAAAAAGTGAAAGAATAAAAGTGCAATTATTGTCAAGTTGGTCATAATAAAAAAGATTACGTCATAATTTAAAATCGCATTAAAAGTGACGTTATAATTTAAAGTAATGCGTTTGCACGTATTAGAAGTGGCCATCAAAAGTGTTTAATACTGAATAATAACTATAAAAGACAGTAATCGATTCAATGTAATAAATCCTTATATAACGAACAATAACTCGAATTTGTTGATGTTCAAACAAGAAGCGTTGCAGTTTGTGGTTCATTTTGCTATTTGCTGCCAATATGTCCAGTAATTAATGATAAAATCGTTAAATTGTTGGAAAGAAAGGTGTAAACGTGTTATTCCACAAGAAAGGTCGGAACAAGGTATTGGGAGAACAACGGAAGTAAGGCGCCAGCAGGCAGAATCGACCATTTGAGGCCTCCGTGACAAGTCCTAAAACGCAGAACACGTCATCAGCCTTCAAATGAGTGACGGATAAGTACAATTTATCTTTGTGTAAATAAAGTAACTTTAATGTATTTTCTTTGACTTTGAATGGAGGACATTCCTTCAATTTTGATAGAATACTATTTTTGTATGTTAAGCTGTAAGAGTTATTTATGTATTGTAAACAAACGAATATTAAAACGTTTATACAAATACCAAAAGCTTTAATACAGAAGGAAGCAAATTTAATATATTTAGCAACTATACATATTAAGTTCAAAGAATGCAAATTTGATAAATGGTAACGATCATCATTTCTCGCATTAATATAACCAATTCTTGTGTTATTTGAGTTAGCTGAAGCATACTGATAAAAAGAAAGAAACATGGAATTTGTTAAGTTCATTTATTCATACAGAAGTAAGAAACATTATAAAAAATGTAGTTGAATATTGACGAATACAGTGAATTTATTTAGCATAAATAAATAGTGATTGTTTTTACATTAATAGTTTTGTTATTCTCCTTCAAAATTATTAGCTGAAAGGTAAATTCGATTTCTTATTATGGTAACTCGAATTTAATGATTACTGATACTGTAGTTACATTATTAATTATTTATTGTTTTGTTAGTAAAAACAAACTATTCTGTTTTTAACAATTGGGATCTGAATTTATTATTATTATTATTATTTATTATTATTATTATTATTATTATTATTATTATTATTATTATTATTATTATTATTATTATTATTATTATTATTATTATTATTATTATTATATAGCAGCCCATTGGGATTTAAGTTTGCCTCCAAAATTTTTTTACCATTGAATTTACCAGAATGTAGTCAACGAACGCCATTATCCCCGCGTCCCATTTTCATGTTTGCTTAGGAGTGCTGTAGTTTACCAACAATCGTTTGTTTCATACAGCAAATAACAGTATAAAAATGAAACTAGTTTCATTAGATGCATTTTTATCGCACGAGTCTAAGTTTAGAAAACGATCGGCGTAGCTGCGAGTTCTGTAATGGATGAGTGCGACAAAACGTTTTATGAAATTAGTTTGTTAAAATATTTTATCTACTTTGGGTATCTATGTTGAAAATCGTGAAAAAGGTAAACTCCGTTTGCACCTCTACGTCAAGTAGGGTGGTTCGAAAATAATCAGAAAATTCTAAATTGTCATTTTTAGTTCGCGCATGTAGCTTAAGGTTTGAAAAAAATTTAATTTTTGATAAATGTTTAAATTGTTTAAAATTTATTTTTAAACATGTGAGGTGTGTTTGAAGTCATTTTCAATGGTTGTATGTTTCTATACAAGTCAAAAAGAAATAAAACCATTCGCCGAGGCAGATATGCACGCGTTAAGGCAGCGCCACCTGCCGTCTACTTGTCGCGACATCCAGTAGTCTGGGCAAGCTTGTGTTGACATAAAACGATACCACACCTGCTCTTCACAGAGGAGACCTAGTAGACTAGTGGTGACACATGCTTAGCATTCGGGAGGTAATGGATACTATTCCCGTTACGGTCTACCTTATATGAGGTTTTTTCAGGGGGGCTTTCCTCATACACTTGCAGCGACATGGTCACTGCGTATATGCACACCATGTGCAACTACGTAGGTTAATGCGGGGGTAGTATTTTTCCCCGACGAAGCCTAACTCCGTTATTTCCGATCCAATTCCGACCACACCATCCTTAATCCCTCCACACGTTATATATATATATATATATATATATATATATATATATATATATATATATATATATATATATATATATATATATATATATATATTTGAAATGTATAGGTTATAAGATAAAATTTTTATAATCGAATAAGGGATAGAGTTCAAGGATTTATTTGTTTTAATTTGAGGTAAATTTAAATGTTGTATGTAATAATGAATGAAGTATTTATTTAACTCTAAATGTTATTATTGCACCGTTCTAGCTCAGGGATCTCAATTGGGGATAGAGTTCAGGGATTTAGTTGAAGATAAAAATTTTTTTAAATATAAGAAATATCCTATATGTAAATGAATTTAACGTATAAAATTTGCTCTGAATACTATTTGCTTTCTAACGCATGCGTTAATGACTTTAAGTGAAAAATAATTAAAGCTGTCAAAAAATGTCAAATAATTAAGAAATTTTAATGTTTGGATCAAAATGAAAATTTAGAAAAAGAACAGGAAATAATTAGCTTCACAGGTGTTTACACAAGTAAATAATTGAAATTCTTAATTAATAACATATAACAAATATAAATTGCAGGAAATAACAATAAACAGGGTTATAAAATTTTAAAACTCACATATACAGTCCTTCCTGTCGATTGAATGATGTCTTCAAACTTCAGCTGGATGCAGGCAATGTTCACTCGGCTATTGTTGTTACTAATATCCAACTGCTATCTCGGTTCTCGAAGACACCAACTTCCAAGCTTCAAGATGTTTTCTTTCCAAAAACGGCAACCTCAAACACTTATTTACTATGGTAACTTTTTATTTAAAATGGTTTTAAATCTTTATGAGTGATATCGTTTAAAATGTATTATTAAGTATCCAAGATTTTGTTAACACACTTTTATTTTAGTTACCGAAAATAATATTTATTTAAGAGGAATTGTCCGGAGAAATAAAACAAACTTTCACCAAATAAAATGGAATTTAATTTGGTATATCAGAATTATTTTAAATCGGTAAACACGAAAACAAATTTACACAAAATCGTGACATCAATTAATCGTACAGAATTATTTTATTAACAACGACAGGTATCGGTGACCGAACTATTTAATTTTAACCGATGATATAAAACAAGTGCTCTCGAAATTATTCGTAACGTAAACTTTCTCGACGATAATAAATTAGGTTATGTAAACACAAATTTAGCAACACTGTTTTAACTTTTCACTTTTTGAACAAATTCTAGAGAGAATGACTTCCTGAGCGCTTGCTTTTATAAGGTTTCTGGTTGCTACAGAAATTTCAACTTTTTACAGCCATATTGCAAAATTTACAATGGATGTGATTGGATAATCAAAATTAAGAATTGTACATAAATGGAATTTTGGCCGTAACTTTCTTATACATGGTCGGAAATGAAATTTAAAAACGGAAATGAACACTACGTGAAATTTTGAATAAAAGGACACCTAATAAGCAAAAAATTCTTTTCGTTTCTGGTAATACTGCTGTAATTTTGCTTGGTGTTTTAAATGAAAGCGAAAAACGTACATCCCTAACCCTAACTAAAGGGCTACTTCCAGATTTTGGACATTTAATAGAAGCTTTTTTATGCTCATTGGCTGTGTATTTTACTGTACAGTTACTTTACACAAACACGTTCTTGTACCATTTGGGCACGATTTCTGTTGCTTGCATAGTTTCACAATCAATAAGGCTTCTTTCTGATCTATTGTTGTCTCCAAACGTTAGCAGCAATGTCGCAGTATCGAGTTTGGGTTATCAATCAAGCGAACCAACTTACTTAGATGAAAAGCTATTATTGTATATTTCTGCCCTATAGGTGATAACTGTATACATAAACGACATAGGAATTTACGGTTTGTTGAACTTAATGGGTGTTTCAAAACTTTGTATGCGACACCTTGAACAAACACGATTTGAAACAAGTTCTTCTTTGAAATTACACAGTTAAAACCATTAAGCATATCTGCATGTACTAAAAATAATGTCTAATTTTAGATTCCTATGTGACACAATCTAGAATATAGTTGACGAAGTAACAAAGATCAGACACCCATACGAATTTCGATTAGCTAAAGACCAATACCTTGGCAGCGTAGGAGAAAGTGCCTTATTAGCCATCTAAACCAGAACTAAAATAAATGATAACGTATTTTTGCAGAATTAATTTTAGTTTTAAATCTTTTTTAACTAAAATTATCCTTTTTTTTTTCATTTGCAATTTTATTCTATTGCTTGTCAATAATGAAACACATTACACATGGAAGATTTAGTTCAGACAAGCCGTCGTGTTAAGAAAATCGCGCGATAGAAAAAGTTTGGTATTTCAGGATCTAATTGGCCACCTATGACGAAACGATTTAATTTGTATTATTATAAGTTTTTGTTATGAACGAATAAGTTCAAAAGTAAACATGTAATTAAAAATTATTATTTTTATTATTGGGGCTTGTACTTCGATAGCGCAGTTGGTTGGCGCGGATGCCAAGGTAAGTAACCAACTGATGAATAAAGTTGTAGTATACTATAGAGTAGCGAGGATCTTACATAATAACAGGTACATAATTGAGACGATAGAGGGCGTTAAAGGTTATAAGCGCTTCCGGCCTAATGTCACGGTTGACTCTTTAAGACGGTACCCATGCATGGATGAATGTGACAGTGTGAATGACAATGAGGCATATACGGAGGCAGATGGGCATGACCTATTATACCTCCTTGTGAGTTAATTTTAGTAATAAGGTTGTTAACATTTCAGGAAGGCTGCCTGTACGTGAGAAGAGGGAACGGAGTAAGGAGAGAAGGATGAAGCGGCCTTCATAGCGAAGACGTTGAAGTAGGCTGGTGCACAGAGTGGGCCTTAGGTTCTTTTTTAATTATTTTATATAGTCGTGTCGTACATGTGTTTATATTTATGTATTAAATAGTTTTGAATTGAGTGACTTATTAATATTTTAACACGTACTTTACGAAACTAGGCAATATTGTAAAAGCAAAAATAATAATCTATGCCTAACAGACGTTTAAAACTTCATGTCAGGCAGAGGATACTAGACAAAAATAGATGTTACCTTAAACAATATTTTAAAACCGGCCGCTTCTATAAAATATTCATAATAACATTTAACCCTTTTCATTCATGCTTACTTAATTTTTAGACCTACCTTGCGTTATATTAAGAAGCTTTATAAAAAAAATTTATATAAAGCTGAATTTTATTTAAAATACATGTCTACACGAATTAATCGTTTTCAAAATTTGAAAGGGTTTTCAGGGTTTTCAGATATGTTAATAGCTGCTTGATTATCGCACAGTAACATTGTCTTGACTGATCCTACTAGGTCTTTCACAATATACTGCATCCATATTGCTTGCCTGCAGGCACCGGATAAAGCCATCTATTCTGACTCAGTAGTAAAACTGCAACCGATTGCTGTTTTTAGTTGACCAGGATACAACTGCGTTTCCATAAAATCCTACATATCCACCATGTGATTTTCGATCATCTACACAAGTTGCATAAGAAGCATCACTATACATAATTATATTCGGAGAACCTGTATATTTATACACTAGTTTTCTGTGTACGGTACCTTTTATGTAACGGAACAGATGTTGAACCATATTATCATGGACAGAAGTTGGATCTTGACAAAACTGAGACAATACATTAACGGCAAATGCTATATCTGACCTGGTACCTATAGAAAGGCATAAAAGACTTCCTATTTTAGATTGATATTTTCCTTTAACCACTTTAGTATCTTCTGGCTTTGCCTTGTTAGGCATAGCTCCAGGATCAATTGGTGTAGCTGCCGGTTTACAGTATAACATTTTATATTTTTTAAGTAATTTGAAAGCGTACTGTTCCTGTGACAAAATAGACAATATTTAGTTCGACTCCATTCGAATTGCAGGGACAAAAGATTTGTTGGAATACCTAGGAAGGTAACTTCAAAAGCTGTTTTATGTCCAGTTGTCGTGCAATCATACGATTATTGACTGCATGTGCAAGTAGCATTCGTATGGTTTCATATCTTATAACAGGTGAAAATGTTTCATTAAAATCGATGCCTGGTATCTGGCTAAAACCTTTGGCAACAAGTCTCGCTTTGTACTTAGAAACTTTACCCTCATTTGACAATTTTCGTTTGAAGATCCATTTGCATCCTATAACTCTTGCATTAGAAGGTGCGTCAACAATGTCCCATACTTCATTTTGTTTCATGGACTTTAATTCATCCTCAATGGCTTCTATACACTTTTCTGATTCTTCAGATATAATTGCTTCTTTGTATGTCATTGGTTCGTCTATTGCTAATTTGCAAAATTCTTCTTAGTAGCGAAGAGGTTCTCGTCTTTTCCTTGTGCTGCGTCTAAGAAAATTCACACTCAACTCAGAAGTGGAAGGTAAATTTACACTGTTTTCATTTGTATTTGAAGTGATCCCTTCCTCTTTATTTTCTTCCGTGTCCTCTTGTTCAATGGCTTTTATAGATTCATGTCTTCCTTCTGGTTTACTGAGATGTTGTAAAATGTGCAACTATTTTCCTCAGGCAAAAGTTTAAAATCTTTCGATACAACTATTTTCTGACCATTCCAAAAACGGTACCATCCATTTTTTAGCATAACCAACTAGAATTGAACTTACAGCTCTAGGTTTCATCTTATTTCCTGGTCCTTGAGCTTCCAAAATATTGTAAATGCCCTATAGATGGTTTTGTTCAAAGAATAATTCAAAAGGAGGTTTTTCGGTGAACGAGTGAAGAATCCGATTTTTGTGTAAGCTGCGTGTGCAATGGCTTCTACCCAAAACGATTTTGGCAAATCAGAATCGATTAAACTTGTTCTTGACATTGTTATTAAAGTCCTGTTCAGTCTTTCAGCTAAACCATTGGTTTCATGTATCCTTGGAATTGAGTTTTCATGTAGAATTCCATTGACTTAAAAATTGTTGCAATGAATTAGATTTATATTCACCTCCATTATCTGATTTAAATATTTTAACCTTTTTTCAGTTTGTCGTTCCACTGTGTAAATATATTCTTTTACAGCGTTTTCAACGTCACTTTTGTGAGTTATAAACTTTACTTCGATATATCTAGAATATTCATCGATAAACGAAACATAGTAGTAACTGCCACCTAAAGATTTTGTTGAAAATGGTCCGCACACATCAGGATGAACTTTTCTAAAATTTCAGTGCATGAATTTCCAGGTTCCTTGTTGATATTTCTGGTCATTTTGGAAATTTCACAAGCTTCGCAAAATATAGAACTTTGATTCTAGGGATATTTTCTGGGTCCTTTACTGAATTTTTCAGTCCTGCAAAAGATCTTATAGGCAGATGGCCTAACCTTCTGTGCCAAACAGTTGAACTAAGGTTAACGTATTCTAAATTAACTTCTTGAAATAGTTGTTCTTTATTTTGTGACACAACCCAACCAACCATACGTCCGTCCTTCCAGAAAGTTATATCTTCTTCACCTTTCATTGTTATTCCTTTAGATTTCATCATTTCCCAAGACATTAATGAACATTTCAGGTCAGGAGCATATAGGACATCATACATTGTTACGTTCAATGTGGAATTATCTTTTAAGAGAGCTTTCAGTTTCACATTACCTATATGGGTAACATTTACTCTTTTGTCGTTCCCCAATCGAATACATATATTATACGGCCGTAGATTGACAAACGACTTTTCATTTCCAGTCATGTAGAAAGTGGCTCCGATGTAAAAAATCCATTTCCATTGACTGGTGGTATTAGTTGAAGCAGGATAAGCTAGTGCACCATCTTCATCTTCATCAATATCATATGTATTATTAGCTCTACTGAGTTTATTTTTATTTCTACAGTTTTGTTCTGTGTGGCCTCTGTACCACTTCTTATTCTTCTTGCAAAACTACATTCCTTATTAAGTTTTTGGTTAAATTTATGTTTCACACTAAAGGCAAGACTGTCTTGATATGAAGTATTGACAGATAATTCCATTAATCTTGAACAAACATCATCATATGTTATGTTTTGTTTTGTCTTCAGATTATCAACTATATTATCTAATTCTGCTGGCAGAGTAGTAAGAAACAAAGACCCTTTGCTTTTAACGAATTAGCTAATGGTCGTAAAACCTCTTCTAAAGAATTAGTCTCTTCGTCATTAGTACGAGTTGTTCTTTCAATTAGTCTCGACCACAGTTCGTTATATTTTGCTAAATGTTCGGAAATGTGTTCTTTAGATTCACTTTTATACCAACAACAGATTTAACAAGAGCATGTAAGGAATATTCATTTTTCGATCAAACGTATCATTTAACGCTTTCCACATGTCCCATGAATTAGAATAGCAGGTAATTTGTGAAGTAACACTTGACTCAACGTTGATCAGAATAAATGCTCTAGATAATGAATGCCTATAACGCCAATCTTCGCATTTCGCTTTATATCTCCGCATAACTTCGGCATAATTTTCATCTGATGAAAGAATGTTCGGTGGACTGAGACGTGGATCCTCCTCTTTGCCAATGACAATGATATATAAGTTTTGTAAGTCCAAATATGCAAAACCATTGTTCGCCATGAGTGAAAGTTTGATAAACCTTGAAGCTTATCAAATTTTGGAAATTTATCCATGATATTACCTTTCAGCAATTCTAATGTTCTTTATACTTTAAATATCACTCTCCGTATTATAATTAACTGCGTTCTCCTGGGCCTATAACCTTTTGAAATAACAGAAATAAAATAGGATGTTATGTGACAAGTATATTTTATACGTCAAAATTAAAGAACAAAACAAATTCATACAACTACAGTGGTACAAAATAAAACGTATAACCTATAGAGTGTACTAAAATAGAGAATTACAGTGCTACATTCAACACACACGCACACGCACACGCACACGCACACGCACACGCACACGCACACGCACACGCACACGCACACGCACACGCACACGCACACGCACACGCACACGCACACGCACACGCACACGCACACGCACACGCACACGCACACGCACACGTACACGCACAAGCACACGCACACGCACATGCATACGCACGCACACGCACACACACGCACACGCACAAGCACATGCACATGCACACGCACACGCACACGCACGGAGAGAGTGATCCCGGCCGGTTTTGGCGAATCTTGGCCAAACTTTGTAAAATGAGCTAGAAAGTCGATAATGACGAAAAATTCGATTGCATGACCATCTATACCTACATATGTATATGTTGGTTGGAAGGTAAAAATGGAAGAACATACGGAAGAATGTCCTAATGTCACAGTGTAGATCATGAATACGGTGTTATCTCGAATGAAAGTTTCTTCTTTAAGAAATACTCTTAGTCGATATCTTTTAAAGCGTTTATCACCTTTAATGGTTATATTGTCGCACAAAAGGATTCAAATAATAAGGAAACTTCAATATTTAAATTTTCTGTTGGAAAGAATGACGCTTGCCCAACGCGTAATGGCCGCATTGGTAAATAACACCAGGAATTGATGACATGAAAATGGGCACTTTCATAGTGCCCATGTATAAACATGTGCTCATTAAATTAATTAAAATACACACCGTCAAATATTGATAACATATTTGAATTAGGTGTTATAAAAAATTACTCCGTAAAGCGTAATGTATGACAAATAAAAATAATGTTTGGATATTCAATATAAAATTTCTCATGGTAAACAGAACTTAAATATTTTAAAAGATTACGTAGTTAACTGTGAATACACATTTTCTTGTTCCACAATTAAAGCGTGACGAATATTAATTTATTTTGTATTATAATACACCTTTTGAATGGAAAATTACATTTAAAACTTTTTATATTCTATATCAGTTAGAGATAAGTACACCGCAGCAGTGAAAAGTAGAATTTGAAACCCGTTAAATGTAATTAATGGATACTAAATTTATAAAACAATTGAAAACTAACACCGTTCTTGTAAATTAATAGATCTATTTCTTACAATTGCATTGTTTAATGATAAGTACTGTAAAGTGCCAATTTTTGTCTACCACTACCTTAATTTAAGTTTCGAAACTTGCATTGTTAATGAAAAATATATTTACGTTACATTAGTATCTTCAAGCATTTCTTTTTTCGTTCAATAATTAAAATTTTTATATCTCGATAGTTTTACTTGAGTGTTGAGCGTAACTCAACACGCTTTAACGCTTAACCCATTTCCGTTTCTTATGTCGTGCAGTTCAATCGTTATCTTTGTTAAGTTTTGCTTCCCTTTTATAAGATATCTAAAGGCGTCTAATTACATTTGCCACATGTCTAACCATCGTATGGCATAAAAAGGAATGGGCTCGACTAATCTCAGGCATACGGTCGGAAGACCTCTGAACACTTGGATTCGTGGTTGTTTTGGAGGTATAGCTTAAAGGGATGGTGATATGGTTAGATAGGAACCGTATATAAGTAGACGCCACAGGCTTTAATAAGGAAATACTCAATCAGTACTGAAATGAGAATAAACCCTGTAAAGCCTGAAACAGGGTTTACCCCAAAATAAAAAGAAGAAATAGGAATGGGTTAATTCCACGACAAAGTGGTTTTATCGTCAATAGATCTGACAAAAGAATAAAAAGAATAATAAAAAAATTAACATTAAACACCAAAACCCACGATGGCAAGAAGTGAGCCACAGCTTGTGCCCACGGTAATTTCAATTTAAATTTTAATTAGTAAAAACAAGTAATAACATAAACTTATTATATGCCCCCTCAGGCATATCTTACTGGCCGTAGCCTGAATTGGCCAATTTCACACATAATCCCATTGGGATGTTTAGTAAAACCAGAAAAAAAAAGATTTAATTAATTAACTTGCTTGCCTTACGCTTCACACAACATACAGCAAAACCCCAATTGTTTTTCAGTAAAACACTAATGATTTTATGTTACATAACAGTAATTGGAAAGCTTGTTCGGTCCACAGTAAATAACTACCGTAACAAATAAAGTAATCAAGAAATTTATAGAAAATAAAACTGGTCCAAACAACCAAACCAAGAGGAAAAGTAACGTACATAATACATAAAGATTACGAGACAAAATTACAAATTCATATGAAATTAAATGTTTAACTTTTGCAATAGTTCGCCGTAATACAAATAATCGTTACACCCGCTATATTTCAATCAAAACAGGAGTTAAATCGTTGGGTGAATGTAGCCACAGAAGCTATAATTCACTAGGTTAAAATAGAAGCTACAACTTGTTTGGGTGCGGTCTATCCAGTCACTTTTAATGATTCAATTAGAGTTTTACTTGTGATTGAGTGTAAAAATATTCAAAACTGGATTAGTGAATATATATATATATATATATATATATATATATATATATATATATATATATATATATATATATATATATATACCGTTTTAGATAAAAGAATTTTGTGAAAGTGAACTGCTGGAGGCACTTTAAATATATAAATTTGATTAAGAGGTAATAATTGACAATTATTTGATTACAAAATTAATATCAGTACATTTATTTTCGTTGTAGAAATTCACTAAGAACCTCCTAGGTGTATTAGAAATTTGGAAACACAATCGTGTAACCAGGTGATGAAGAAAAAGATCTAACCTTAACTGACGAAACTACTTATTCGATCTTGCAAATTTCGGGTACTATTCCAATGATCTAGCAGCCTTCACGTATATGGTCATGGATGTCAGCAAGGCTTTTACGCTTTCCAGCGATAATCATGTACTTTGGATGTAATGTAACAACGTAATTTCGATTGAGGTGTCTTTATATGTAAATAATTAATATTGAATGATTTTATATTCGAAAACCTGAAAACGATTTTCATTACCATGAGGTTATATAAACATGTGCCACTTACCGAAGATGTGGACGAATGAATAATTTCAATTATATCCGCCTTTTAAAAGCATTAATAATACTTTTACTTAACCAAGTATTACTTTAAGTGAGAATTCTCCAAAAAAATAGTGCTTTAGCATCCAGAGCCAGAAATGAAAAATTCTCTAAAAACCCAACATCCACCATCAAGGGCGTTCTTAAAAAGGTAGAAAGAAAAATTGGTCAACACCTTAAAATCAATTTCACAAACTTGAGAAAAGTTGTATTTAATTGCCAAAAGTTAAAATGTGTAGAAAATATGTATTTATTATATGTATATGTATTATTTGACCCTAATAGATCCCAGGTTCCTTTTTAACTGCTTTATATTAAATGATCCGAAATCTCAGAGATATCGCTGAAGGTACCAAATTTGGCTTATTTTAGCTAAGTAAGAGATGTGTGCAAAAGTTACATACGTTAATTTAAATCCAATTAGAGATGCGTAAAAATTTGCGAAATAGTGAATTGGAAGCATTCAACCTAAAAATAAATTGCTGTTTTTAGTAAGTAGATTTGACAAAATGACGAACGTTATCAAAAACAAACGTTTTCTAATTAAACACCTAACACATTTTCTATTTATTATATTTAATAGGGAACAAAATTAGGAACAATAGTAGGAACAAGGAAACTGCTTATGTTAAGAAGACGATTTTATTTGGATAAATTCTCGTATCACTGTAACGCGTGGTGTGACGTCATGATTTAAAAAAAATTGCGCACGATAATAAATTGTCATCTTCCCGAACATACATGGGGATACCTTCGTATCATTATCGCTTGCTGTTAGTTTGCCTGCGTTTGTAGTTTTTCCATTATTGGTATGCGGAAGACATAAAGATTACCTTCTTTTATGGTCTACAGTTTGTTTATTTGTACGTTACTGACAAATGGAAATTACCTTTATCGCATGTTTATCTTATGAATTGGAAATAAAAATTCTCCTACTGCATTGCACTTTAAGACTAAGTTATTTTAATTAAAATTAAATCAATTATTGATTCAAACCTTATCTTGATATTCACAAATTACTGGTTATTGAATAACGGTGCGATTGATATAAAATTTTCTACTTTTACCTAAAAAATATATGCCCTATATAACGGGTTAATTACTAATTAGTCATCGTTATCGTATGTTTATCTTATGAATTGGAAATGAAAATTCTCCTGCATTGCACTTTAAGACTAAGTTATATTTATTTTTATTAAGTAAATAACAAATCAGTTAGTGTTATTCTGATACAGTTAAAAGGAACAACTGGGTTCAGCTCTAAGATAAAAACATTTCAGTTCATAACCTATTGCAACCTTAATTTGTTGACATAGGTCAGTACACGTTTCATTATTGAATACAGTGTTCATCATTTTGAATTTTAAGTAAACGTTGATTATAAGGTTGTACAGTGTCTAATTTAGTAATTTTAAGATCGTAAGGTTTACGAGAAATATCGTTTTAGTTATTTTATGCTGATATTAATCAGACATTTTGCTTTATTAAATATACATATAAATACAGTTTAGTGTTTATTCAGATCACCTGCTATGCTTTAAGATACAAATTTCTCAATTTTTGTTGTATTTTAATCATCAAACGTATAAATTGAGTGGCGTCCCAGCAATAAAACTAATACTGATACTGATTACAGCTACGGATAAATCTCTGCTTCCCTCACACCGCAAAATCCTCAATTGCCGTAAATTTCGTAAGTTTATACCTCACTGAGCTAGACTGTGGTGCGGTTTACCTTTGTTATATAATAATCAACAACTCAAAATTTTTTATTCGTTATAGTACTTCATGGTGAAACATTATATCTAAAGGAAATACGACTATGCTAATATAATATTGCCATCTGTATTTGTGAATAAATTTTACTCTGTGATTGTAGACAGAATAAGTTCATTAAATCACTTCCAAAATTAAAAATTAAAGTTAAGTATGAAATCATGTCTATAATGTTGACCAAATAAGATTAAGATAGCAATAGAATGTAATCTCTATCTGCACTGTACAAAATTTTATACATTTTAAATAATGAAAACGTCAACACATGTGTCAGGTATTAACTGACTTCTTAAATTTTGTGATTATGATATGATAGAAGTATGACTAATTAGTAATTAATCTGTTATGTAGGACATATATTTTTTTAGGTAAAATTAGAAAAAATTTATTTCAATCACACCGTTATTTAATAACCAGTAATTTGTGAATATCGAAATAAGCTTTGAATCAATAATTGATTTAATTTTAATTAAAATAACTTTAGGCACGTCCGCCTGACCATAGGCTACACAGGAATTACCTAGTTCCCCATCGCGAACGTCTGATAGGTTATATAGGCCCTCCCGTTATCATTTGGGTTCCATTGTGTTTGCAAAGATACAAACTGCATTTATTTTCTAACAGTATGTGGTAAAAGAGTAGTTTAAATTATTGAATTGAATTCAACTTAATAGATACTCGCTCTATAATTAAATCTGAAAGTATTTAATTTGTTTCAAAACTTGTATTAACAAATTTTCTGGCTACTTGTAACCGTTCATGTAAATTTTTTTGGCTGCTGTAGAATTAGATTTCAAGAGCTCGTATTTATTAACCCGCAATCATTAATCATCAACCATTGGTGCAGGATTTTTGTTTGTCAAGGTAGTTTGTGACCTTTGTTTTGTATCCGCCGTCCGCACGAATTAATTTTGTTTTAGGTACCTCCTCCACCGACGGACCGTACCCCGAAATTTTCCTTCACTTTGGCACCTGGAGCAGCCGTTTAGAAACCGTGCAAGTTCAGGCTGGACCCAAAGAACACCTGAACAGAGGATTATCTTTGGATTGCGCTCCACCTCTGGAACGAAAAACCGATATCCGGAACCCATCCAAGAGTAGTCGCGAAAAAATAATAAAATAAATACAGTAACTTATAAGTAGATTAAATAAAATATTTCCAAACGAGTTTAATATTTGTATTGGTGCTCATTGAGAGCAGGCTTCACTTGCCACTACCGAAAACCCATTGCATAACAGTTTGTTTTATGGAGGCGCTAATTCTGGCAATTGTCCATAAATATAGCTTGGCAGCAAACTTATAGCTGGTTTCGGAAAAGAAGGTAAGTATTACTTAATTTTTTCAAATAAAGTAACCATAATTATAATGAAAGTCATAAATTAGGGAGTGTGTAATAAATCTTGAAATGTTTCTACGTACGTTGTTTTATGGTCGGCTGCCATCGTGGAAATGGGGTATTTTCACATAGGTGTTTATGAGTAGGACAAAAGAAAGGGAAATATTTTTGCTTGACATAAAGGTGTTACAATTGTTTTTAAATCACAGCATTTAGATTATTGTTTTTAATAAATTACAGATAAAGAAAAACTGCTGCCAAATTATCTGTCATGCCCTCATATATGTAAATAAATAACTTCAAAATGTCGGTTTTTAAACACGATAATTCGCCATTTTTAATGTTTTAATTTTAACAAATGATTTATGCGATCTTCAAAGCCCCCAATACCCGACTTTAAAAAAATTTGTACCCTGAAAACGGTGCGCCA
Organism: Vesta saturnalis; assembly: GCA_036346205.1. Taxonomy (NCBI): domain Eukaryota; kingdom Metazoa; phylum Arthropoda; class Insecta; order Coleoptera; family Lampyridae; genus Vesta; species Vesta saturnalis. Next base: position 248,335 of record JARFJB010000017.1, on the reverse strand, counting down.
CTGACAGTTTTAAAATTTTTATTTTGATAACGTTTACAAATTAACAAAGTTGAAAAATTTCTCATTGCCCCACAATTCCATAATTTTGCTCATATCGGATTTTAAACACGATAATCCCCCATTTTTGATCCGCCATTTTGAATTTTTTTGGCAAATGATTTGTTCTTAGCGATTTTAAAAACCTCCAATACTCTACTTTCAAAAAATCTGTTGATAAATTAAATAAACACGATAATACCCCATTGTTGATCCGCCGTTTTGAATTTTTAGTTTTGACAATTAATTAATATTTAGCGATCTTAAAGCCCCCAATACCTGACTTTTAAAAAATCGGTTGATAAATTAAAAATGCACAATTTTGTACCCTAAACACGGTGCACCACTGGTTATATATTTTTATTTTGAAATTACATAAAAAGTATGTTTCTTTTTAGATTACGTAACTTTTTAAAATTCGAAGCAATGGATTTTTTTAGTTTTTTAATCCCCTAAAAATACCCCGCCACTGGTAGGATTTTGCTCATTAACCCTGGGGAGGTCGCGGCCCTAAAAGTTACACGGAAGGTCGCGTGTATCTGTGTGATACATAGTGTACTGGTAAGCGCTGAAGTGAAAAAACTCTGCGGATACTGAGGATTATAAAATAAATAATTCAATCTACTAAATAATAATTTTATTAATAAAAATCAGCAATTAACATTTAAGATAACATCTACTTTTGATTAACATTTACGGATATATTTACATTTGTACAGTTATTAAAGTTCAAAATCTACCAAAATCGTTGGCCTTAGAATTAAGAACATTATTGAATGATGTTGAAACGATAGATGCATTGATAGTATTTATTTGGTTTTCGGAATCAATTTTTTTCATTTTCATGCCCAAAATTTTTTCTACTATAACTTTTTGTTATTTATAGAGCTTTCAACATATCCCTCAGCCACTGAAGAAGACTTCCAACCTCCGTGTCTTTTGAGAACGTCGACATTTGCCCCAGAATTGGCTAATAAAGACGCCGACGTGCATCGAAAACAATGACCGGTGTATAAAGAGGGTTCAGGAAGTTTCAAAAAGTTGCAATTCTTTGGGGTAGCTTTCCAAAAGTATTTTTTCCAATGGGTTTATATTTATATTGGACAAAAAATCGTGAATGTTTTGTGTCAGTTTTTCTTAAAGCAATGTAATTTCTGCATAGTTTTATAAAATCTGGGTGATTCACTAAATTCTGAACAACGAATACTCGGTCAATATTGTTCTTTGTATTTTTATATTGACTAAGACTAAGACCCAAAGCTGTAACATTGTGGATAGATAATTCAACTAATTCGTTTCCTCTACACGCTCCTGCTACACGCATGATCAGCGCAGCCTAAATATTGAACACAGTGTCAAAATATCTATTAAAAACTTATAGACGTTATATTACTCACCTTAACCATTAAAAATCGTCGTCTGTAGCTTGAATTAGTAATTGATAGACTTGTTCATCAGTAAGAAATTTTGACTTCTTTGGCTTATAGCCGCCATATTTTCTTTTCAGAAAAGCTTTTAATTTCGGATATTGGGATATGTCAATATTACTTTTCACCATTACCATCGATTTCACCATAAAATAATTCGCCCACAAGGTGGAAGCACGTACAGTTTTGCTTTTTCATCGCAATATGCTAAAAAGACATTTTATTGGTGTGATTTTGTATCTTCCTTTGACGGCACCATGTTATATACTCTTAATAAGATTTTTCATACACTTTTCTGGATTTTGAGGGTAATAGTTGGTTAACATCCTCTTCAGCTGCTGATTCAATAACAAACTCATCCATTTTCGCAACTATGCGTCGTCAACAGACTAAGTTTTCACAATGGCGAATGTTGTTTATTATTTATTTACTCGTTGTTATGGCATTGAAACATCTGGGATTTTAAAATAATTCATAAATTTCATTAGCCTTGAATAGTGTAGCTTCTTTGTCAAAGTGACTATTCTAATAATTAATATTTATCATAGATAATATTTTAATTTTCAGAAAATAATATAATTATTTCTACACTCCACGAACTGCAAAAATAGTGTAGATACCACGGGATTGAAGTTCCTTAATCCCTTGAATAGTTGTTGGTCGAGGGCTTTGCGGGATTAAATGGGTCACTTCAATCCCTTGTTATCGTCAGTTAATTAGAATTAGTTACATTTTGAAAACGGTTACAACAGTCATCACAAATAATGTTGCTATGCTCAAGGTATAAATACTTTTCACAACACTTGCAGAAGTATTTTGATAACCGACTCATTTTGGATGTGTAGCACGAAGAACATCTCTTTCTTTTCCTGCCTGCGATGAAAGGTTTTCTGTATCTTGCTTAGAATCTCTTACAGGCTGTTTCTGCAGTTGTTGTAGTTTTAAACTGAAATTTTCTAAGAAATTTTCGGCGTCGTATGTTCACATTATTGTACAGGATATCAATAGAATGCGCATTTATTCTTGCAATATTCAAAATTGTGTAAAATATGACCATCGGCCACCTTCTTGTGTTTCTGGCTACATCATATGAACTAATCATCTGGTCCACAGTGTCAACTCCCGACTTAGTTTGATTATAATACTCTATTACGTCAGGCTTTTGCGAATCTAAATTCACGGAGTTGTCAAAGTGAATACTTGACACTAATTACGTTTTTCCCTTTTTGGGCACATGAGAGGCAAATGTGCAATCTGCACCAAAGGCAAATAAATTAGACTTTTCAGGTCTGTTCTTAGTAGATACTAATTTAGGTGGCAGTTGGGGTTTATTTTTACGTACATATGTACATTTTTCAAGTCGGTGACAAGATTTATGTCGGTTAACCAATTATCGGCTTTAATGTTAAGTCCAGAAGAATAAATGGGTTCTGAAAATCTCTTTATTACATATACATGTTTATTACTAACAAAGTAAGCACCTTCGGGCTGCTTACCCGCATATATTTCCAGATTTCAGGTGTAAAATATTTTGGTATCCACCATTGCAAAAATTTTTATTCCATACTTATTAGGCTTCCAAGGAATATATTGTCAGAAACCGCATTTTCCTCTAAAACCCCCTAACATTTCATGTACAAGTTCAGTTCATCTAAAAGTTCAGTTCAAGTTCAACAAAGTTTATTAGAATTTTTATAGTACATAACATTATATAGTATTTACAATACGTATTACAAGATATAATAAAATAAAATAAGTAATATCGTATTGTGTATTGTAGGCGGTGCGCTGCTCAGGATTCTTCATCCTCTTCAGCGCATAGATTGCGTGATCCTTGGGATTCGTGATTGTGTGGTATGCCTGATGACATCATTCTGTTTAGATTTCTGGTATTTAAAAAAAGAAAAGCGTTGTAGTGGTTGGTGATGCTGTTGGTGGTGTGGTTGTTGTGTGGACTGTCCTGTTGTCGCTCGGTTGTGGCTGATGCTGTTGGTGCCTTGAGTATCTGAAATAAATAGAAACATGTGTTAGTTGTGTGAATACATTATCGGTGTTAACAGAACAGGATTAATAAATTGTCGATACTGTATACTTAGCTAGGGCACCAATCTTCGCTCCGGATCTTTGTATGATTACCCGAAAAGGGCAACCACCTCCGAACCGTGCGTGAGGATTACTCCCACAGGTCCATCGCAGTTTTCGCCTGAACGAGCTGCGCTGCCACCTAACGGATGACAGGTAGGGCCTTCTCCATATCGAGACCTCCGAGGAGGCCCAATATGGCGTCGAACCCTAAGGCAGGTTGGGTGGCGGTGTAACGATAACGGCGGGAGCCGTTCTCGGTACTTCCGCCTTCTCAACCTTGCCTGCTGTCGCTCGTGCGTCACCTCCCGGATCTTCTAGTTATCTCCTCCGTCGGCAGCTCTACCATCACGAGGGGGTCGGGAGTCCTTGCTGCTTTATCCTGTAAACAGAAAGTACATTAATGTTTTGCATTTTAGCTCTGAACTAACGTCAACCTTGGTTAGTCTACGGGTACGCCACGTATCACCACCTTAGTCAATCGCTCGCTCTTTGCCTGATAAGTGTGGTATGGAGTGCCACACTTATCCATATAACTCATCAGTCTGTCTCTGTCCTGGAGTGAGGTAGGCTGAATCCGGATTCCCTCGCTGAAGGCCTTGGCTCACGTGAAGGCGATCCGTTGTTCTATTTCTGGAGAACGCGACCCAGTTCTCCTTCTGTCGAAGGATTACTGGAGGCACTTTCTCTCTGGTGTCCTCTTGTATTGTCTGCTCCATCGCAGCAGGGCTGTCGGTGAAGGGTTCTAGGGCCTGGAATCCGGTGTCCGTGGGCGGCGGCGTAGACGGCGAACCTTCGGGGTCTTCTTCGGCTTCTTCTTTTGCAACACTAAGTCATTGGGGCTGGTAAATCCGGGCGAGCCTCTTCTTCGGTGTTGTCGGTTGCGGCTGCGAAGGCGGAGGTGACCGGCGTGTCTTCTAGGGGTGATGCCTGCTAACGGTGGCGGTTGCGTATTCTTTGCTGCCTCTTCTTCTGTGCGGTGGTGGCAGGTGGCGCGTCGCTGCTCGCTCTCTCAAACGGTAGATCGAGCAGTGACGGCATCGCTGGCTGTATCCGGAACTCCTGGAATGTCGTCGGTGACAGCACTCCCTGAGCTGCACGCTCCCCTAGGAACTTCTGGTAGCAGCGCCTGTTGTAGCCCGGTTCCAACACCGTGAAAACGGCGTTATCCTTTTTTTTCAAATAGACTGGCTAGTCTTATATAAAGTTGACCTTTTCGGATCGAGATCTCAACCTCGAATGATCTACAGTTACATCCTGTCCCATAGAGTAACACAGTTTACAATTTTCTACAAATGACGAAAACATGTCTCTCACAGCCGCTAATCGGTCAACTTTCAAGCGCTCTATGCGGGTAAGTTTATCGTCAACCCTAATGCAGTTGTGAACAAATCTAAATCTTCGTAAATACATCGTAATTATAAAAAGTTCGATTCCACCACCGTATGCAGCCCACATATCCTCTAAGTTTAGTCTGTTGTTACGATGTAAACCAACTAGAAATAGCAAACCCAAAAACGCTTTCAGTTCTATTTTATCTATTCGTTTAGCAACCCTTTCTCTCGAATAACGGCTCGAAATAGAATCGATATATTTATTTGTATACAATAAAATTAAATCCAAAATATCGTCTGCAATAAAGCAACTCCAAGTGTCAATTACTGTTTCGGCATTTTTTGCTATTGGGCGAACTAAAGGAAGTTGGCACAAAATATTCTGCGGCTGTCTTCTAATTTGGCTTCTTACTAGATTTTTTCTCCATTTTGATTCTTTATTTTTTCCAAAAAATTCATCTTCACTCACTTCACTAGAAATATCTTGTTCGGTTTCCGAATATTCTGAACGAACTTCTACGTAATCTTCATCTTGTAAATCGCTTTCATTTTCACTGCCTTCATTTCTACTTTGGATTTCATCATTCTCATCGTCGGATTCGAGTAGCATTCGTTGTAACTCTTCAACATCTGCTGGATTATTGAATCGGAATATTTTTTTTTCAGAAATTTTAAACAATAAATAAAAACGAAACAACTAAGGCCATGTTAATACTAGGTCACGGTCGTTCTAATATGTATAATTTAACGCCGAATATAGCATACGGCCTCCAAAAAAAATCAAAACGAAACACCCAAAGAATGTCTAACATGAGAGGTCGCGGTTTCTCTCAGATACAATTTAACGTCCGATGTCACGCAACTTCACACATCACTTGTTGTAAACCAAACTAACGAAGTAAACGGTGTGCAGCTACTTAATACATTAGTGATGTCCACTGGATATACGCAATAATATTTAAAGGAGATTTAGCTTGTATCTCGCAGACCAACCGCGACCTCCGCAGGGTTAACGAACTTGACTTAGAGTTTATGGTAAAAAAACTGTTGTACCTACTTTCATATCGATAATTTTAACAGTTCGAAAGATATCCCGCGCAGACACAAACAGATACAGATAGACACGGAATTTTTTTTTCTTAAAATGTGTTTTTCCTATTGTATAGGCCACAAAACGTGGAGAAAGTAAAACAAAAAGGATTTAAAAAAGCAATAATCGTACTAGCTTAGACAACTTCAATAACTTAGATCCAAGTAAAATTTGGGCAACACAGTATGTTACTAATTTAGCAAAAAAAAAATGGATCCACCTACCGTATAATTGTTTGTTTCAAACATCAAAGAAATATATTTAATAATATCTGTCTATATTAGAAAAACGTTCATAAAAGTAATACAATTCTGCAATGGCAACTAGTGATGAATTGAACAGCTCTGATGCATTTCTAGAGACATCCCACTTCATGTTTGCATACTTTATTACGTTACTGGTACTTTTGGATATTTTATGGAGACATATCAAAGAGTACTTTCCAACATTTTCAATACGAGCTACAACGTTATGCTCAGGTATCGTGTTTGGGATAATCTCAATACACAGCACTTTCTTAAAGGAAACCTTTATGGATACGTTGAAAGAAAGCATAGACATAATGATGTATTTTGTAATACCTTTGTTTATATTTAGTAATGGATTTAGTATTGATGAACATATGTTTGTACGTTCATGGTGTCAAGTTATCGTATTGGCAATTCCTGGAGCTATTATCAATTCCGCCATTACGGGAACACTAGTTATGTTATTTTTAAAAGAAACGAATTGGACTATTGAAATTTCCTTATTATTTGGATCCTTTCTTACATCTGTATATCCATTAGAAGTACTAAACGCTTTAAAAGATCTGGGCCAAGAAAAACAGCTAAGTGTATTGCTTGAAGGAGAATCATTAATTGGAGATAGTACCGTATTAATAATGTATAAAGTGATGATAGGAATGAACGATGGATTTATTTCTACTTACACCCAAGTTATTCTACTGTTCTTGCGTTATTTGGTAGGAGGAATAATAATAGGCTTCTTGGTGGCAAAAGTTCTGAACTTTATACTAAAACTTATTTACAATGACATCAGCACTATGGTGATCCTATCAGTATTAGTGCCCAGCCTGACATTTTACGTTTCAGAAAAGATTCTTCACGTTTCTGGTGTAATTTCTGTGATTGTTCTTGGTATTTTAACTGGAAGCCAAAAACATACATTTCCAACCCTAATTGAAGGATTTCTTCTCAGATTTTGGATGTTTGTTGGGCATTTAATAAATGCTTTTGTATGCTTATTGGCTGGATATTTTACTGTACAATTACTTTACACAAACACGTTCTTGTACGATTTGGGCACGATTGCTGTTGCTTGCATAGTTTCACAATCTGGAAGGTTTCTTTCGTATTTAATGTTGTCACCAATTCTTAGCAGAATTGGTTATGGTTTAACATTTAGAGGAATGATTATCGCAGTGTGCAGTACGATGAAAGGACCCGTTCCTTTTTTGATAGCGGTAGCGGGTTATTTATCAGACGAGCCAGCCTACTTAGATGAAAAGCTATTATTGCTTATTTCTGCATTGTTGGTGATAACTGTGTACATAAATGGCATAGGAATTTACGGTTTGTTGAATTTAATGGGTGTTTCAAAGCTTTCCTTAATGAAAAAAAATAATATGAATATTTGTATGCGACACCTTGAACAAAAGCGTAATCAAACAATTTCTTGTTTGAAGTTAGACAGGTAAAACCTTTAGTGTAATTGCATGTACGAAAAGTAATGGCTAATTCTAGATTCTTATGTGATACAAACTGGAATATAGTTAACGAAGTAACAAAAATCAGACACCCTTACCAATTTCGACTAGCTAAAGGTGACGAAGTTGACGGCCATGGAGATAACTTCTTTGGTCTACGTCCTATTATTTGTCCTGATTGCGATAAGGAAGTGACTTATGAACCATCTAAACAAGAACTAAAAGATATGCTAAGGTATTTTTGCTGTAGTAGTTCTAGTTTTGAATTCATTTTAATTAAAACTACTTTTTTTTCATTTGCAACTTCCCACATGTACCAATTTTTGTATTACTTGACATTAAAAAAAAGTCGTTGCCTTAAGAAAATTGAACAATAAAAAGAGATTACTATTTCTTGATATAATTGTCCACCCAAGAAGGCATTATTTATTACCTACTCCGTATAAATCTGGGAAGGATAACATTTTTTTATTAGTATTAGAACTCTATAAAATGTTACAGGATTTCTTATTTCGCTATGGCAATGGCAAGGAAACCTATTATTTCATAATTTACCGTTTAGTGTTACACGATTTTTACGTGTTTGTGAGAGCGTGCGTGCGTGCATGCGTGTCTTGTGGAGGTCCACTGTTTCCTTCCTGCCGAAAACAATTTTATTAAGATGTTTTGCAAGGACTTTAAGTCTTTGTCGCTGAAGGGGAGTACTTGTAGCGAGTACCACATTTGGGGTGCTATGATCAGATTTATTAGTGCCACTTTGCCATGGTATATTAGGTGAACTATCATTTGTTTCCATCTGTCGCACGTTCTTTTTATTTTAGTTAGTATTTTTTTTGGGCTGTTCTCTGTTAAGTGTTTTGTTCATGGTTGAGAAAGTAACTCCTAGAGATTTATTTTCTTGTTGGTCCATTTTATTGGGATAGTGTGGTCTTCGCGACGTTTTCACTTTTCGGTTCAAAAACCTATAAAATTACAGAGAACTCGCCGTAACTACTAAAAATACCACTTATTTTCTCAAGGTTTTGGGGGTTTTCCCTGAAAATGGTTACACTCTTTTTTTTATACTAACGGTATTTATATGCCCACTACTTCTTTACGCAAATTTGCCAGCAGTGGCCCGATTGACAGTATATATAGCAAACCAGATACCGGACACCCTTTCCTAACCCCACACTGCGTTATAGCTGTGGCGTCCTCTTGTAATAATTTTTTGTGTGGAATGAGGTTGTCCCCTAGGTCAAAGGCTCTGAGATCCCGAAATAAGTAAAGGTGGTCCACTGGGTCATACGCCTTCCCCTGGTCTAACGAGACTATTGCCATTTGTCAGTCTTCGCTATTGACCATGTCTAAAAAACTGCGGTATAAGTGTAAATTAAACGTTTGCTTCGGCGTCTGCATCTGTGTCTGATTGCATGTGTATGTGCGCGTGCATGTACGTGTGAGTTCGCGTGTGACTGTCTGTACGAGTTCGTTTACGTCTGCGTCGGATTGTGCGTGCGTTATTACGTATAGGCGAGAGCGTGCGTGCGTGTGGGTGTGCGCGACCATGTGCGGGTGGGTTTCAGTGGCCGTGTCTGCACATGTGCGTTTGCATCTGCGCTGGCGTGTGCGTGTGCTATTGAGCGTGGGCTTGCGTACATGTGTGCTTCTGTGAATGTGTTTTGCGTGAATGCCCTCCAGCGTGTGTTCGTGTGTGCGTGTGTCGTGTGAGTGTACGTGCAGTGCGTGTGTGGTGTGTGCTGTGTGTGTGCGCGTGTGCGTGTGTGCGTGTGCGCGTGTGCGTGTGCGTGTGTGCTGTGTGCTGTGTGCGTGTTGCGTGATGCTGCGTGTGTCGTTGGCGTGGTGCGTGCGTGTGGTGTGTGCTGTGTGTGTCGTGTGTGTGTGTGTGTGCGTGTGTGATGCGTGTGCATGTGTCGTGTGTGCGTGTGTGTGTGCGTGTGTGCGTGTGCGCGTGTGCGTGTGTGCGTGTGCTGTGTGCTGTGTGTGCGTGTGCGTGTGCGTGTGTACGTGGTGCGTGGTGTGTGTGCTGTGTGTGTGTGTGTGTGTGTGGTGTGTGTGCGTGTGGTGTGTGGTGCGTGTGCGTGTGTGCGTGTGTGGTGCTGTGCGTGTGTGCGTGTGTGTGTGCGTGTTGCGTGTGTTGTGTGTGTCGTTGTCGTGTGTGCGTGTGTGGTGTGTGGTGTGCGTGGTGCGTGTGCGTCTAGTGCTGTGTGCTGTGTGTGTGTGGTGTGTGCGTTGTGTGCGTGTGTGTGCGTGTGCGTGTGTGCGTGTGTGCGTGCGTGGTGCGTGGTGTGTGTGTTGTCGTGTGTGTGTGCGTGTGTGCGTGCGTTGTGCGTTGTGCGTGGTGGTGTGCGTGTGTGCGTGCGTGCGCGTGATGCGTGTGCGTGTGTCGTGTGCGGTGCGTGTGCTGTGTGCGTGTGTGATTTGTGCGTGTGCGTGTGCGTGTGTGTGTGTGTGTGTGTGTGTGTGTGTGTGTGGTGTGTGCTGTGTGGTGTGTGCGTGTGTGCGTGTGTGCGTGTGTGCTGTGTGCGTGTGTGTGCGTGTGTGCGTGTGTGCGTGTATGCGTGTGTGTGTGTGTGTACGTTTGTGCGTGTGTGCGTGTGGGCGTGTGTGCGTGTGTGCGCGTGAGAGTGTCTGCGTACGTGCGTGTGTGCGTATGCGCGCGTGTACGTGAGTGCTTGTGTGTGTGCGTGTGTCGCGTGTGCGTGTGTGCGTGTGTGCGTGTGCGCGTGTGCGTGTGTGCGTGTGTGCGTGTTTTTTTTTTAACGTTCGGATTTTTATTCATTAATGTTTGATACATGTACATTAGTGTAGAATTTCATTTTACAATATTCGTTTACAAAATATAGCTTATTTCCGAATAATAATAATATGCTAACATTTTTTTTTGTGTGTTAATACAATCACAATCTAAGTACTAATTCATGGTCTTTGTTTAGAAAGCACAACACATTATCAGCGCACCGCACTTTTTCAAAATTTTGAGATCGTTTTGCTTTTATATTGTATAAATTCTCTCATTATTCTCCCTTTCATTGCTCCCATCCAATACTCTTTCGGGTTCTTAACTGTTCTTTTTCTTTTCTTTCAGCTATGTATATTCTGTATATAGAGTCTTTGCTGTGTTCAATAAGTAGTTCGCTATTTTGTTATTTTTAGTTTCCTTTCCCACCCCTCCTATGATATCGTTTTCTAGTAGGTTCTGCCCAGTAAGTTTTTGGTACAAATCCTGTGCTCCTTCCCATATGGAGTTTGCCTTTTTGCAATTCAGCATAATGTGAGCTACGTTGCCAATCGCTCCACAGTCTGTGCATAGATCAGTGTTTTGTACCCGCATCTTTTTAAAAAAACATCGTCTGCAAGTCGTCCTTTTGCAAATCTCCATGCGATGGCGCTTTCTTTTCCTAGGGTAGGGTGCTGGTTGAAGGTATCCCATTTAACTGGGCTATTTGTAACACTATTTTGGAGTGCCTGCTGAGTTTGATGTATTTTGCTAAGAAAAGCGTTTAGCACTACCTTTTATGTTTATTTATGTCGCCCAATGGCACCTTTTCCTGTCCGCATGTTATAGTGTATGTTGTTGGTTTGTAATGTGGTCCTTGGTATCTCATTTGGCTCGAGTATGTGTCTGTAACCTGTTTGTATATTAAGTGTTTGCTGTTTTGAAGTGTGTTTCTTATATTTTCCGGAAGGATTGCCATTTCCTTTGGTCGTTAAGATCACCAAGCGTTTGATAGCCATTTTTTTTCCATATAGGAGATAATTTAACATTTTTTGTTAGCGTTGTGGGAGTTAAAGGGATGACCAGCACGTCTTGATCTGTTAACGGGTAGTTGTCGATGCTTACTATTAATACTTGCTCGCTTGCAGCACTTGTTTTTGAAAGCTGCTTATATATCGGCACGTAAAAGATTCTCCCTCTAGCATGAAGTTCTCCCATGTCAAATTTCCGCGTCTGTTCTGTCGCAGTTCATAGTCGAATAGGCACTTCCAAATGGTGTCCTCTTGCCCCATCAGGTATCGTTTTGCTGTGTCCAGCCTAAACATTTTCATTTTAGCATCGAGGTTTACCAAACCTAAACCCCCATAATCTTTGGTAAGCATAGGTGTTTTGTGGTGGTCCAGTGTTTCCTTCCTGCCCAAAACGATTTTACTAAGATGTTTTGCAGGGACTTTAAGTCTTTCTCGCTGAATGGGAGTACTTGTAAAGAGTACCACATTTGGAGTGCTATGAACCGATTTATTAGTGCCACCTTCCATGGTATGATAGGTGAACTATCATTTGTTTCCATCTGTCACACGTTCTTTTAATTTTGTTTTGTATTTGTTCAAGCTGTTGTTTGTTAACTGTTTTGTTCTTGTGTGAGAAGGTAACTCCTAGCAGTTTTATTTTTTTGTTTGTCCATTTTATTTGGATAGGCTGGTCTTCGCGATGTTTCCACTTTCCGGTCCAGAATCCTATAGATTTACTTTCATTCAGTGTCGCTCCTGAGAACTCGCCGTAATTAGTAAAAATTCCGCCAATTTTGTCAAGGTCTTCGGCGTGTTCAGTGAAAATGGTTACATCGTCGGCGTAAGCCGATAGCACTATTTTTCTTTGTGTTAATGGTATTTTTATGCCCATAAGTCCTTTACGCAAATTTTCCAGTAGTGGCTCGATTGACAGTGTATATAGCAAAACAGATAGCGGACACCCTTGCCTAACTCCGCATTGTATTGGGATATCTGCAGTTAGCTCGTTTTTTACACAGGCTGTAGCTGTGGCGTTCTCGTACAATAATTTTATGTTTTCAATGAAATTTTCTCCCAGGTCAAAGGCTCTGAGAACACGAAATAGGTAAAGGTGGTCAACTTTGTCATATGCCTTCCCCTGGTCTAAAGAGACTACAGCCAATTGTCGGTCTTCGCTATTGACCATGTCTAGCAAACTGCGGTATAAGTGTAAATTCAAATATCGATCGTGTGGGTATGCCGCTGGTTTGATCGGGTTGTATGAGTAGGTGTACGTGTGTGCGTGTGTGCGTGTGTCCGTGTGCGTGTATGCGATTGTTCATGTGCGTTTATGAATGTGCGTGTTGCGTGTGTGCGTGTGTGCGTGTGTGACGTGGTGGTGTGTGCGTACGTGTGCGTGTGTGCATGTGCGTGTGTGCGTGTGTGCGGTGTGCTGTTGTGCGCGTTGTGCGTATTGCATGTGTGCGTGTGCGTGTGTGTGTATGTGCGTGTGCGTGTGCGTGTGCGGTGTGCGTGGTGTGTGTGTGTGTGAGTGTGTCGGGTGCTGTGTGCGTGTGTCGTGTGCGTGTGTGCGTGTGTGTGCTGTGGCGTATGTGCTGTGTGCGTGTGTGCGTGTGTGCGTGTGTGTGCGTGTGTGCGTGTGTGCTGTGTGCGTGTGTGCGTGTGCGTGTGTGCGTGTGTGCGTGTCGTGCGTTGTGCATGTGTGCTTGTGTGCGTGTGTGCGTGTGTGCGTGTGTGCGTGTGTGCGTGTGTGCGAGAGTGCGTGTGTGCGTGTGTCGTGTGTGCGTGTGCTGTGTGTGTCGTGTGCGTGTGTGCGTGTTGATGTGTGCGTGTGGCGTGTGTGCGTGTGTGCGTTGTGCGTGTGTGCGTGTGTGCGTGTGTGCGTGTGTGCGTGTGGCGTGTGGCGTGTGCGTGTGTGCGTGTGTGCGTGTGCGTTGCGTGTGTGTGTGCGCGTGTGTGCGTGTGTGCATGTGTCGTGTTGATGTGTGCGTGTGTGTGCGTGTGTGCGTTGTGCGTGCGTGTTGTGTGCGTGTGTGCGTGTGCGTGTTGCGTGTGTCGTGTGCGTGTGTGCGTGTGTGCGTGTGTCGTGTGTGTGTGTGTGTGTGCGTGTGCTGTGTGCGTGTGTCGTGTGTGCTGTGTGCGTGTGTGCGTGGTGTGCGTGTGGTGTGTCGTGTGTGCGTGTGTGTGTGCGTGTCGTGCTGTGCTGTGTGTGCGTGTGCGTGTGCGTGTGTGCGTGGTGCGTGTGCGTGTGCGTGTGTGGTGTGGTGTGTGCGTGTGTGCGTGTGGTGGTGTGTGCGTGTGTGTGTGCTGTGTGTGCGTGTGTGCGTGTGTGCGTGTGTGCGTGTGGCGTGTGTGCTGTGTGTGCTGTGTGCGTGTGTGTGGTGTGCGTGTGTGCGTGTGTGCGTGTGCGTGTGTGTGCGTGTTGTGCGGTGTGTGCGTGTGTGGTGTGCGTGTGTGGTATGTGCGTGTGTGCGTTTGTGTGGTGTGTGTGTGCGTGTGTGCGAGTGTGCGTGTGCGCGTGTGTGCGAGTGTGCGTGTGTGCGTGTGTGCATGTGTGCGTCAGTACGTGTGTGAGTGTGTGCGCGTTTGCGTGTGTGCGTGTCAGAGAGATGGAGAGAGAGGAGAGTGTGAGAGGGGTGGGTGATGGAGAGAAGAGGATGGGGGGTGTAGATAGAGGTGAGAGAGAGGGAGAGAGACAGAGAGAGAGAGAGAGACAGAGATAGTGTTTTTCATCGATGAGTCATACTAAACTTTGTTTTAATCAAACTTTGTTAAGTTTTTTCTGACATGACGTATGTGTGAGACAGAGCATCGTTTGTGCATTTGTAATGTTGCCTATTCTCGTAATTCCCTTCTTACAAAAGAGGTTACAAAATTATCCTACAAAATTGTTATTAAAATGATTACATGTCTTTTAATTTGTATGTTGTAGGTTTGAAGGTCGTGTGTTGTTCCGCACCAAATTTTTTCAACAAAAATCCCGTTTTTGAAGTATCTCTGTTGTTATGAACATTAAATTTGGAACGTTCTTAGCCCTTTTTCTCCAATAATTTCGAGGTTGAAAATTTTTGATCTATGGCAGTTGCAAATGTCTGAGTCGCATTGTGCAATCTTTGGTCGTTATTGAAATATCGCAAAAGAGAAATTGTTCGCGACTATATCAGCGAAATGAATGGAATTTGTTATTCCACTCCGGGGCACCCTGTATATATAGTGTTCTAAAATGAAGTATAGAGATGATACATACTAATCTAGAGTTAAGAATAAGACAATTAAACGGAACATACTAACGATAACACAAACGGAACACAAAGTACACAAAGGGCGTTACAATGGATACGTATACTTGACTTTTAGAATTTTTCCAAAAAGCACTGCCATATGAGATAATGGAAAAAAACGAAAATGTTAAACATTGCGTTAAACTTTTTTAATTTCGGTTTTTGACAATGATGAAAACAATTTTTCCTGAGCAATATCATTCCAAGCTTTGGATCATTTCTTAAACCTGCCCAAAGGGTGACAAATCTGGAAACAGAGCTGGTCATGTAAAACAATGTTAGCTTCTTGCAAACATCATGTTGTAACCCTTACCGCATAAGAGCGTGCGGTACCTTGTTGGAAAATGGAAGTCTCCAACTCCCGAATATGTGGAAGTGCAACTTCAAACACATTGGTAATGTAACTGATTGAGTTTAAGTTACCGTCAATAAAGTCCAAGGGTGAGCTACTATCATAACGCACTGCACTCCAAATCACCATTTTTTGTGTAGGGATGTGTTGCGTTCTACGAAAATGTCGAATTTTTGGATTCTCCGCGCATACGGCTGACTCTTTTATGACCGTGGTGAGCTCACAAAGCAAAACCGAGACTCGTCACTAAATGCAATTTGCTGCCATACTTGAGACCAGTTAGCTCTTTCGTTGCAGCGTTCTAGTCTGCGGGTACGGTAAAGTGGATTAAGATTAAGGCACAAAAATGGACTGTACGAATGAAGTCCATAGGATTTTATTCGACGCATTAGTTGAGTTTAGAGATTTTTAGTAGAAAAGGCGTTGGAGGCTGTTATAATATAATAAAAAGTAGTCCTCGCCGGCATGCTAAAGGCCGATCTTTGTATGAAAGCTATGAGCAGTAAGAAGGCCCATTTAAGTGCATTAAGTTAATGTCCTGCTTTTTTAAAAAACCGACTTCGAATTTCTACAATACTATTTCAGTTGTGTCTTTTGCCCCGTTGATTACTGTTTCCAACTGTTTTTAGTATTTATTGAACCATTTCTGAGTTATTTCTGTTCTTGCCAGTAACCTGTGAATACGTGACACTGAATTACCTTTTATCAGCTAAAATTGTTTCGTGCTCTACTATTCCTTATGTTGTTAGTTCGTGTCAGTAATATTTTACTTTAATTTCCAACCTAATTTTTAAATATTTATATGTTCACCAAGCGTTAACCTTCTGTCAATGTTAATGTCAAAATACTAGTTTTTGAGTGATAGGGTGTCAGCAAATATAAAAGAAACATCTGCAGACCTTTGTTTATTCAATAGCATGATGATACATGTAAATCTCGTAACAATAGCTCAGATAGATAGTGTATTTTGAAAGTATCTGTCTTACCAGAAATGTAGCTACACTGTAAATGATTTACTATTAATGCCTAACTATTTTTTAGAGAAGCTCGATTAAGAATACTTAAAGCTAAAAAAATGTGTTACACTCGTCAATATCAAAATGGTATGCTGTCAAGAGACGGAATTAAAGTATTGTGTCAAGCTGTTGAGGTTGGCTTAGATTCACCCGACGCATTGATCGATTTAGAGGGTTTACATAAGTATTTTCGGCCGAAAGTAAGTATACAGTATTCTAAATGTAACAATAAACCATCTTTTTAGAGTCTTGTTAACTCCACTCTAAGATTAATATTGCATAATTGTTTTGGCCGTGTTGGTATGAAAACTAGACTACCACGTAAACGCTGGCGAAGAGTTTGCTACAACATTATCAATAGCAACAGATTTAATGTATTTATGCATATTATTGTTCTTATAGATGTAATTATAGGAATGGTAGTGTTATTTAACCCAATTAACTCAAAAAATTTCATTTTTTTTACAATTTGTGGTACAATCACCTTGATCATATTTTTATTAGAATTTTTGTTGAAAATATATGGTTATTCTTGGATATACGTGTGGCGGCATGGATTTAAAACCTATTTTTCGTAAGTAATTTTAATATAGGCATTCATGCTTTTTGTGCGATTGAGAAAGGTAGCGTAAGTTTAGTGTTTGCCCAATTTGATAAGGGCCGTGTAACCTGGTGCATCTAGAATAAATAGAACACTAGAAGTGGAAATCATATATTTCGACATCGGTTGATGTCATCGT
The DNA here is from genome assembly GCA_036346205.1 of Vesta saturnalis. NCBI lineage: Eukaryota > Metazoa > Arthropoda > Insecta > Coleoptera > Lampyridae > Vesta > Vesta saturnalis. Next base: position 231,540 of record JARFJB010000017.1, on the reverse strand, counting down.
CGGTGACAAATTGCTATTAAAATTAAATATGCAATTACCTATACCAACTCAATTCTTTTTTACAATAACGTCGTATGTTGATGAAAAACTATCTAGGTCTCTGTTAAAATTATAAGCAGTCTATTTAATTAATTTTAATATATAACATTTCCAATAATAACCGTTTTTCATAATTTTGTTCAATACATAGAATTTCGGTTTTATTATAATCAAAATTGTGTTTATAAGCAATTGTATGTCTAGGCAAAGGAGTACTTTTTGGTTAAACTTTGAAGAAAAATGTCCTCTATGAATTCCATTAGTAAATTAGCCTTTTTCAACGCTAATTAAGGTCCTTTAGGTAATATTAAGAGCAGTAGAACCCCTGGAGGTTAGGCAATTGCACGTGTTCTGATTGAAAAGGATTTTTATTTAAGCTGTGTTTATTAATATTTATTAGTACCCATTTCTATTTTATCAAATGAGATTGCATAATTGTATTTCTTTTAATTCCTATCTTTTTTTTATACATTGGGGTTGTGTTCTAATAATTAAATTTCACTGTCATTTTAAACTAATCTCAACACGCAATGCAAAAAATTATTTAAAGTTAATTACACGACACAGTAATCAGAATATTGTTTTTCTAAACGAATATTAAAACTGGTTGCTTACCTTTGAAATAACTTTGATGATCACTAAATGTGTGGTGTGGTGTATTGGCAGTCGAACAATTGGGCCTTATTTTTCGAAAGACACCTTACGTTCAAACGATATTTAAATTTTTTACGAGAAGAATTAATCGAAGATGCTCCGCTGTTATTTAGATTTAATAGTCAGTTATGGTTCCAGCATGATGGGGCCCCAACACATTGTGGTCAAAATGTTCGAGTATATCCGGAGGAACAGTTTCCAAACCAATGGATTGGGCGTGGTGGTCCTGTAGAATGGCTACCGAGATCTCCAGATCTCACCGTTCTGGATTTCTCCTTAAGGGGCTGTATACCAGTAGATGACATGAAAGGCAGGATCCGTGTCGCCGTACAAACTGTTCGTCCCGAAACCTTGAAGCGAACAAGAACCTATTTTCTTAGTAGGCTTCAAGATTTACTGTAGTTTATTTTTTACTTACTTAGGTTACTTTATTGGTTATTTATTCATTGTAATATCTTCGACCAATTAGTCTTATGAACTCAACTCTTGATGCAATTGTACATAATGTAAAGTTCATTTTTTTTAATGCTTTGCTGAACTGTTATTGTTCTACTTAACTCACAAATCTTGCTCAAATTTGGTTGACCTGAGCATAGATACATTAGCTTAACTTGTCATTACTCTCACTTCATTTTAGATCACTAATACGGCGTTTCTTGCTCTATATTTTCCATAACTTATTGGTCCTGTACTTTCAGATCGTTCCTTCGATATTGGAATGTTTTTAGTTGTACCTAGATTAAGATGTTTGCCGGCATATAATCTTGAGGATTATTGAATAAATTATTTTTATTCCTATTTCCTTATGAAATAATAAAGCATAACTTACTATGTAGAATAGGAAAAAAATTAGCTTAAAAATTGAATATGCTAGAAAATGCTCTATTGGACACTAGAAAACGCTTTATTAGGGGTTTGTTCACGTAGGTTTACTAAAAAATTGATTCCATAGACTACTTGATACGTTTCTATACATAAATTCTACAAATTCTCAATAAATGTAAAATATCTCCTAAAATACTAACTTTAGGTATAGGGAATACGTATATCGTTTAAAAGAGAATTTTTCCCTGGTTCTAAACAAATCATAAAAAATATAACATCTTATTTAAAAAAAAAAGAGTTCTCAATTTTCAATTGACAAGTTCGGCAACTCTTTTGTATAGTTAAACGTAATTAAAACAGGAATTAAACAAGCTTGAAATGTAGCGCAATTATTCAGTAACAGGACGCGGAAAGAAAAAAAATCCTTTAGTGTAGCGTTAATTAATTATTAATATTTTAGTAAACCTCTGCGATGCTCAAAGTTTTTAAACAACTGCGATTTACTCTGAAACCATCGTTCGTAGGCATCATAAATCGTGTACAAAGGCCCTGAATAAAATCCGCAATGAAAATACAGCGGTTCCATTAAAAACAAAAACGAAGTACGGTGGCCATGTAGGGCCCCTAAAGGGGCACCCCTAAAAGTTGTAAATAATTTTATCCGATGATGCTCAGAAAATGAAAGGAAGTTTAACTTTTTTTTAATTTCTAATAATAAGGGAGTTATCGCCACACATTTGGGCCCCACTATGTGTGTATATATATATATATATATATATATATATATATATATATATATATATATATATATATATATATATATATTCAATAAAGACATTATTCGAACAACTTGTGTTTATTAACGTGAAAATATACAATATTCAACGTTTCGGGACTTACTATGTCCCTTTGTCAAGAATGATATTTAGTAAATTTACTAAATATACAAAATTTATTATTTCACTTTTATTTTAGATGCCGGATCAAATATAAATTATTTAAAGAGATTTGTACCAAGAAATAAAACACAAATGACCAAATAAATGCGATTTTAATTTGGTAGTACGTAATCAAATCAAGTTTGATAAAACGAAAACTTTTAACAAAATCGTTACACAGATTAAATCGTAAAAGTTTTCCGAAAACTAACAGGTATCGGAGACCGAACTATTTAAATTAATGCCGGTATAAAAACAATTGCTCTAGAATATTCTCTACGTTATTTATAACTTTCTTTCCGATAATTAAATTAGGTTAGAAAAACTTACTTATTACACAAATACACAACACTGCTTTAACTTTTTTTAAAAATTGAACAAATTATAGAGAGCTCACCACTTCCAGGGCAATTCCTTTTATACCTTTTTGGTTGTTACTAAAAACTAAAACTTTTAGCAATTCTACCTTTGTAACTAAGGCTCTGATTAGTTGAAACATTTTATAATTTTGACTAAAATAGAAATTTGGCCATAAATTCCTTATATACTAACGGATTTAAAACTAACGACAGAAATGAAAACTAGATAAAATTTCGAATAAATCGACACCCAACAAGATATGGCTCCTTAAAATAATGTGCGAAATCACCTAATCTAAATTAAATTTGCTTAAAACTACCTAAACTTACAAGCTACACTTAATCTAATTACATAAACGTAATCCTGGGAAAATTTTACATAAGAAAACGCACTTTTAGAGTTTGAAATCTCGAATTTAAAGAAATTTTATGTGTATGTAAAAATATCCTAAATTCACCTCATATTTCACGAAATTTTGCGGTGAAATGCATTGTATCCTTTTAAAAACTATGAGATACTGAGAAAGAACTCCTATTAATTACTTTAAGAATATAATTTAAGCCTAATAATATAAAAAAACTATAAATTTGTGCAAAAAACCTAGAAATTACAACATAACCAAACTTAAATCTAAAATTGCAAATAACTTATATTTAAAAACGTTTTTATAACTCAAAATGTTATGCTAAAGGTTTGTAATACTTGTCTTTATTATATTTACTGTTCATTTCAAATGCATTGTGTCAAATAGTGTTGCATTAAAAAGTCACATCGTTTAACACACTTACTGGGATTTTCACTATAAAAATGTATATAACTGTGAATGTCTTTATGTTAAACTGTTCTATGCATTGCTCTTGCTATTAAAATTATATCACTATGTTTGTCACAGAGTTGCATCCAAAAATATGTGAGAAATATTTCTAATATGTCCATATTATAACCTTTTTATGAATTTAACACATTTCCTGCATTCTAAAACTATTTACACTATATCTCTAATATAATCCTAACTTTACAATTTATGTTTAAACACCTGTAAAATGTTCACTTGCCAAAATACTCTCGAAAAATTGACTTTTATTGAAATAAAGGAAATACTAAGTTGACTTTACGAAAATAAGTGTATTTAACATTCTTGACATTTTTGTTGGTAGCACAATGCTTTTTATGATGAAATCAAATTGTATAAATAATATTCAGACTATTTTGTACAAAACAAATCTACTTTAAACCCATCGTGAACCAGATTTCTATCAAACAATGTATCGAGCTTGAAATCACCCCTTTTATAACTAAATTATCATTTAAACTGTCCGATCCTTCTTTACTTCTTTCTGAACATCTCAATATATATATATATATATATATATATATATATATATATATATATATATATATATACAGGGTGTCCGGTGAGGAACTGTACAAACTGAAATGGCATGTTCCTTGGGTCAATTTAAGTAAAAAGTCCCATAAACATAGGTCTGATTCGCAATAGTTACCCAGATACAAGCGTTTAAAGTTTATAAATGATCACATATTTTTGCCGACCGTTTTGTGTATGATAGGAATACAAAAGCCCATCATGTAATGTTTGCCATACTGACATACGGGGACTCCCGTTCGAGAAGAAATTCTTCTAACACTCAACCCTAGACTCGATCAACCATCTGTAGAATGTTTTCTTGCTCATTCACATTTAACTCCACAGGACGATCAGATCTTATTGAAACTGATGGAAAAGAACCATGAGTTCGAACGTGTTGAAACACAGAAGAAAAGGTTTGGTGATTTGGAATCCTCCTGTTGGGAAATATTCGTTCATATTCCCTAACGGCAGCTCTCGCATTTCCATCACAAAATCCATAAATGTAAATGATGTCAGCATACTCTTCGTTAGAAAATTGAAAAGGCATTTTAAATTTAAATTACACTTAATTTACTACAATCCACTTTGTCATTATTAGAACACAAACGAATAAATGACAGATTGTTTCGGTTTTGTTTTTCCAGTTGACTAATAATAATTACTTTTGAAAAATATGTGATCATTTATAAAAGTTTAAACGTTGTATCTGGGTAACTATTGCGAATCAGACCTATGTTTATGGGACTTTTTACTTAAATTAACCTAAGGAACATACCATTTCAGTTTGTACAGTTCCTCACCGGACACTGTATATATATATTGTGATGTTATATTTTTATTTTGATTTTTATAAAGGCGACTTATGCAAACGTGGGGAAAATATTATTATTAATATATATATAGTTTTATTTATATTTAAAGTTTGGGAATAATTATTTAAATGTTGTATTGTTATGTTATATTGCACCGTTCTAGCTCAGGGATCTCAATTGGGGATAGGGTTCAAGGGATTTAGTTGAAGATAAAATTTTTTTTTTTTTTTGAGTATAAGAAATATCCTATATGTAATTGAATTTAAAGTATATAAGTTGCTCTGAATATAATTTGCTATCCAACGCATGCGTTAATGAACTTAAGTGAAAATAAGTAAAGCTGTCAAAAATGTCAAATGATTAATTTAGAAAATTTTAAGTTTGGATTAAAATGAAAATTTGGAAAAGAAAAGGAAATTATAAGCTTTACAGGTGTTTACACAAGTAAATAATTTTAAAATTCTTAACCACAAACAAATAACAAATATAAATTGCAGGAAAATAACAATGAACAGGGTTATAAAATTTAAGACTCACATACAGTCCTTCCTATTGATTGAATGATGTCTTCGAATACTTCAGCTGGATACAGGCAATGTTCACTCGGCTACAGCTGTTACCAATACCCAACTGCTGTCTCGGTTCTCGGTTGTCGAAGACACCAACTTCAAGCTTCAAGATGTTTTTTCAAAACGGCAAACTCCAAACACTTATTTACTAACGGTAACTTTTTATTTTACTGATTTTATATCTCAATGAGTGGTATCGTTTAAAATATATTTTTAAATATCCAAGATTTTTATTAACACACTTTTATTTTAGTTACCGAAAATAATATTTATTTAAAAGGAATTGGCCGGAGAAATAAAACAAACTTTCACCAAATAAAAATGAAATTTAATTTGGTAAATAAGAATTATTTTAAATTGGAAAACACGTAAACAAATCTTCACAAAATCGTAACATCAATTAATCGTACAGAATTATTTTAATTAAACGACAGGTATCGGTGACCGAACTATTTAATTTTAACCGACAATACAAAAACAAGTGCTCTCGAAATTATTCGTAACGTAAACTTTCTCGACGATAATAAATTAGGTTATGTAATCACAAATTTTACAACACTGTTTTAACTTTTTTTTACTTTTGAACAAATTCTAGAGAGTGAGTGATTTCCTGAGCGCTTGCTTTTATATGTTTCTGGTTGCTACAGAAATTTCAATTTTTTTACAGCCATATTGCAAAATTAACAATGAATGTGATTGGAGGATCAAAATTACAAATTGTACATAAATGGAATTTTGGCCGTAACTTTCTTATACATGGTCGGAAATGAAAATTAAAAATGGAATTGAAAACTACGTAAAATTTTGAATAAAAGGACACCTAACAAGCAATAATTCCTAACACTAATAAACGAAATAACTTAATCTAATCAAAATAAGCTTTTAACTATTTTCGCTTACAAGCTACACTAAAATTACTTGCAAAATAGAATTCTGAGGACATTTTACATAAGAAAATATATCTTTTATGTTCGAAACATTTAATTTAATGAAATTTTAAGCTTTTGTAAATTTGTCTAGAATTCACCTCAGATTTAGCATAATTTTGCGGATAAAAACGCTGTATCCTTATAAAAACTTATTCATATTGAGAAAGAACATCTATTATTTGCTTTAAGAGCAAAAACTAAATCTAATAATGTGGAAAAAGTATAAAATTATGTGAAAAACCTAAAATTTACAACGTAACCAAACTTAAATCTAAAAATGCAATTAATTCATATTAAAAAATGTTTTTAACACTTAAAATGTTATATTTAAGGTTTGTACTACTTGTCTTTATTGTTCTCACTACTTATTTGTAATGCATAATGTTATTTAGTCTTGCATTGAAAAAGTCTCATCGTCTAACACTCTTTTAGAAAATTTTCACTATAAAATGTACGGCACTATAAATGTCTGTATGCCATAATGTTCTAAATGTTTTTCTTCTTGTGAATCATGTATTATAATTTTTGTCACTAATTCGCTTCCAAAAATATGTGCGAAAATTGTCTATACTGTCCATATTATAACCCTTTTACTAAATTTTTGTATTTCCTGCCTTTAAAAACTAAACATACACTATCCCTAACATAATCCTAACTACATAGTCCATGTTTAAACACCTGTAAAATGTCTACTTGCCAAATTACCTTTGAAAAATTGAGTTTTATTGCAATAAATGCAATACTAAAATGACTCTACGAAAATGGTTATATTTAACTTCCTTGACAATTTTGTTAGCAGCAAATTGCTTTTATGATGAAACCAAACTAAGCAAATGATATTCAGATCAATTTATACCAAATAAATTTATTTTAAACACATCGTGAACCAGATTTATATAAAATAGTGTCTCGCACTTGTATCGAGCTAGAAATTACCCCTTTTTATGACCCAAATGTCATGTAAGCTGTCCGATACTTCTATTACCTCTTTCTAAACATCTCAATATATATATATATAACATTCATTAACAAAAACTGATTACAATTCTGATCAATATTTTCATTTATAAGTGGTTTTTCTATAATGGACACTTGTTCTATCAGGACTTATCTTTAGCAGCCCGTTACTTTTTACGCTTTGTACATCCCTTCAAGTTCTATAAGTATACTTCTACAACCATGGCTACAAATTTTAGCTACTTAACAGTTTGTGTAATAACAAGAAGATTTTGTACCTTATGCTTAGTCGTAGATTAAAGTGGGGCAGGTTCATAAGGTTATCGAGTTGCCTTATTTTCCAAAAAATAGTTATATGTACCTACATATGTTCGCTTTAGAATCGGTGTTGCTTCTTCCTGAAACTAATTGTTAAATACTCGGACGCCAACTTGTTTTTAAATATGGAATAAACGAGTAAACCATTATACAATAAAGGTAAAAGAAAATTTCTAGAATAATTAATTTTATTACACAGCCTCTATTTAATTATACACGGAGATACCTTAACGATAATGTTAGCAATGTTATCACCTAATGAATAATTAATGTTATGAGTAATTAATGGAATCAGAATACCTTATTCTTGGTCACACTGTAGATAACGAAATGGTTGCATGCTGGGTCAGCGTTTTGGAAACTATTGCGTAATATTACTTCTGGGTTGAAATAAATCTTGATTTGGGTGCTTCATAATTCCCAAATGAATAAATTTACAGGATTAGGGGGTTTTAAAATCGCACTTCCCATTAACGCAGGTGATTATTTCAGTCTTGATCAATTGTACTAATTCCGTAAATTAGATTTACGGTAAAATAATTAATTGTTTTAAAGTAAAAATTAAAAAATAAAAAGTAAAAGTAAAAGTGCTTGAAATGCAAACATCTCAAACATGTTAAAATAACTTTTTAGCACGATGGAGCTTTTTCGTTTATTTACCATATCTGTTTCCAAGACAGTAGGATATGTTTACTGGTTGCGAGGCCCAACTCGTCAGTAAGATTTTACTTAGCGATGTATTTTACTTACCAACGTAAAATTATATTGTAGGTACTATATTTCACAACAATGAGAACAAAAAATTTGGACATTTCTATTTAAAACGTCACTTTTGACTTTTCGTTTATTTAATAGAAATTAAATAATATCAATTGTGGTAAATTTAATACAATCGTGCAAAAACCAGTATGAGAATCACGAACATTAAGGTTTGTACCGGTCTCTGGCCAAATTGGAGGCTTCGCTATGGCCGTAAAATTGACAATAAAAAATATTTAACTGAGCAAAAATGGATGCTCTACTACCTTTCAGTGTCGCACAAATAACGACGCTCCCAAAAGGTCTTTGCGCATGAACATGTCTGAAACTGAATGTTCAAACGATATACGTGGACGGCTCGACTATAAATAAGTAAACAATGTTTTATGCAGCTATGATATGCAACACACGCTGCACGCAATGCATGTTAAGTTGCCTAAATAAACAATAAACATCAATTTTATTATAAACGTAAAGAGTTTGTTACAATTTTATATACAGAATTTAAACAATTTATTTATTTAAATACTTATTTATGTACCTTTTAAAACTATTTTACAGTCTAAACGTTATTTTATATATTTATAATTAATCAAAATATGGGATTGATCACATATTCAAGTAAAATCTTTTAACTTATCTACAAATTATTTTCAACCCTTTTCAGTGGCGTAACCTGGTATAATTTGAGATAATAAAAATTCTATAAAATAGAAAGTACTATTACAGTTTGCTCTGTAAAATTGTGTTGTTTGGTAGTGTCTCTTTCGATTATGTAACCAATGTAACTAACATATTGTTGTTGTTAGATTATATTGGAATATATTTGAGTTCCTGGTTTTGCTTATCCAGTTTTTTGATACAACTTCTAAATATATTATATATGCTATGAACATCACAACAGTGGAAATACTGCATGCTGTACGTATAATAACAATTGCACGTTTAACAAGAGTCTTTCGATTACTACAAATATTCAAAATGATGGATACGAAATTAATGAATTATTTAAACTCAAAGATTGACAATCGTTTAGCATTTGCTTACGATGTTGCAAAGGTATAAGTATAAACAATCTAAATTGATTGGTTGTGTAGCATTATTTCTAGAGTTACGCAACTGCGGAAGAAGAAGTAACAGGAATGTTACCACAAATGATTGAACATCCAGTAATAAGGGAACATTGTCGAACGCGTTTGGAAACTGACCGACTTGCTATTACGAAGGAATTAGGTATTATACAAAAGGATAAACCTTGGATTGCTGTAACCGTTAAAACTATACAAACCATACAGTATACACTAAAAAGTATGCAAGATGCAGTAAACGACTTAAAAGATTCTGGTAAAATTTTATGGTACAACAGTACGATTTTCACAAAACTATTTTAGGATGGTTAGATGAACATGAGTATCATAAATTAAACGAGTCTTTAGACGAACGTTTTAAATACGTCCGTACAAAAATAAAAACCGTCCAACAAACTTCTCCAAAAGAATTGTTCAAAGGAATTTCTTGGATGAGTAATGCATCTGTTTGTGATCACCTATATAGTAATGTGCTGACTAAAATGTATGAACCAGGTGATATTGTTTGCGTAGATGGCGAAAAGTCTGATGGAATCTATATTGTAGTTACAGGTATTGACTATATTTTATTGATCAAATATAACCTCTCTTAAAATTTAGGTTTACTAAAGTTAACGTACGTCCCAAAAATGTCTACATTGAATAATTTACAACAGTCTGGAGTTTTACCCGTTATAGACTTCATTTCATCAACTAATTTTCAGCAACGAATTGAAGAATATTTAGTATCAGGTAATAGTTTTGGAGAACTAAGTGTTCTCACTGGGCGTGCGTATGATTGTACAATAATAGCGGAGACGACTTGCCAAGTATACCTTATCACTATAGAAGTTTTACAAAAAACATTTAATTTTAACACCAGACCGTTTAAAGGGTAAATGGGGTTTCAAAAGTTTACAACATAGTTAAGTTCTGCTCTTAGACTGGAATCAAAAATTTGGAAAGCAATATCTTTGCGCCTGGCATCAGCAATTCTAATGGAAACGCCCTCATATCAATCATACACGTTGGAACATATTAAGCATTTATTACGAGGCGCAAGCAAACCCAACTTATCGCAATCCAACACTTTTTTTATTAACAGTGCTATAGAAAATCTCATTTTAATTGAGGGAGTGGTTTTTGATGCCTACAACAGAATTAATTATATAGCGCCTTGCTATGTTCCAAGGTAATCTCACTAAACGGAATCATTTAAGCTATACCTACAATTTTAGGACAATACAAAGACTGGAGTTAACAGAAAGTAATAATGAGTTTATTATGAAAGTCCCTGTACAACTTTTAATTATTTCAACAAAGGATCATCGTTCAGATTTTACCGGTGATGACTCCACATCAACTGAACCCGTGAGTTACATTTATAATCTTTGAATATAATTCATTGTAATAATTTTCTAGTCAATTACTTCTGGAAGGTACTTGCAACCTAACGGATATGGAAGTAACAAGATTAAAGAAGCTGAAGCGCTTAGCCTCAAGAGTAATACCAGTAAAACCAGCACCATTCGTTCTTCAAGAGTATCATCGGAAGTTGTACAATTATTTTTTGTGTACAATTTAATCTATAATTTTTATTTTAGAACGCCGAACAAGACGCAATGGATGCTCAGTTGGCGGAACGGTCATTCGTCAAGTTTCTGAAAAGCTACTCTTCAGTAAAGCAAGCCAGTGTAGACCTTTCGGAGTTGTTTTCAGAACCAGATGACACCACAAATTCAAATTCTTAAGACAGCTTTTTTAACGTCTTGGTGCACAATTATAAACTAATGGCATAGAAATAGTTGAAATAAATGTTATCAATTTAACTAATTTAGTATCCTTTTCGTATATTGTTGGGTAAAGCTTTGGTTTGCTAGAACTGAAAGCAGACATAAGTTGTGCGCCTCGGATATCTAAAATACAAGACGGTAGACGGTATATAGAATCTGCTTAGGTAGACTCAAGCTAGGCAGAAAATTATGTGCGACATTGAATCGATCGGAATCAAACTGATTTGATTTCAACGCAGTCGTTGAGCTCACAATAACAGTCTAAAAATGAAGTTACTATTTTAAGGAATGAATTTTAAAATGACAAGCAAGTTTTTAACATAGGCAGACGAAAAATTAATTCATCTTGTCGGTCTGTCTGTCTGCCCGTTCGTCCATCCGTACGTGCGTCGGTCCGTCCGTTAGTCCGTCCATCCATCGATTAGTCCGTCCGTAGGTCCGTCCGTCGCCTCAGTCCGTCTGTCTGTAAGTCTGTTTGTCTGTTTGTAAAAGTTACAAGAACAATACTATAAAAAGAATATCTCGAAAAAAATTGGAGAAAAGCGCTACAAAAAAGGCAGTAGCAATAACAGGTGTATATTTATTATTATAAAAATACCAGCTACTATTTTAATTAATTATAGGATTAATAAAATACCTAAAAAACAAATTGCACGAATAATAACTTTAATTAGTCCACGAGGGATACAATACTGTCTTGTCACATTACAGCCCCAATAGCATTAAAATAGGTATTAAAGCTATCTCTAACCACAAATGCTTCAAATGGTGTCATTTTGTCGCAATTGGCGTTGAACATTACCATACTTTCTTTTGACAAATCCAAGACCCTACTAGCGTTTTCGTCTGTACAACGAAAAACGCACATACACACAAATGCAGACACCCAAACACACGTACGCTTACTCACTCACACACACACACACACACACACACACACACACACGCACGCACGCACGCACGCACACGCACGCACGCACGCACGCACGCACGCACGCACGCACGCACGCACGCACGCACGCACGCACGCACGCACGCACGCACACACACATACACGCACACAAATACACAGCCATACAGACGCGACACACATACACACCCACAAATAAACATGCACGTTATGCTCAGATAAACCCACACACTCACACACCACACACACACGCACGCACGCCACGCACGCACGCACGCACGCACCACGACACGCACCACGCACGCACGCACGCACGCACGCACGCACGCTAACGCACGCACACACACACACACACACTACACACACACACACACACACACACGCACGTGACTTTAAATATCTGTCAATTATAATTTTTCGCTCTTAAATTTTCAAATTTATGAATATATCTAGATTTATATAATTTTAAGAAGTTAGTTTATTGTGTTTAAGTATTTGTAAAGTATGGTTGGTGAAGAATTGGAAGATTTTGAAAAACTTTTAGAAACTTTGGTGAATGTTACTGAAAAAGTGGGAACCTAAGGCAAGATTTACGTAAAGACATTTTACTTTCTGTGAGTAAATTGCATAATCTCTTTTCGAACCTTTCTTTAGAATTAGGTTTCACAAAAAGGAAAATTGATGAATTAGAGATAAAACTAGAAAATGACCAAACTCAAAATTTAAATGACAGTGAAATACGTCGGTCAATTAATTTAAATAATTTGGATGTTTCACCGTTATCTAAAGGAAGTTATGCAGATATGGTGAAGAGTAGACCAATGAAATGTTATAAAATGGTAGTAACTTCAAAAAATAATGAATCTGTCGAAATTATTAAAAAAAAAATTCAAGAAAATGTGAATCCTAAAAGTTTAGGAGTTGGTATAAATAAATTTAAAGGTGTTTCTAGTGGAAAGATTTTAATTGAAACTGATACAAAGGGAGGTATTGAAAAATTTGTAAGACTATAAACGAATGTTCTAGTATTAATTTAGAAGCGAAAACTGTACAGTTACAAAAACCAAGATTAATTGTTTATGATATTCCGAAAGATTTAGATTTAGATAATGCATTAGAAACTATGAAAGCACAAAACGAAATCTTAAATAACATAGAATTTGATATTGTACCTAAATTTATTTTGTAAACCGTAACACTCAAACTAAAAATTTAATTATTGAAGTAAATTCTTTGACAAGGAATTACTTGTTTGCAAATAAATTAAGATTAGGTTGGAAAATTTGTAGTGTTAAGGATTTTATTCAATTAACTCGTTGTTTTAAGTGCTTTAAATTTCATCACAAAGCTAAAGATTGTAGAAATCAAATTGTATGCCCTTTATGTGCAAATTCCCATGAAGAAAAAGATTGTAAAACGCAAGCTGAGTTTAAATGTAATAATTGTTGTATTTTAATACTTATACTAAAAAAGAAAAGGTTAACGTATGTCATACTGCTAAAGATAAGTGTTGTCCATATAGATTATCAATTTTGGAAAAGTTAAAAGAAAATATCGATTATCAATCATGAATTATAATTTATCCAATAAATCTTTATTTTTAAAATACATTGTTTCCAAATTAATATGCAACATTCTAGGATAGCTTCTGCAAATTTAATTAAACTAATTGAAGAAAATAATATTAACATGGTTTTGTGCAAGAACCTTACAATATTAACAACAAACTAGCAAGTTTACCAAGCTTTTACAAAATTTATTCTAGTAGAACAAATAAAAGAGGGCTGCTATTATTACAACTAATAATGAAATTTCTGGTATACTAATAACTCAGTTATCAGATGAGGATTTTGTGATTGTAGAGTTTAATTATAAAATTTTAAGTTTTATGGAATAAGCGCCTATTTTGATATAAATGATGACATAGAAAATAGTATTTTAAAATTAGAAAATATTTTAAATTGTTTAAATGGTAAATCTTTTTGTTTTGTGTTGATAGTAATTGCCGATCTAAATTGTGGTTTGATATTTTAACCAACGGTAGAGGACGAAAATTAGAAGAATTTATAATTTTAAAGATTTATATATTTTAATCGAAATTTTGAAATTCCTACCTTTTCTAACAGTAGAGGAAATAGTTTTATTGATTTGACAATTGCAAATTCTCAGATGTTAAATAATATCTGTAACTGGGAGATTGATAAATATGAAAGTTGTTCAGATCACTCCTCATTAGTTTTGATATCTGTAATTTAAACGTTAAAATGGCGATTATAATAATAATAATTTAAGTAATAGGATTAGGTATATTATTAAAGAAAAGGATTGGGAAGTTTTGAAAGAAATTTAGTTAATCTTTTTGTTTCAGATTTTAGTTGTTCTTTAGTAAATGAATTAGATTTAGAATTAAAATATAAAGTAGAAAATACTTTAAATTTGAAATTGTTTATTGAGAAATATAATGAAACAATTAAAACACTTGTTCAAATTCTTTTATGTTTCTAATCATAAGAAGATTTTCAATAATAGTAAAACTGTTCCATGGTGGAGTCCTGAGTTAAGTGTTTTACGTAAAATGTAAATTCTTGTAGAAGAAGATATCAGCAAACTAGAGATCCTATAATTAGACAAGAAAGAAAAATAATGTATTTAGAGCTCAAAAAATTATCAACGAATTATAAAAACGAAAAGTTTAAATCTTGGAAAAAATTTTGCAACTTAATTAATGAGTCAAATCCTTGGAATGTTGTTTATAAAATCGCGGCAAATAAATTACATCAAAATTTTGTATTATCAACTATTAAAAGGATAATAATACTTTCACTGCACCAGAAGAAACGATTGTTCATATGATGAACTATTTTATTCCTGTAGATAATAAAATACTGACACTAATTTTCATAAAACGTTAGAAAATTTATTAATACTGAAATTAATACTGAACATGATAAAGATTTCGAAATTTTGGAAGTAGAAAATATTATTAAAATTTTAATCCTAAAAATCTCCAGGTAAAAATGGTATTACAAGCAACATCATGTTAAAATCTTTACAAATTTTCCAAATTTTATAACTGCATTATTCAATAAATGTTTACATAATTATTATTTTCCAAAAGAATGGAAAGAAGCTGTAATTATCCCCATTTTAAAACCTGGAAAAGAACATTCAACGGATGCTTCAAGATTTAGACCAATAAGCTTATTAAATGTAGAAGGCAAAATTTTGGAAAAACTTTTAATTAATAGAATTATGTACTTTGTTAATAGTAATCGATTGTTAAATAGTAATCAATTTGGATTTCTACCTCAAAATGTACTGTTGATGCTTTATTAGAAGTTAAAAATTTTATTGAAAAGAACTATCAACTAAAAAGAAATAATCTTAATTAGTTTAGATGTTAGAGGAGCTTTTGATTCGGCGTGGTGGCCAGCTATTCTACAAGAATTAAAACAAATAAATTGCCCTACAAATTTGGACTATTTAACAAAAAATTATTTTCATGAAAGATCTGCAGTGCTTGATAGTCCAGAAAATATTTCAAAAAAATTACAAGAGGGTGTCCTCAAGGATCTTGTTGTGGTCCCGAATTTTGGAATCTCCAATATAATTCGTGTCTAAATTTACCGTTTAATAAGTATACTAAAATTATTGCTTTTGCGGACGATTTATTAATTTTAATAACTGCTTCAAATTTGTTGTATCTTGAAAATTATGCAAATATTGAAATTAAAAAATTGCAGATTGGGCTAAAAATAACAAAATTAATTTTAATGAAGAAAAATCTAAAGTTATGATTATTTCACGTAAAAATCTTTAAATCAAAATATTAATGTATATTTAAATCATAAACTATTAGAAAATGTTCAAGTTTTAAAATATTTAGGTGTATGCATTGACAATAAATTTTCTTTTAATTACCACGTGGAACAAATAACTTCTAAATGTTTAAAATTAATTTATTGTTTATCAAAGAACGCTAAAATTAAATGGGGTTTAAAGCAAAATGTTTTAGCAATAATATATAAAGGAGCTATTTTACCTTTGCTATCCTATGGTGTTTGTATTTGGTTCAAAGCTTTGAATAAGAAGAAAAATAAAATTAAGTTTGAAAGAATTCAAAGATTGATTAATATTAAAATTGCAAAAGCGTTTAGAACTATCTCATATGAAGCATCTTGCATTGTTACTGGTTTAACACCAATTGTACTGAAATTAGAAGAAATTTCTAAATTATACACTGCATCTAGAAATACAACTAACGTTGATTTTAGTTATGACTTTCCTACTAGTTATCAAAATTGGAATCATCCGGCTGAATTTGTTAAAGTTAAAAATTTTAAACCAAATTGTTCTTATCAAAATTATAGTATTTATTTTTCGACCATATGTAAAGATGAAAATTTAGCAGTAGGTTTAGTTATTTGTTATCGAAAACAAATTAAATGCAGATTTCAATTTAAACTACATCATCAATGCATCAAAATTCAGGCCGACCTATTTGCAATTTTAAGATCACTCTTATATTTGAAAGCTAGAATAAATGTTAATAATATAGAAAAAGACGCAGTTATATTTTTTACAAATAAGAAATTATTTAAATTCGTAAACGACAAGAAACTTCATTTTCACTTATTAGAAACTATAAGAAAAATTATAACAGAATTGGAAATAAATAACTGGAAAATAAAATTTATATGGGTAAATGAAAATAATTTAACTGAATTCAACACTTTCTTTAGCAGAAGACGCAATAAAAATAACGATTTGAATTTATCCTATACAAAATTACCAATTAGTATTATAAAATCTAAATTAGAAAATGATAGTATGATTAAATGGGAAAATATTTGGTTAAATTGTATTAAAGGTAGTATAACAAAATTGTTTTTCCCTACCGTGAAAGACAGACTAAAGTGTAAATTCTTAATAACACCAAACGTAACAACAGTGTTAACGGGTCACGGTAGAATCAAAAGTTACTTTTTAGATTTAAAATTTTAAATGACGCTCTATGTACATGTAATAAATCAGACCAAACAATAGACCATATTATATTTGATTGTGAAAATTAGATAATTTAAGGGACAAACTAAAAGAAACAGTAATAAGTGAAAAAATATTTGGCCAACATCGCATAAAAATTTGATTAGTGTATATGCCTCTCAATTTACAACATTTGTAAATAGTATAAATTTTGAATCGTTATTATTATAAATCATCATAAATAAATGATTCAACTAACTATTTATTACAACCTCTTCTTTCTTTGTTAAAGTATTTCTTTAAAAATCCTATTTTATTGTTATAATAGTTATAACTTACATTAAAATAACTATAAGTATTATTAATTAATTAATAATATTGTTATTGTTAATCACATAGTATTACAACATGTAATGGAATGTGTTAATAAAAAAAAAAAAAAAAAACACACACATACACTCACGCACCCGCAAAAAGACCTACACACGCATACAGACACACGCACACGAACAATCACACGCACACGCACACGCACACGTACACGCACACGCACACGCACAGCACACGCACACTCACACGGACACGCACACGCACACGCACACCACCACACGCACACGTGCACGACACGAACACGCACACACGCACACGCACACGCACACGCACACGCACACGCACACACACACACACGCACACACACAGCACACGCACACACACACACACGCACACCACACGCACACACACACACACACACACACACACACACACACACACACACACACACACACACACATACACACATACAACACATACACACACACACACACACACACACACACACACACACACACATACACTACATGCACGCACCTGCAAAAGACCTACACACATACAGACACACACACGAACACTCACACGCACACGCACACGCACACGCACACGCACACGTACACGCACACGCACACGCACACGCACGCGCACACGCACACGCACACGCACACGCACACGTGCACGCACACGAACACGCACACGCACACGCACACGCACACGCACACGCACACGCACACACACACGTGCACGCACACGAACACGCACACGCACACGCACACGCACACGCACATGCACACGCACACGCACACACACACACACACTCACAAGCATGCATACATAGGACTCGCACAGTTTTCGGTCGAGTTAAGACGTGGTTCTTTAACGCTTCGAATAGTTGTGTTTTCTTATATAATATATGTATCTATTTAGGTAGGTAAGAAACATTATCAATAGATGAAACTGTTTTTTTTTTAGTTATTTTAAAAAGAACTTAAATTTTATTTAGTTTTATTTATTTGAATGTGTATATAAGCATTTGTGTAAGGTGATAAACAACGTAAACAAGTAAATGAAGGCCTCATGCCGTACGACATTATTTCCTACAAAAGAGAAGGCGATTGTCTCACCCTCTGTTGAAAATATTCCGGTAAAAGTTTACGTAGTCGATGTTGGGACAATAGTTGGCCCAAAAAACGTATTATTCGCTCCCAGAATTTGACATAACCGCGTCTGTATTTTGCCCTCAATACACACGGTTGACGATTTCATAACGAAACATAATGGTTTAGCGATCGACAAATTTTTATAACAGCCAGAAAATACGTAACACCTGCTAAGAGGGTGGTGTTATCAAACGTATGTCCCTCTCTTCCACACAATGTAATTGAGGAACAATTAAAGGTTGGCAATGTAAAGATTGTTTCACCAGTGTCCTTTATAAACGCGGGAATTGGAATAGGTGAATACAACCATGTATTTAGTTTTAGAATGCAAGTCTGTGTACTACCAGATGATGCTGAAAGAATGCAGATTCCCTAGTGATAGAATTCGAAGGAGGCGATCACAGGATATTTCTGTCAAATGACAATAAGGTGCTTCAATTGTAAAGAATTCGGTCATATAGCGAGCAAATGTAGTAAGGAACCAGTTGATTTTCTCAAGCCACCGGAAAGCTCTTCGATTTTTGCCGTAATATGTTCCACAACGATTGAGGAGTCAAGTCACATGGACCAGCAAATCACCAACCTATTAGACGAAAATATAGGATAAAAACGACTGGCACCTTCTACTAGCGCTTCTGGTTTTACAGGAACAACAATGGTCGGAAAGAAAGACTTGACACAAATTCCACATGTCCGTGAAGTTGAAAAACGACCAATGAAAAAATGTAAAAGAAGCTCTACCCCAGAAGCACACTATCTACACCAGGGCGAGTAAGTATTATAAACACTTTTATAGCACCTAAGCTGTGGCACACCCTGCAAGTGATTGTTACAGCAGATCGAGTGCTTGATGGAATACAAAACAAAATGATAAACTTTATATGCAGGAACAAAAAACACTGGACAAACAAGAAAAATGTATTGCTGCCACTTCACCAAGGAGACTTAGGGCTAGTGCACCTAAAAACAAAAATAAACTTATATTAAACTAATATTAGCCAAGCTGCTTTGGTGTGTGTGAAATCCTTGCGATATTGCAGGTTCATGTCCCATTAATATAAGTAATTTGATTGTTATCTCATTAAATTTAGAATTTAGATCAGTTCTACATACATAAAGACAAAATTTGCACGCAATCGCTCACTCACTCACTCACGCACGCACCCACGCACGCACGCACCCACCGACGTACCCACCCACACACACACACACACACACACACACACACACGCGCACATACACACACACGGCTAGTTTTTGCATAAAAATTAAAAAGATTAATTTCTTGTAGGTTATCCTCTAAAAATGTATAAGGCATAATATACTAACCCCATCCATTGCTTTGCTGACGATAGCACTCTTCACTGTAGTTCATCTCAGTCTACTCATAGTGATAGTCCACCTTCTATGTCAAATCAAGAAATTAAAGCAGAGATGGCAAATTCAATCAAAAAAGACATTCAACGTATTCTCGAATGGAGAAGTAATAATCTAGTTAAATTTAATGCTAACAAAACTCAGTGTTACCTTGTGTCCGCCAAAAAAGATCGATCAGTATGAATGGCTCAGTTCTTAACTTTTCAGACTCTATTACTCTGTTGGGTATGACTGTATCTTCAAATCTCTCATGGGTTCATCATATTCTGTCAGCTACCAAAACAGCTGCCCGTATAATAGGCTTTTTGTGCAGATCTAAGCAGTCCTTTACCTCTCGACAACTCCTGCTGTATAAGGCTCAAATTCGGCTTCATCAGGAATATAATTCTCACCTCTGGGTTAGTGCTCCCCAATACGCTCTCGATATCGTTGATCGTATTCAAAAGAGAGCGATTAGGCTTATAAATGACCCGTTCTTAACTTCTCACATACAGTCCCTTGAGCATAGAAGGATGGTTGTAGTTCTTTCTTTGTATTATCGTTATTACAACGGCTATTGTGATGCTGAATTATATTCTTTGATACCATCTCGGGATATCTTTGCGATAAACACTCGATTCGCTCATTCACATCATCAGTATGCAGTAAAAATCGCCACTTGTCGTACCAAACGGGCGTAATCCACATTTTTCTACACGGCTTCTAAACTCTGGAATGATCTCCATAGTTCCTGTTTTCCTCTCACTTATGATATGAGAAAATTTAAGGTAGCTATTCATAGACATCTATTGGCAATTCATTATCTCTCTATCCATCCTCCTAAGTGTTCCTGAGTGCTTTAGCACGATAGGCCAAATTTAGCCTGTTCAGGTCCACAATCATAAAAAAAAATATATACCGTTAGTAGGATGACTTTTAAGGGCAGCTCTTCCTTTTCTTTGGGTGTACCTAATGGGACTTTTCTCCTATTAGCAGAAAACAGAAAACGAGCGCAGGGATAAAAATTTTTAACGATCAAGTCATTTGTGTGAAATTACCATTACTACGTTGACGACCGACGGTAACTTCAAAGGATACCGTCTAGAGACCGTAACAAATACGTAATATACAGTACGTAATCTTTGAACTATTCAAGTGAAAAAGTAGGAGGTAGTGCAGTTATGCTGTTTATGGGAATGACTATTAACCAAGAAATATGAAGGGATCGTCATTGGTTTAACGCAAAATTCACATCGTAACAGAAAGCAACGTTTACCTTGTGAAAATCGAAAAAAATTGTTTATTATAATTAACATATTAATGACCATGGTGAGCAATGAATAGAGGCTCTTGCAAGTATTTTATTTTAATGGTTTTTGTAGGTTACAATTTATGAGTGTTCAACAAAATACAAATCACACCACTTTTATGTAAATATATAGAGAATGTTTATGTGCAATATCATGTAACTTGGCGGCAAACATTACATGTAATTGATAACTAACGATTATTATAAGTTTTTGTTATGAACAAATAAGTTCAAAAGTAAATATGTAATTAAAAATTATTATTAATTTTATTAAATACATAAATAAAAAGTTTACCTCGAGTAGGATTTGAACCCACGACCTGTACTTTGCTAGAGTACCGCGCTAACCAACTGCGCCATCAAGGTTCAAGCCCCAATCGATGTAAACTTTGTCTTTAAGTGTGTAGAACTGATGTAAATTCTAAATATTATATTTAGAATTAGACAATTAGACCAAACAGTCATATTGCTTTATTTCACATTGCAATAACATTTTCGTCTTCCAAACCATCTCTTCCATTGTGTATATCGTAGCACCCTTTTGCAATTGCATTAAACTCACAATGATACGTGGTCATTTATCCATAGCTTCTAATTATTTCATCTACGTCATACGTTTTCTCTAAAAGTGAAAAAAGTTCAGTTTTGGATAGTGTGGTTTCATAAGTAACATTTTTTTGTGTTGACCACGAAATCATCTTAGACCTTGTCCAGGACGATGCTGGTACCTTCTAGACTAACATTTAGTGTACGGTGCATTATCTATAATAATTAATGAAGGCTTTTCTGAATTATTTAGCAAATGCTCAATAAGCCATTTTTAAACAGATCTCCATTCATTTCACCATGCTAATCTTCTTTTAATGATTTTGAAGCAAATAATAGGGATCCATTCTCTTTAAATCCTGTGGTGCAACCGGCATGAATAACAATAGAGCATTTACCATCATAGCCCTGAGCTACACTTCATGTTGCCACAACTTGCCTGAATTTCCTTTTGAGTAAATCCATGTTTAATCCATAAGTACTATTTGTCTTCGACTAAGTCAATGGATCTCTTGAATGTATCATTTGCGAAAATGAGCGCATTTATGCTATATTATGTTTTTCCACAAAGCTGTACGGTTAGAGACTTTTTGGACTTGTATCCTAATGTGTGTGATGTACGATTTAAGCTCCTATTACTTAATAAAACATGACTATCACTGAGAAACTTAACGTTCTTTACTGTGACAACAGATTCAAAGTAATCTTCAGTAACTAAGTCTGGATCATCATTATAGACGACAATGTTTTCGACATCTTTATCTGAAGATAATAATAATAATAGTAGTAATAATAATAATAATAATAATAATAATAATAATAATAATAATAATAAAATAATAATAATAATAATAATAATAATAAATAAATTGTGCCAATCGCCACCAATATGTGTAAATTGTAGTGGTCCTCATGAGTCTACATCACCTACGTGTAAAATTATGGAGAAGGAGAAGGAAGTGTGTAAGGTCAAAGCAACACATAATGTAACATATAAGGAAGCGAGGGCAATGGTGTACGGGAAGTCGTTTGTGCAAAAAGATATCTCCTACGCCGCTCGGGCAATAACCACCATAAATGAGACAAAAAGCCCCGTGAACAAAGCGAACGCGCCAAAAGTCAACCAGCGAACAACCGCAGGAAACGGAAGAATCAGAAACAGAAGCTGAAGCCACACCTTCCCAACAACAGAAAAAAAGGAAGGGCTGGCCACGAGGTATGCCACGTACCAGCCAGCGGAAAGATCCTCTAGTCACTACTTACGTTAGGAAAGAAAAGCCAACCAAAGAATAACTGTGATAGAAAATCTGTGATAATAAATTTGTGATATAAATCTGTGAAACTGAATCTGTGATATTTTTAATTTATTTATTGTTTATCGTTTATTTTTGTTTATTTTTTATGTATATATACTCGCCTAATAACATCTCTTTTATCGATGAAACTAGTGCTCTAAGTAAGTAATAGTCTACCTATTCGATATATCAACAACAGAAAAAATCGTGCAATGGAATATACGAGGTGTTAAAAATAAGTACGATGAATTAAGATATCTAATCGGTCGATACAATGCGACGATTTTCGCGTTACAAGAAACAAAATTAAAACCGGGGGAAGAGTTCAAATTTAATAAATACAAGTCGTTTAGAAAAGACGTACAGGCCGGAGCAGGAGGTAGGAGCCACGGAGGAGTGATGCTGATGATTAGAAGCGATGTCCCTGCAAGAGAGATTACAATATCAACATCTATGCAAGCGTGTGCAGTGGAAGTAAACTACCCTCTAAAAATGTACATATTGAACATCTATTTACCAGATAACTCCTGGACAGGGCCACAGTTGGGAGACCTCCTATCTCAAGTACCTGAGCCAAAATTTGTTGTTGGTGACTTTAACTGCCATAGCCCCATATGGGGATCATTAAGCACCTCGGCTGGAGGAGCTAAGCTAGAAGAAGTTATAAACGGTACTACTCTTTATATTCTAAATAACGGTCAACATACACACTTCAACGTGGCTAATGGGAGCTTTAGTGCGATAGACTTATCTCTCGCATCGCCGCACTTGTCAGTGAACTCCACATGGACAGTACTGGAAGAATTGCACCACAGCGATCATTTCCCAATTGTGATAGACCTCCACAAAACGAAACACTGTTACGTAAATCGTCCAAAATGGTCAATAAAGCAGGCACAATGGGATATCTTTACTGAAACACTCGTTACTCCCGACGTTGATGTCGAGATAGATGAGGCGGTTGCCAACCTAACCAAGGCTATAGTAGAGGCAGCAAGGAAATCAATCCCTTTCTCAAAAGGCAAGCTAAATCGGTGCCCAGTACCGTGGTAGAACCCAGAAATTAAAAAAATTAACAGGAAAAAGAAAACACTTTTTAACATATATCGTAAACATCGAACTCTGGAGAACCTCATATCCTTTAAGCAAGCCCGTGCGCAAGAAAGACGCCTAAAGCGAGAAGCTCAAATACAGTCCTGGCGGAAATACACAAGCACGCTTACTTCGTCCAGCAACAGTAGTCAGGTGTGGAGGAAAGTTCAAAACATCATGGGATCTAGGAAACCACCAACTCTACCTGCCCTCGATATTCAAGGCGAAATAACGAACGACCCAGTTCTGGTGTCCAACCACCTCGCCAATTACTTTGGGGAAATTTCCAGTAATAAACTGTATAGCGAAAGGTTTCTACGTTGGAAGGAAAACGAAGAAAAAACGTTATCGATTTCGAAGTAAACGGTAACCAAAAATACAATTTACCTTTCACAATGATAGAATTGGAAAACGTATTGAGCAACGTGAGAGATTCCACACCTGGTTCCGATAACGTTACCTATTCCATGATCCAACATCTTCCCTCTATAATAAAGATGTGTGTTCTAACTGTATTCAATAAGATTTGGAGTACTGGTACTTACCCAACTAAATGGAAAGAAGCCATCATTATAGCCCTGCCTAAAGAAAAAAAAGATACGACGAAAGCCGAAAATCTAAGGCCAATTTCACTAACATCTTGTCTAAGCAAGGTCTTTGAAGCCATGGTTATTGTTCGGTTGACAACCACCCTAGAACAGCTTAAATTAATTAGTACTTACCAGGCAGGGTTTAGAAAGGGACATTCGACGGTTGATCAAATACTCTACCTTGACCAAATAATAAATGAATCTTTCACAAAAAGACAACATACATTTGTGATGTTTTTCGATTTGGAAAAGGCATTCGATACTGTTTGGCGATACGAAATATTAAAAAAATTGAAATTATGGGGACTACGTGGTAACTTACCCAATCTGATACAAAACTTCGTAACAGGCCGCCGCTTCTCTGTAAAAGTTGGAAACTTCTCACAATCTGTCGCCCAAATAAATGGAATACCACAGGGATCGGTACTGAGTGCTATTTTGTTCAGTATTGCCATTAACGGAATAGCGGATGGAACAAGCAAGTCGACAATAAAATTACTCTATGCTGACGACCTTGCAATTGCGGTAACCGGCGATGACATCAAGGAAATGACGGAAAGAATACAAAGTGACGTAAACATCTTATCACAGGCAGCTGTAATGAAAGGATTTAGATTTTCTAAAAGAAAAACGGTATGCGTACACTTCTGTCGTTTGCGGAAACCGCACGATGACCCGCTAGTCTTCCTGGAAACATCCTATCCCTGTTATGGAAGAAGTAAAGTTTCTTGGAATCACGTTCGACAAGAAGCTCACTTGGAGGACACATATAACCAAAATTGTAACTAACTGTACCCTAACATTAAACAGGCTAAGGGCGATATCCAATTTTAGATGGGGTGCAGATCAACAGACGCTGCGAAACTTAGTTAATGCCTTAATCTGGAGTAAACTACAATACGGCTCTGCAGCGTACATGAACGCAGCTAGATCACACACAAAGAAACTAGAAACGGTGTGGCGAAAAGCTATGCTTCTTGTGACAGGAGCCTTCAGAACATCACCAACGGAATGCTTACATGTGACCGCAAACTTAATGCCAATCCCACTTCGCTACCGGAAAAGTCGCCTGAAATATGGATATAGCATCTTACAACACGACAACCATTTCCTTACGAATGTAATGAAATACCCCGAGAGGATCGATAAATACGAATGGCAACAGACACGAACAGTTCCCGCATTATTTCAAATCCATCGAGACCTAGAGCAAACTGATATCCTATCAACATCTGTATGGAAACCAAAAGAACCAATTAGTCGATGGGACCTTGAAATACCGACTACGATGAAGACCTTATTAACAATCAGCAGTAGTAGCAATCGCAACTCTCTTAACATAGCTACAGAAAGGTTACTTGAAGGCCTAGATGGTAAGATTATTTTCACTTCGGCGTGTAACAACTACACTGGCTCGAGCGTTGCGGTTTCTGATGGGGACCGTGTCTCTTCTTGGTTTTTGCAATCACCAAGCTCTCTACCAACTGCGCATAAGGTCGCAATTGTCAAAGCTTTGGATATATGCGGGGAATACCAAAATACGAACATCTACATAACGACCACCTCGAAGCAATTACTTGAATCTGTGCAAAATATATTTACAATCGACGACCTAGAACTACTATTAATACAGAAATGGAACACCTTAAAGAACATGGGTAATGTAGTCACGCTATTATGGACTCCCCCCGCAGCAAACGTGTTTACTGCCGTATCATCAAGTGCCTGGAAAACTCTCACACAGCCAAATGTCACCAACTCACTGCCAGTATATGCAAAAACAGATGTACTACAGTATATAAATAGGACTGCAATGATAGAATGGCAAAAAGACTGGGGAAAGAGTCAACGACATCTCCGAAACATTATACCGGTGGTGGGACGTGACGAAGGTCTCGTACTTCCCAGGCAGGACGTTATTAAGATAACAAGGCTTAGAATTGGACATACGCGCATAACCCACTCCTACTTACTGTTAGGCAAACGGACACCTATGTGTCCCCAATGCGTTGAACAACCACTAACTATCCCTCATATCCTTGAGGAGTGTCCCAGAATGGACGAATATCGTCAGCTATGGTGTATTAACAAGACCTCTACTGAAATACTAACTGACGCAAGCACAATGGGTAGAGTGTTGAAGTTCATCAGAAATGTGGGGCTACATGAACACATATGAAGAACCGAATGGATATGTTTATCAGAACGTAACCCCTGAATAGTGTACCAATGGCCTCTGATGTCGACGCATGCTATGATAGGGTGATAAGGCACGCAAAAAAAATAAAATAAAAAAAAAATAATAATAATAATAATAATAATAATAATAATAATAATAGCATAAAAATTAACGAGTTGTGGCAAGACATGTGGAATAATGAAAATAGAGAATTACGACAACATGTCCCATTAGTAAATGCTCGAAAGCCTTACACTTTAATGTCAAGAAAAGAAGGAGTTGTATTAACTCGTCTCAGAATCGCACATACCAAATTAACCCATTCCTATTTACTGAAAAATGCCCCTATCAACATGTGCAATTCGTGTAACTGTCCGATTACGGTTAAACACTTGCTAGTAGAATGCGACGAACTTAAACATCACAGACGAAGATATAACTTATCACAAACAGTAGCGGAGGTATTATCTATTAAAAGATGTACGTTAAAAAAAGTATTCCAGTTTCTGCATGCATCAAACTTATTTGAAGAGATATAAGCAATATAAAAATTGAGCAGTAGAAGAGTGATCTGTAAACATTAAACTGTGTAAGTAATGGCAATAACCTCGCAGTTGACGCCATCCAAAAAAATAAAAAAAAAAATAATAATAATAATAATAATAATAATACCTCCCCAAAGGATACACCTTGTCGTGGTGGGGAGGCTTAGTAGCCACTGTTGCCAGCAGTGGTGAAGCCAAGTATCCTAACCATCGTGTGTCTTAGTATTACTGTGGTTGTTTTGGTTCTGTCTTTTGTTCTATGTTTTGGGGACCTTACCCCGTTAACAAAGACGAATATAAGGTGTAATGCGAACCGTGCCGATATATGAATGGCCATACGTGACTTGGTCTTGAACGGTGCCCTCCGGATACCTGCCGTCCTCCTGTTGTAACTAGGCTTGCTATGGTATGGGTGCATTGCCATAGTTGACTTGTATTTCATCCCTTCTCGTGGGAACTGCATGTCTGTTTTTTTAAATAATTTAGAGGATCCATCCTCAAAAATGGGCGCTGCGGGCAACCAGCGGAAAAAATATGCTGACGGAGCAAGGGAAGTATTTCCCCCGCTTAAAGGTATAGGTATCAGTGAGAAGGAGGACTCTGTGCCCCGGTTCCTGGTCCTAAAAAGGAAGGAAGGCGACTTCGCTACCGTAAGTCCCTTCCTAATAAGCAAAGCGGTATATGGTTTAGTAGGTCAAGTTAAAAAAATAAAGAAAATAAAGGGAGACTTGTTAGTTGAAACTGTTTCAAGCAAGCAGTCAAAGCAGCTCATTAAATGTCAACGTTTAGGAGAGTATGAAATGGAGGTTGTTCCGCATGGGGCCATGAGTACATCCAGGGGTGTTGTATTTTGTAGGGATTTACTGAACTGTTCCCTTGACGAAATAAAGGATAATCTGAAAAGTCAAGGCGTGATTGATGTTAGAAGGATAAGGACAAGGCGCGATAATCAATTTGTTGACACAGCAAATCATGTGCTTACTTTCAATGTCCCGAAGTTACCCAGAACGGTCCAAGCTGCTTTCTATCCTCTCCAGGTGCGCCCTTACATCCCAAACCCAATGAGATGTTTCAATTGCCAGAGGTTTGGACATTCATCGGGTAACTGTAAACACGATAGAAGATGTGTATGTGGAAAGGACTCACACGAGGGTACCGCGTTCAAAGAGCCCATTGTTTGTCCTAATTGCGAAGGGCCGCATAAATCAATATCAAAAACTTGCCCAGTGCTCCAAAAGGAGATGAAAATCCAAGAGGTCAAGGTGTTACACAGGCTATCTTACTTGGACGCAAGAAAGAAAGTGGATACGTTAGTAACACCAGGTAATAGCTTTGCTCGTGATTAATTTAATTACCCAAAAAGAGACTTTTTAGGCATATCCTCGACCTGGTATACCGTTATCTAAACCTGTTATAAAGAGTTTCAATCCTTTTTCTGAGCCAACTACATCCTCTGAGGTAGAAAATACGGACATGGAGACTAGGGGCGCCAAGCGAAAAACATCTATCGCTAGGTCTCAATCCAGAGACTCCAGTGTTACGTCTGTGGACGAGCAGAGAATTCTTCCTACATCTGAGGGGGGTTCTAAGGGGGCATGTACAAGTTAAGATGCCTTTGTGATCAACTGAACTGTGATACTCATTATTATTTCTGTGATATTTCAACTGTGATATTTATAACAATTTTTACACTATTCCTGTGATATATTTGTTTGTTTGTCTAACACGTGAAATTGTCAAAATTATTTATTATGCGTATATTTTTATTTATTTTATATGTTTTGTGTTCAACACATTTTTATACACATATTTATATGTTTTTGGATAGTCATATACTTATTTATTTATATAGACTAACTCCTAACTTCCATGAACAATTTTATTCAATGGAATTGTCGTGGTGTTGTACAAAAATATTGTGATCTTCGTTTATTAATACAAAAACATGGCCCTATATGTGTTTGTCTCCAAGAGACCCACTTGAAAATTGGACAACCATATTCCTTGAGAGGGTTTAACATTTTTCGTAATGATGTGGTAAATGCTCAGCGTGCTTGTGGTGGAGTTGCGATATTATTAAAAAATGACATCCCATACACAAAAATCCAACTATCTACAAGCTGTAGCCATCACTATTGGGATTCCAATAAAGACTACAATTTGCAGCATTTACTTGCCGGATAAAAATTGGACTACAAATGAACTAAATACACTTGTTGATCAGTTCCCTTTACCATTCTTCCTGTTAGGCGATTTCAACGTTCACAATCTATTATGGGGTTGCGACTTTACCGATGTAAAGGGAAGAGATATTGAAGGATGGTTGAATCGGGACGATCTGCTGTTGCTCAATAGTGGGTCTCCCACCTATTTTAACATGCGTGCAAATAACTTTACCGCACTCGACCTGAGCATCTGCTCTAGTGGACTAGCGCCCTCTATCGATTGGCAAACTGAAAGTGACCTGCATAACAGCGATCACTTCCCTATTATTGTAAGATCGAATATTATGCAACAGATTCAGTATCCATCAGAAAGATGGATATCGACGAACGCAAATTGGCGTCTTTTTCAGGAGAACCTTAAAATTCCAGATTCTTCAGATGTAGACTCTATCACTAGTGCTATCTACGATGCGGCGGTTTCGAGCATACCTCGCTCGGCTGTTCGTCCCCACAAGAGATACGTGCCATGGTGGAATCAAGAGGTAAGAAATGCAATTAAAGAAAAGAAGGCAGCGTTCCGAAAATATCAAAAGCATATGGGTACGGAAAACCTGATCACTTTTAAACGTGTACGTGCTTACTGTAGACGAGTTATCCTCGAAAATCAAAGAAGAAGCTGGAATGAGTACACCTCTTCCATTACATCTGAGACAACTTCGAGTGACGTTTGGAGGCGGGTCAAAGCCATCTCTGGCAAGAGCTCTTTTCAGAACATCACTTGCCTTAAAGACGAGACTGGCACTGTTGTTGAAAACAGACAAGAAATTGCGAATATAATAGCCGACCACTTTGAACGTATTAGCAAAATGAGCAATTATGAGCCAACGTTTGTCGAAAATAGAAGTGACAGGGAGATTCATTTGAATTTCGAGTGCCTTCAGCAGCTTGATTATAACTTACCTTTCAACATGATGGAACTGAAAGTGGCAATTAAGCAGACCAAGGTAACGTGCCCTGGACTAGATGCAATAAAAAATGATATGCTGAAGAACCTACCAGATAACTTCTTAACTTGTCTTCTTTCGATGTACAATGACCTCTGGGTAAATAGTATCTATCCTGTACAATGGAAAAAAGCTATCATCGTTCCCATCCTAAAACCAGGTAAAGATCCCTGTCTCCCTGGTAGTTACAGACCAATCAGTCTTACCTCCTGTTTGGGAAAACTTTTAGAAAGGATGGTGAACAATCGACTGATGTGGTGGCTTGAGAAAAACAACCTCATAGTGCAGGAGCAGGCAGGATTCCGTCGATATAGATCAACAATCGACCATCTTGCTTACTTGGACTATCAAATTCAAGAAGCTTTCAAGAAAAGACAGCATCTTGTCGCAATATTTTTTGACCTGAAAGGTGCGTACGACATGACCTGGAGGTACGGAATACTGGAAAGAATGCATAAATACGGTCTACGTGGTAACTTACCCAAGTTTGTGATATCCTTTTTATCAAATCGTTTATTCCATGTTCGTGTTGGTAATGTCCTCTCATCGTCCAGATTTTTAGAAAATGGAGTACCCCAAGGTTCGACTCTGAGTTGCACTCTGTTTGCTTTGGCAATTAATGAAATTGCCAAACAGGTGAAGCCTGATGTCGAAAGTCTACTGTATGTCGATGATCTTACCTTATTTTGTCGTGGTAAAACCGTTGGTGAAATCCGGTGCAAATTGCAGTCCTCGATCAACTTAGTACACAAGCAAGCGCAGTCTGTGGGTTTTGTTTTTTCATCTGAAAAACAAAATGTGTACATTTTGTAGACTGCGTAAGCCTCACTACGATCCAGTACTCTATCTAAATGATGTGCCAATACGATGTCTTGATTCAGTACGGTTCCTGGGCCTGACTTTCGACCCCAAGTTAACTTGGAAGAATCATATCTTGGAGCTCAGGCAGATATGTATAAAAACTCTGAATATACTTAAAGTACTGGCACATACAAAATGGGGTGCTGAGCCTAAAACGATGTTAAATTTGTACAGGTCTCTAATTCTATCCCGCATTGATTATGGCTGCATCGCCTACGGCTCAGCTTGTAAAAGTACTCTTCTTCTACTTAATCCCATACACAACATAGGCATACGGTATTGTTTGGGTGCATTTCCAACAAGCCCTGCTGAAAGTCTGCATTGTGAGTCAGGCATCTGCTCATTAGAAAATAGGCGGACACTTTTACTCACTAGATACATGGCCAAAGTAATGAGCAACAAAGGCCATCCTCATAACCAACTTACTCTTGGAGAAACCGCATCGGAGCGATCCGCGTTCGGAAGATTTAGAAACTTTTTTGATCTCCGAACAACTTCTATCACCTGAGATTGTGAGTATAAGCCTTTCTGAATTTCCTCCTTGGAAATTGAGTGAAGTCGACGTAGATTTTGACCTGGTTGAAAATCTAAAAAATGAAACACCTAACCATTTATGGCGACAAAAATTTTTGGAAACGATAAATAAAAAGAGCTACGACAAAATTATTTATACTGACGGATCCAAAGCAAGTGATGGTGTAGGCTCTGCTTTTGTGGTAGGTGATGAAGTGAATTCCTGGTCTCTCAACAGAAACGCATCGATTTATTTTGCAGAGCAATATGCGCTGTGGCAAGCTCTTCTGTATCTCTCTTTCACTACGCAGACCTACACAGCTTGTCTGATAGCATGTGACCCTCGTAGCGCCCTGGAAGGTTTGTTAAACCTGTTCTCTTCTGATCCATTTGTTCATGGAATTCAGTACCTTGTGTACAACTTAGCCACGCGTCATAGACCGGTAACTTTCTTGTGGATGCCAAGCCATGTTGGTGTGACTGGTAATGATAAGGCGAATGCGGCCGCCCGTAGCGCCGCTCGTGAATATAGCTACGATGTGCCTTTCGTGAGATCCCTAGATTTTATGTATTGCCTAAAAGACCATATTTTCAATAAATGGCAGACCAAATGGCAGAATCTAAAACAAAATTTATATTATGTAAAAAAATCCACGAGAATGCAATACCTGCCTTTTAAAGCAGATCGCGAAAGTGTAACAAAAGCGCATCGCTTGCGCATTGGTCACACCTTTCTTACTCACAAGCACCTCCTGTTGGGTCAAAATGCACCAGTATGTACGGAGTGTAATATCCAGATTAGTATCAAACATGTCATTTGCCACTGTCCCATATATGATGCTCAGCGTATGTTTTTTAGACTAAGTAACGTTGTAGAGAGAAACTTGCAAAATAGTGTAGATATAAAAAACACTCTTGGTTTTCTAAGGGCGGTTAACCTTTATCACAAGATTTAAAGTTATATGTATGTGTTTGTGTCTATTTATTTAAAATCACTTGTATATTTATCAATTTATGCCATACATAGGCGAAATGACCCCGGCAGTCGACGCCTATAATTAAAAAAAAAAAAAAAAAATAATAATAATAATAATAATAATAATAATAATAATAATAATAATAATAACAATAATAGCTGCCTCGGTGGTCGAATGGTTAGAGTGCTTGCCTTTCACCCGAGCTGCGCGGGTTCAAACCTGGCCGAGGTAGCCGTTTTTCTAAAACGGAGAAAAGCCAAAGCACTCCTTCTTCTCGGATAGGAAGTAAAACTGTAGGTCCCGTGGCAATACGATGATTGACACGTTAAAGATCCCTTACTAAAGGTGGAATTCCTTTAGTAGGTCAAAATTCTAGTGACGGGTAGTGCTAATAACCATTAGTAGTTGATGCGCATAGAGATGCCTGACATATCCGTTTGTGTCTAGATCTCGACCCACAAATACAAAAAAAAAAAAAAAATAACAATAATAATAATAATAAATCAAAATTACAGTCAAATAAATTGTGAAATAGAAAAAGATTAGCAGATATGAATGTAGAGGTGTCACCTCATCCTACTTTAAACCAGTGCAAGTGAGTTTTGTACTGCCCTGACTTATTAAATTCTGCTCTACAAGAAATAAAAGAAGGCCTCAGCCACGAATTCATCATAGATGTAAAAAGAATAAAGATTAAAAAGGAAGGAGAATCGGTGGATCCTCCAAACCACATTCTCACATTTGGAAAGGATACTCTGCCTAGGTCTATTAAAGCTGCAATGTACCACCTAAAAGTCGGGCTGTATATACCAGCACTATTTACGTGAGATAACTGTCAGCAGTTTGGGCAGTCCACCCAGATATGCAAAAACCCAAAAATATGCATATGTGATAAATCCTCACATGAGGGCACTATATATGAAAATCCAAAGCAATGTCCCAATTGCAAAGGTGACCATCTAGCAGTTTGGAAAGGTTGTCCTGAATATAAAAAAGAAGTAACGGTTTTAAACAAAATAACTTACCCGCAAGCTGAACAGATGGGGGGATCAGCTGTTACCAGTCAAACAACTTTCGCTCAAGTAACAGCTGACTCTAAGAGTGATGTTGCACTACTCAGTATAATTCCTTAAATTAGAAAAATAATTAAGGAAGAAGTAACCTTAATTAATAAAAATATATTTAACCCAACTCAAAACACTCTTGAAAAGTCTGAGATAGCTATAGAAATTAAAAAAATAATAAGAGAAGAGTTAAATACTTTACACAACGCTCCATCTACATCGTCTATCTTGACAGACGTGGAGCGTATGGACGCAGAATTTCGTGGCGAAAAAAGAAAACCGAGCCCTAGTTGCTCTTCACACTCAGTGTGTGGCGAAGTTGCAAACTCCATTTCAGAGGTCATAAACCCAGCCACCCGAAAAGAAAAGAAGCAAATCTAGGAAAGACAGTGCTGGTCAAAGTAATTAGTGATATTCGAACTGTGATACTAAATCAATCTATGATATATTCGTATTTGCTTGTCTGCCAATATATATGTTAATTTGTCCGTTGTCATATAATATCTATCCTTATTTATTATTTATTTATACAATATATATGTTAAATTGTCCGTTATCATATAGTATTTACCTTTATTTATTATATATTTATACAATTTTAACATTTTACATTCACATTTATACAATGGAACAATAATGGCTGCATCAAACGATCGGACGGACTTAATTTTGTTTAATAGTAATCAGCTTGCAGAAAACACATTTTAAAAACACTGATGAGTATAAAACTTCGAAACTATGATTGTGTTCGATAATTATGAGGATGTACACGCTGGAAGAGCAAAAGGAGGGTCGCCATCTTCCTACATAATAGCTGATTGTTTAGTACATTAAACTTGAAAACAAATATCCAAGCAGTTGCAGTAAACATGCTCTCTTCAGTAAATGTTACACTGTGTAACATATGCCTACCTGACGGCAACTGGACAAAAAGTGAACTAAAGCAACTCATAGACCAATTGCCAAAACCATACATTTTACTGGGGGATTTCAATGCTCATAGCACAATGTGGGGATCCACAAAGAGCGACACTCGAGGAACAGAAATAGAAGCTCTCTTGGACGAAACAGACATGGTAATCCTAAACAATGGAAAACCTACACATTTTAATACTAAATCAAACAGCTTTGGCGCAATAGACCTAAGCTTTTATTCATCACGGATAGCAATCAATTATACATGGGACCAAACACCTGATCTTTGTGGAAGTGACCATTTCTCTTTAATTGTTTCGACCGAAAAAGCAAAAAATGATCTTGTCCCCATAAAGAAATGGCTTTTAAGACAGACAGATTAGACAAAATTTAAAAAAAATATTCCTTCTTTAAACATGAACAAAGAAATTGACAGTTTAGTAAACAATTTTACAACAACCATTATAGAAGCAGCGGAAAGGTCTATACCGCAAAGTAAACAAAACCCACAGAAACGTGCGCTTCCTTGGTGGAACATAGATATTGCAAATGCAATAAAAGTTAGAAAAAATATCTCCAAATGTTCATTAAAAATCCTATAATAGAGAATCTAATAAAATTTAAACAGTCACGAGCAATATACGGAAAAAGAAAGTCCTGGCAAAAGTACGTGACGGAAATTAATGCCGAAACAACTAACTCCGAAATATGGAATAAAATTAAATCAGCACCCGGAGTAGTCTCCAAGAAAGCCCCGATTATTTTAGAAGAAAATGGAAAAATTATTGCAGAGCCAACGGATGTATCCGAAAGAATAGCTTAATACTTTGAGGAAGTCCGCAGCTCAAATCAATATACACTAGAATTCAAAGAAATAATGTATAACAGACAAGTTTCTATAAACGACACCGAACAAAATGAAAGTGTCTACAATTGACAAATTACAGAAGAGGAACTAGAGGAAGCGTCAAAATATGTAAAAGACACTACCCCCGGCGTCGATAAAATTATGTATTCGATGCTAAAAAACACCTCCTACTGGAACTGAAGATCTTTAGGCATATAACAAGATATGGGCAGAAGCAGACTACCCTTTAGGATGGAAGACACCCATCATAGTCCTCATCCTAAAATCTAGCAAGGACAAGCAAAATACTTCTAGATATCGCCTTATATCGCTCACAAGCTGCATGAGTAAAATATTAGGAACAATACTACACGAAATACTTACAAAACAACCAACTTATCGACAAATACCAAGCAGATTTAAGAAGAGGTTATTCAACGAGAGACAACGTTACACTACTCTCAACGTATACACAAGAAATATTTAACAAAAGGGAACATGGAACCGCTGTCCTTTTTGATCTAGGAACAGCGTATGAAACGGTATGGCGTTATGGTGTACATGAAAAAATCCATGGTTGGGGTATAAGAGGAAAATGTTTAAATTCATAAAATCCTTCTTAACGGAAAGATATTTCCAAGTAAAAGTAGATAACCATTTATCTACCAAACATTTACTTGGAAACAGCATATCCCAAGGATCACCGATTAGTGTAACTTTGTTTATAGTCGCAGTAAACGATCTAACTAAATCGCTAGATTCGAAACTAGGCCGATGCATATACGTTGATGATTTAGCACTATACACTTCCTCCAAAGGTGACGCATCGCATAATGCAACAATGCAAGCCGCCATTAATGCAGTAGTAAAAAGAGCTGAAAATATAGGATTTCGTTTTT
Organism: Vesta saturnalis; assembly: GCA_036346205.1. Taxonomy (NCBI): domain Eukaryota; kingdom Metazoa; phylum Arthropoda; class Insecta; order Coleoptera; family Lampyridae; genus Vesta; species Vesta saturnalis. The sequence goes on along the minus strand of JARFJB010000017.1, from coordinate 194,605 downwards.
CCCCAACAAAACAGTGTGCATGCAAGCTAAGACACCCACATTACCCTCCAAACCTCTTTCTAAAAGAAAATAAAATCTAAAGTGTTACAAATTATAAATTCCTAGGTGTAACATTTGATCATACACTTACATGGAGAGCGCATGTGGGAAATGTTGCAATAAAATCCCGAAAAAGGCTGAATATAATTAAATTTCTCTCCAATTCAAAATGGGGCGCAGATAGAGAGGTGCTCCTACGAGTGTATAAAGCTTTAATTTCAAGTCTATTCGAATATGGGTCTACAGCATACGAATCCGCGGCTTATTCCAAACTTAACGCCTTGGGCGTTATATAGAACGTATATATGATATATGCCATAGGAGCTTATCGAACTATCCCAGTAAGTAGCGTACATGTGGAATCAGGCATACTACCACTAAGGTTAAGAAGAATGTGGCTACTCCTGAAATATGTAATAAAAATTTAAAACGTCCCTAACCACTTATTAGTAGGTTAAAAAAGTACTACAACAACTTCATTTACAGTATCCTCTAGACACAAACGAGACTGAAATAAAAAATATGGTTTGGCAAGAATGGGAAAAAGAATGGGTGACTTTTAAAGTTACACATACCAACACCTAAAAAAGAAGAAGATATCCCCAAATGACCAGAAAGGAAAATATAGTGTTGACTAGAATCAGAATAAGACATACACAATTAACACATTCGTACCCATTAAATAATAAGCCTCAACGAACATGCACATATTGCAACGAAAAACTTACCCTACAACACATCCTAGAATTATCTAGAGAACTAGAAGACACCAGAATAAGGCTAGGAGTTAACAACGGATTGCAGATGAATACTAAAATCGAAAAAGGAAGAATTAACAATGTATTTCACTATCTTAAAGAGATAGGAATATTCAACAAAATATATACGACCTGTACTTTGCTAGAGTACCGCGCTAACCAACTGCGCCATCAAGTTTCAAGCCCCAATCGATGTAAATTTTGTCTTTATGTATGTAGAATTGATGTAAATTCTAAATACAATGATATTAAAGTCAAATTACTTATATTAATGGAATGTGAGCCTGCAATATCGCAAGGATTCACATTAAATTTTTATTAATTTTATTAAATACATAAATAAAAAGTTTACCTCGAGTAGGATTTGAACCTACGACCTGTACTTTGCTAGAATATTATTTAATAATAAATATATTATTTAATAATAATAATGTTTATTATTCTACACGTACAAGAACCCAATTACAGTGTAATCATTAAGGAAAATACATATAAGATACAAAATGAAGTGAGAGTAATATTTTATAATAAAATTTTAAACTTACTTAGTTACACACTTGTTTACCCAATATCTAATATAATAGCCATCAAGATTTTTTTGAACTGCAATTTGTTTAGACCAAACAAATCTACCTCGCTAGGCAATTTATTACATAGAGTTACCATTTTAAAAACTCCAGGGATCGGTAAACAGTTACTATTTGGTTTAGGAACTGAGAAATAACTTTTTATTCGGCTATTGATTCGAGGGGTTTTTATTCAATTTTTGTAGTATCTGCGGGTTGTTTACATTACCTAACATTAATTATTGCAAGTAATAAAGCATTATAGTTGTTTTCCTCTGTTGATGACGACTGTAGCACTTTTCTTCGAACGATACTTTCCTTTTCCTTTAGTGTTTTCGGAATGGTCTCTTTAACAGCTTCGAGGTCCATTTTTTCAGGAGTGTCAGTCAATATTCGGCATTTTCCATTTTTCTCCTTCTTGCAGAAGCAGTTCTTGGGGCTGCCTGTGGAAATGGGCGAAGCATTTTAGGTGCGACTACTGCAACAATATTCGATTCAGGAGAAGCAATTCTTGTTGCGAAAACTGATGCTAGAGGTCGAGAGGGGGCTCCTTGTGTTGTAGATGGTTCCTCATATAGCCGATCAGTTACTGATGACCTCATAAATTCATGCTCTTGAAAGATATTCCCACTAAACGGTAAAATACCTGATACTCTGAATCCCGATTGAATATTTGTAGGTGTGAATGCTAAAGAGTAGGCTGTTCCTGATATTTCAGCCACATCATAAATGGAATTATCCAGTTGGTACATGTTGTGTTATCATAGGTTTTATAAGGACCAAATACGCTGCGGTCTAGCGGCTGTAGCTTGTGACTTGTGTGAGGCGGTAGGGTAAGCAAACTATTCCGTTTTCTTTTGCCAAATTTATAGCTTCAATGTTAACATGACTTTCATGGTTATCTAGGATTAGTAGCACCTTATTATTTGATGAATAGTTTACGTGTTTTATGAAGTGGTAAAGATATTGTAGAAAAATTGTTTTGTTAAACCAAGAGGTGCACCTTTCAGCATTAAATATTAAAATTTACAAATATATATATATATATATATATATATATATATATATATATATATATATATATATATATATATATGTATATATCAGTAGGTAAAATGGGAGACTTTTGGAACACACCACATTTCCAAGGTCCAACTCGCCCAAGGTTACGCCATAAGTAGGTCATGTTTACATAGAACTCTTCCAAGGTCGCACATTTCTAAAAATACCACACTGTAAGGCGTAAAAATACGAAGGTCACTTACACTCAACACATTCACAAGACTATTTGCACACCCTACCTACTCAGATAGACATCTCACTTTTTCAAGGCTTGCTCATGTAATTTTTTACACTTTTCTGATACCGCACTTAGAACCAAATTAAAAAAGATAATGATATGCTAATATATTTATTTGTTGTATATATATATATGTATATATATATATATATATATATATATATATATATATATATATATATATATATATTGATATATCAGTAGGTAAAATGGGAGACTTTTGGAACACACACATTTCCAAGGTCCCACCCGCCCAAGGTTACGCCATAAGTAGGTCATGTTTACATAGAACTTTTCCAAGGTCGCACATTTCTAAAAATACCACACTGTAAGGTGTAAAAAATACGAAGGTCACTTACACTCAACACATTCACAAGGCTATTTGCACACCCTACCTACTCAGCTAGACATCTCACTTTTTCAAGGCTTGCTCATGTAATTTTTTACACTTTTCTGATACCGCACTTAGAACCAAATTAAAAAAAGATAATGATATGCTAATATATTTATTTGTTGTATGTACAAATTTAATCAGTGTATTATTCAGATATATGATTTTCTCTAGGAATAAAACATTGTGATTTATTACAAATGCAAAAGGTCCTTTCCACTTCTGTATCATTACACCTGCGAGGACGTGGTGCAAGTAATTGAGCGTACGCGCAGTGTGGTGCCCATCGGAGATGCACCTGTAGCGGAGTGTCAGATGACCGCCATTGGTTTGTACGGACTCCACACATGAAGCATTCAACCGTATCGTCTGCAGATGCTCCTCTAGAGGACTAGCAGATGTTCATCAGCGATACATGATGGTATACCATCACAGTATGATTGATACATTTGAGCATATACACCGTGTGGTGTGTATCTGTCTGTCTGTCCGTCTCTCTGTCTGTATGTCTGTCTGTCTGTGTGTTTACCTATCTATTTGTCTGTCTGTATAGTAGTCGCCGCGCTCAGTCAGTTAGTGTCGGTCTGTATGGTCTGGGGTCGCACTATTAGGGGTCGACGTTTTTCTGAAAATATATCATATGTAGAAAGAGAGCTCTATAAGTTATACTTACTATGCCTGTCTCGTTCACTTGCTAAGACCACTTGTCGTAGAGTTGCGTTACGAACTCGGATAAGTTCATAGAGTCCACCAATCTCTTCGACAGTTTCCAGTATCATCTCCAGATACACAATGGCGTGATCATACCCACTTAGTATAGCTAGGCTTATAACACTATGCCAGTCAAGGTGTCTTGTTACAAGCCTAGTGTCCCGGTCAAGCTGCTCCTATAGAGAGCTCTCCGTAATCACGACATCATAATTCCGGACGAATGGCACTACGTTTGTCAGCTGCAATGAAAGAAAGAATTATAAATATAAATAAAGTAGTATTTAGACAATACATACCGTGAACGTGAGACGGTCCAATGTGATGATGCGATATGCGTAGAATAGCCAGTACCACGCGGCAATAATGAGAAATGCAGAATTGCGTTGAGTGGTACTGTCTCCCGACGCCATCCCACACATAGTGTTGTATAGGGGTGGAAGCATAGAGCAACCAATGGCCATAGGGATATGTGTAGCCCAAAACCGGTCATCGTCAAGTTCTTCGTCGTCATTGTCTTGCACGTCGTCAGCGTTTTCGTTATTTCCGTGACCCTGGACCTGCGGAGCGACGTCTGAAGCACTGCCATTGTCATTGTTCTCGTCCTGTAGCTGTTATGTAACTGTTTCTGTATACTTAGTTGTTGTACTACGTCCGACAGTTCGTGAGCGCTACGTTGCAGTTGTTACATGTTGTTAGTCAGAGTGTTCATAAAGTTCTCTTCATCGCTACTCCCTTCAACGATGATTTCGTTACAAAAGTCAGTATGTGTTTCTCGAAGTAGTCGCTCTTGTAATGCGTCATAGCTGAAGGCAGGGTTCATGTCTTTGTCGGAGTCGTAGTCACCAGTGTTGAGGTAATCGTTCCCAGCACAGGAAGAACATACACCCTCAGTACTGCATGATATGCTGACGAAGTCATTACTATCATCGTTATGTTCGTCTACATCAATAGGTAGTGGTGTGTCCTCGTCACTGAGTAATTATTTCGACATTGGTCATGTCAAGTAGCACTGTATCCACGTCAGGATTGTAATCTTGTAGAGAGTCCAAGAGTACGGTCGTCAGTGCATAAATTTCGTCGTCGCTGGATTGGGCGTCCATAATAATAGAAGAGGATGCAGAGGACGGGACACAGAACCTTATGGGAAGAGGGAGAGGAATCTTGAGGTGTAGGCGTTGAAGGGAGGTCAACGTGAATTGGATAGGAAACCTGAGAAGTAGGAGTTGGCGGGACATCGGGAGAGGAGTTGAGGACGCTAGCGGGATAAACCTGAATGGATACAGGAGTTCCCCAGGCGATGGAGGACGGGGGTAACAGAAACCTGTAAAGAAGTATAGGCACTTTTAGATGGTGTAAACCGAAGTGTAGCCGTCACCGTAGTGGAGGATACTACGCCAACCGTAAACAAAGGTAAGAAAGCACTTCGTGTATTACTGCCACAGATGAGTAATTTAAATTTTTTGGTTTTAGGTAGGTCACGAGCATGCGAGGCTTATGATCATCCCGTAGCGGTGGGTGGAAGAATTAACATCATAAGTCACATTGTGATACTACCGCGGTATGACACTCCCATACTGAGAAGGTTGTTGGGAGAACAGCGTCATACGAATTATTTCGACCAGGATGACTGTAAAGTAGCGTTGAAATTTTTAGATACACAACTACCAGCAGGCGGTGTGGATGTGGTATTATCACGCATGTACGAGCACGCAGATGTGGACAAAATACTGCTTACCCTACAACCTGTACGTGAGCCGTATCAAAATTTTCCTGTCATGATTAATTATTTACTAAGTAAAAGACTAGTACTGATATAATATTCACTGAATTTATTAAGATAAAGTGACCCGCTAAATGCACAGGTGCAAGCAATTATAGAAATTCGTAATTCTAGTAAAAGTTAAACATGTTTTATAACGTTGCATAAAATTGCACAATAATTAATCATGCATCCTCCCTCCAGACGTAAATCCCAAAAACGTTTAAAAGTTTGTATACGTCAGAGCATCTTCCGCCAATACTGGCCTACGGAATTCTCACCACCAAAGTTTCGTAACCACCCTCGCGAATCCTTTATAAAAACGCGGCACGCGCTGATAAAACTCTCTCTAATCGTATCTAATCGTATCTACTCGAATCTAATCGAATCGACCCCTCGCGAAAAAAAGCCCGCTACCAGAAGAATCCGAATAGAAATCGTGTTCTCTATCGTCGCGTTCGCGCCGACTACTGCCGTTTAAAACCGTCAACCTGTAACCGCCGTCCGAATAGAAATCGCGAATCCGCAACTTGGTAGCATCACCGAAGTCAAAGTGTTAGAGTTGCAGAGATCTAACGTTGAACGCACGTAAGTCCAGATAAATACAACACTATACACCTGGTTATAGGGATATGCAGGGTTGTAAGCCCGACATACTCTTTCATTACTAGACACCTACACTGTGGAGTTTGAAGGGTAGTTGCCGACATTCCATTGACCGACGGAGATCCTCTTGTTTAGTTTAACGGGTGGTTGCCCAGATTGCTAACAAAGGAGACACACACACACACCTACACTGTGGAGTTTGAAGGGTAGTTGCCCGACATTCCATTGACCGACAGAGATCCTCTTGTTTGGTTTAACGGGTGGTTGCCCAGATTGCTAACAAAGGAGACCCACCTACACAAATTTACACTAACACTAAAACAAAAACACCTCGACAAACGTACCCGCAACCGCAGAGTACCTGTAGTTAAAACCTCGTCGGAAGATTAAGCTGAACACCTAGTTAACGCCGTTAATCCAGTAATATAGAAACGTAACCGTAAAAACTGGACGTGTTCGTCAGTATTAGATTATCGCCTGTAATAAAACCACCGCCGCCACCACGGAACAACGTAAGTTACACCGTTTGCAATTAATAAGATTGTTACCTGTAAACCAGAAATTATCCGATAATATATTTCGTGTTAAATAATTCAAATCATTATTGTTAGACGCAAAAAATTCACTTTAATAGAAAACGAAGGTTTTATATTTTAAAATCGGCCAACATCACAAAAGTATTTTTTATTTAAACAAAAACCTGTGTACTAAAATAATTAATATAGGAAAAGAAACAAATAATCCGCAGCTACCGTATAGAAGCTACCTTCAAAACGAAAAGCTTTCATTTATTTAAAAGGGCAAAATTGAATTAAAACGTGAATGAGTTTATTTTCATAAGAAAAGCAGGTATAAAAGTAGAGTACTTTTATACATTTGAAAACGACCGCTTTAAAATATCGATTATTTCTTTAAAGGCAGAGCATTGAATCAGTTATTTTATTTCGGCAGTTAAACAATATAAATTGATATCAGTCAAAGGACGTAAATTGAAAGTCAGAACCCAACCCTTCTATTAATGTTACATTGCAGAAACTCCAGAGGACCACCCAACCCCCCTGCCCGGGACCAACCAGGAAGGAGTATGTATACTTGACGATCCTGCCAGGATAAAGAGAACTAACCAGTCATTACAACTTATACATTGTTTATACATTATCTCTGTTACAGATCGCAATAAAACATTTCAATGTGAATGTCTGAAGAAATTTTTAAGAAAAACTCTACTGCGACATCAATAAACTGCGTGTTGGATAAGTATTCGAACTTCCGATGCGAACGGAACGGAAAATAGCCATATTGCTGAACGTCTCGCACAACATGAACCATCAGGGTTAAACAACTTAAAGAATAATGTGCAACACAGACGTGCTGATGATTCCTTTTTAGAACCAGGACCATCGGGTTTGAATAACTCACGGAAGCGTAAGTCAGACCAAAGCAGCGAAACAGTACAAAATAAAAGTAGCAAAAGTGTTGAAATTGTGCACTGCACTGATCGTTCGATTGATGTTCCTCGATATGCTTAGAAGAAATGGGCACAAATCAAATGTGTGTCTACTCGTTGATACTGGGGTTGAAGTGATTCGCAATGCTTTTAAACAACGCATTTTTATGTATAGACTATCACCATTGAATACCCATACGGATGTGCAGACAGTTATGGGTGACGTTAAAGTTACTGTTTTGAAACTAATACAAATTCAGATGCAGAAACACTTCTCGTTGAAATTTAATGTTGAGGTGTTTGGGTTGTACTTTCTGAACAGAAGAGAAAGTACCGAATTGAAGCCCTTTCAAACGAAATATGGTATATTGAGTGTCGGGATGGTGTTGGAAGAATATTTTCAAACAGTAGTGGAAATCTTGGATGCTAAGCAATCAGAATTTCAGCATAAAGATTCTGGTAAGTGCGAGTTATGAGTAGTAGGGTAGTACATTATTAATATATGTTGTATCGCAGGGTGGTCGCTGGTGAATTTCGTATATTTAGAGGTAAACATGTTGAAATTTTCTCCCACTACCGGTTCATCCTATATGAATGTCCCGCCTGAAATTTCGCAAAACATGCCATAGTGAATGTGAAGAATATTGATAATTGCTGCATTGCGTGGGCTTTTGTATCAGCATTAGTGACACCGACGGGGTTACCACAACGGACGACTTCTTACCCTGATTTCAGGATGTTATTCAACTGAACGATGTAGAATTTCCTGTTAAGCTGACTAACATCTTAACGTTTGAGTCCAACAATAATACCTCCATCAATGTTTATGGAATGGAGGATACGTATCGTGATGGTCATCGTATTCCTGAGGTGGGTCCTCTCTACTATACAAAAGCTAAACAACCTGTTCATGTTAATTTGTTCCTATTAGTCAGTAACCAAACGGATAATCAGCATTATGTAAGTATAAAAAAGTTTTCTCGTTTACTGAACAACCAAATAAGTTGACGTAATGGAGCAAAATACTTTTGTGATTCATGTATTCATTACTTTAGAACGCAGGAGCAATTAACTCGACACGTGTCTCATAACTGTAATTTGGTATACAATAAATTACCTGGCGTGATGCAAAGAAAAGACAGAACCGGCGAGTTCTATGCGGAAAATATACTTCCGTTTCGAAACTATCAAAAACGTGTTTCTACCGTTCGTAATATATGTAGATTTTGAAGAGTTATTAGTACCGCTAAATACAGTTGAATCCGATCCCGAACAATCGTTCACGATAAAAACGTGTAAACATGAACCACACTCATTCAGTTATTACATTAAGTGCGGTGTAAACGTTGCTTGGTCCAAATTAGAAATGTATATGGGGGTTAATTCCGCGGAGGTATTTATTACACGACTCGAGAGTGATGTGAAGCGGAGATATAATGAACATTTTAAAACTGTTACCACTAACTGATGAACAACTGGTAATACATGAGCAAAGTCGTAATTGTTATATATGCGAAAAGCTTTTTATGGATGATCTTACAAATTTCAAAGTACGAGATTACTGCCATGTCACTGGTAAATATCGTGGTGAGGTGCATTCAAATTGCAATTTAAACTATCAATTGCATACATTTAACCCAGTTTTTTGTCATAATCTCAGTGGCTATGATGTGCACCTGTTCATCAAACAGTTAGCGAGTGAAACTGAACAAATTACCGTACTCCCTGTTAATAGTGAGAAATATATAACGTTCGGTAACCATATTTATGCAGACGAATTAATTAATGGTCGCGTCTATAGGGAAAAGAAGTACATACATTTATGATTCGTCGATAGTTATAGGTTGATGGCGGCATCCTTAGATACTCTATCTCATAATTTATCAGATGATCAATTTAGAGTGGCAAGGAAATATTTTGTTGATGATAATGACTATAACTTAGTTAGAAAGAAAGGTAATTTTCCCTACGCGTACGTGGACAATTTTATTATATTATATACCCGATGAAGAATACTGTCGCGTTCTACTGGTGTGGGATCACTTTAAGTGTAATACACTCGGGATTACGATGACATACATTTAAACTCAGACATGTTGCTGTTGACTGACTTTGTTAGTACCATACATAGACCTTAATACAACTCCTCGAAATCAAGCCAAGAACAATTCGAAAATGATTTCTTTAAATGCATGAACAATGGTGTATTTGGTAAAACAATGGAGAATGTCGACAAAAGAAGAGTAATAAAGTTATTAACACATTGGAAAAATAACGGACGTCGCTTGGGTCTAGCAAGATACGTCGCAAAACCGCAATTTAAGAATTTTATTCAATTTACTAATAAATTATTTGCAATGGAATTGTCCAAACAGGTCGTAACTTATGACAAACCCGTATATGTTGGATTTAGTATTTTAGATTTTTCCAAAATTATAATGTATCGATTTTTTTACGATATCTTGCGCAGTCATTACGGTAATAATGTAACGTTGCTCTATACAGACACAAATTCTTTAATTGTCGAGATAACAACTGATGATGTGTATGCCCATATGCGGAATAATGTTGATAAATATGACACATCCAACTATCAAAACGGTCTGAATGGTATTATAACAAATACATCTGTCGTCGTAAAAATGAAAGATGAGCATGCAGGGAAAGCTATTAAATATTTTTATGGAGCAGGATCAAAATCTTATTGTCTAAAGCTTGCTGATGATCAAGTGGTTAAGAAAGCGAAAGGTGTTAAGAAAATCGTTATTCAAAAAGTGCTGACGGAGGCAGACTACGAATCTGTTGTGTAACCATCTGATAAAACAGCTATGTATCAAATATTCGTGTTTAGATCAACTTTGCATGATATATACACTGAGATGTTGAACAAAATCGCCTTTAGGTCCCAGGATGACAAACGGTACCGATTGCGTGGCACGTGTACAACATTGGCGTGGGGGCATTGGCGAATTCCGGAGTTGGAGAACGTCGATCCTTTGAGTGATCTACTAGAGGTTGCTAGACAAATGAATTTGTATAATCCAGTTGGTAGCTAATAGTTTGGGTATTGATGCTTGTTAGTTTTAGGAGTGTATATATTATCGCCATAATGAAGATATGAACATGTATAACCATACATGTTAATATATATGATATCGCGACACCATTCCAGGTCGGCTACTTAATCTAGTAATTTTTGTGGAATACATACTATTATTATGACATAATTCATTATCGAGGAATATATATATATATATATATATATATATATATATATATATATATATATATATATATATATATATATATATATATATATATATATACAGTTTTAATGCATTACATAAGTATCGTACAGATGGTATGCATTAGACAGAGCGCAGTGACAATGATTTACAATGATAATAACAAACTGGTTGCAAAGCAGGAAGAGTAGGGTGTTCCTCAAGTTCTATAACGGGTTGTGTAACAAGTTTTCTAATGTAATCCGCTTTCCCCCTACCCTTGACGTAGACAGTATCTGTTGGTTGAATCAAGCGACTAAGAATTCTGCAAAATTGGTGTGGTGGTGTATACCCCTCTTCCCATTTAATACAGTGTTGATTATGGATTAACCAAGTATCTTTACGGCGACTCTCCGCATCTAACGTACGACATGGATACGGTGATTCAAACATGTTGTGGGCCGCTTGTGTTCCATTAAAAATTGCGAGTTTTTGGGTATAAAACTTTTGAAAGTTTAAAGCCTTGTACGTCGACTATGACGGGCATCGTATTACAGCTGTGTTACTGCTTTGGTTACCGCGTTATAAACTAAGCGATCGTGGAGTATAACACAGTATGCTGTCGTATTCGCGGGTATGTTGACTGCTGTTTCGAATCCTACACGAAGTACTACTGCTTAGAGTGTAATGTCCCTTTTTGATTTTAACAGTCTACCACTATCAATGGTGCGAGCGTCGTAAATTGATTAGGTGTGAGTAATGGTTGGTCATCTCTTTGATAATGGGACATTTGGAATTTAGCAAACATTTCATACAATGCAGCAAAGCAATTATTATCGTAATTCACGTTTAAATTGTCATACGGATAACGATCCGTGTTGCGGAATGCCCCAATATTCTTTAGTGCACATTTATCGACTCTGCTCATATCTTGAGAAACATTATCTTTTCGCCCCGTTTGAAATCCGATAATAATGTATCTAGGTGTTTCCATACTAGTCGATGTTTTGATTGCCCATGAATGTTTATCTGTTGTGGAAACTTCTGGATACATATGTGTTTCCCAACTTCTAAATGCTACTGGAGTATTTACATTTTTATCAATGTACTTCGTTCACGCCAATTCCTCCGCTAATGCTGGAATGATGTGAGGAACTTTTAAATATAGTTTATCTATGTTAACTTTTAGTGCTTCATCTGCAACAGTTGAAATTACCGCATCGGTATCCATGTTACTGTGAATTAAAACCTATTAACACTTTGAAGTTCTGGCTCATATAAACGTCCCTGTATCTCTTCATCTCGACTATCACGTAATGTGTAGATAATTGGACTGGAACGTTTCACTGCGGATATTTGGAAGACTTCGTAACTCCAATTAGGTGTATAACCCTTAGAGAATGTGTTTTTGTATTTGCTAATACGTATATTATCCCCCTCTTTAAATTTAGGTCAAGAACCTTATGACATTTTTTCCGTATTTTCCGTTACTTCTATAGGTTTGTATCCGGTGGTTCTATGCTTTTCTGAATTATAATCCACAACAATTTGAGGTAATATTGATAACCATTTATAGGAACCTTGCATATTGAATGTTTTTCATGTCATTGCTTTAAGAGTGCGTTTTACACGTTCAATTTTCCAGAACAGCTGGAAGTATTTGACCACACTCTTCTCTTCTTTTCCTAAAGCGTGCAGAGTATCTTGCTAACTGTTCGCATTCTCCTTTTCGCTCTCATTCTACTGCATCGTCAACTACGTTTTGCTCATTAATGCACACCTTCACTTGTCGTGTTGTCATCTGTTGAAATATAATTCGGTAAATGACATTTTATTTCATGTACAAATTGTTCCAGAGATATTTCTCTAAGGTCTTCTGTTAACTGCTTACACACACGCGCGCGCACTCACGCACGCACGCACGCACGCACGCACGCGCGCTCGCGCACACACACACACACGCACACAAATTACTTTAAAATAAATAGGTGAACGACAATTAATTAAGAAGGTAATTAGACATAAATTAGACACATCAAGGCTATTATTCTTAATGCACGATGCGCGTGTTGGTTTTAGTATCTACTTAAAAAACAACAACAAAATAGGATTATCTTGATGAAGATAAGCACGATAAAACAGAGTAGAATATACTTGTGACTGCAAATTTTTTTTTCACCGAACATTTTTCTCCAATTGAAGTTGATCATGCACTGAACTTGTTACGGAACTCTTAATTATAACAACTAAACTATTAAAAATGCTTTTATTTATCAGAGCAGAATGACTAAAAAACAAGTATTATACAGTAAATTGATTATCTCATCATTTAGAGTTAAGCGTATAGTAAAAGCTTATTTACAGGGGATCGAGCATTGGTAAACTATTAATTAATCTAAATTATAGAAACATTAACCTATAAAGTTCACATATATCCGAACAGTAGCTCTACAGTATTAATTTACTGTACTGTACCGGAATCATTTAGAATTTTTCTCTAGGAAACGTGAATGATATCCTTGCGGTGCTCATCCAAAGGAATCAAAATATTCCCCATTACCATTCTAGTCAATATAGATAGTGGTCCATTGCTGATCTGGTTTGTTTGCAGGATCCGTTTTTACAACAATTGTACACGATCTAGGTGCGTGCCTACGCAGATGATTAGATGCACATACAAGCCGGATCACATTCTTGCGGATAGGGATCGATTTCAAATTTGGAATTAGTACGTGTCCAGTTTTGCAGTAGTACATCGTTTTCCAATGCAGACATAGGCTCAACGATGTTATGGTTTAATCAGCTATATGCTTTTACCCCCTTTTTCAATTCTTTAAGCGGCGGGCAGCAAGTCCCGTCCCGGTATACCATTGGTTTGTTGAGAAACCTTAAAAACTGCTGTTTATCATTGCCGTTAACGTGAATTTTGTTAAAGGGCTGCAGCACCCTTATCAGCTCCTCACGGAAATCGTCGATGTAAAAGCATCTGTAGCTGAGAGATTTAATAATAAAACATTGAAACAAGAATGTGACGCTACTTTGCGATGATAATGATAATGTAATTCCCCATGAACAGAATGCATTTTCTAGTCATTATTTTCAGGTTTATCAATTTCCAAAACAGTGACCTTTGCGCTAAAGACTAATTAATTAGCCGTAGACTAAGTTTGGAGGAATGGTACGCGGTTTCTATTATTTACAGATTGGAAAAATTACACAGGTGTATGTTTGCGCAACTTGCTCTCGGGGCTTTACCACTTGTCGAGACCCCATTGGCGGAAAATTTGTGTTACTGTTTAAGTCTCTACAGTTTATGGCTGAAAATATGAATTTGTATTGTAATAAGGGGTATAATGCTAACTTGTAATACAGATGTAGGGCTTACTCTAAGCCCCACGCCCCTCGACCAAAAGTTTAAATTTGTTTGCGGTGGCAACTATGAAGGGAAATGTGAAAGTGTTTACATTCTGATTACTTATTGCCAGAAATTTGAACTTGTTTTCGAGCGTTTACACACCTGCTTTGGCCCCATGCCTGGCTGGAAATAGTACCATAATAAGGGGCCCTAATGCTAACTTATAAGACAAATATAAGAACTTGTGTTTAAAAAAGAAGAAAGAAAAGAAAAAAAGAAGGAAAAAAAGAAAAAAAAAAAAAAGAAGAAGAGAAAAAAAAAAAAAAAGAAAAAAAAAAGAAGAAAAAAAAAAGAAAAAAAAAGAAAAAAAAAAAAAGAAAAAAAGAGGAGAAGAAGAAGAAAAAAAAAAAAGAAAGAAGAGGAAGAAGAAAAAAAAAAAAAAGAGAAAAAAGAAGAGAAAAAAGAAAAAAAAAAGAAGAAGGAAGAGGGAAAAGAAAGGAGAGGAGAGGGAGAGGAGAGGAGAAGAGAAAAGAAGAAGAAGAGGGAGAAGAAAAAAAAGAGAAGAAGAGGGAGAAGAGAAAAGAAAGAAGAGAGAAAAAGAGGAGAAGAAAAAAAAGAAAGAGAGGGAGAGGAGAGAAAAAGAGGGAGAGGAAGAAGAGAAAGAAAAGAAGAAAAAAAGAAGAGGGAGAAAAGAAAAAAAAAAAAAAGAGAGAAGAAGAGGGAGAAAAGAAGAAGAAGAGAGAAGAAGAAAAAAAGAAAAGAAGAAGAAAAGGAAGAGAAAAAAAAAGAAAAGAAAAGAGGGAGAAAAAAAAGAAAGGGAGAAGAAGAAGAAGGGAGAAGAAGAGAGAGGAGAGGGAGAAAGGGAAGGAGAAGAGGAGAGAGAAGAGGGAGAGGAGAGAAGAAGGAGAGGGAGAAGAGGAGAGGAGAGGGAAAAGAGGGAGAGGAGAGGAGAGGAGAGGAGAGGAAGAGGAGAGGAGAGGAGAAGAGAGAGGAGAGGGAGAGGAGAAGGGAGAGGAGAGGGAGAGGGAGAGAGAAGAGAGGAGAGGGAGAGGAGAGGAGAGGAGAGGAGAGGGAGAGGAAGGAGAGGGAGAAGAAGAGGAGAGGAGAGGGAGAGGAGAGGGAGAGGAGAGGGAGAGGAAGAGGAGAGGGAGAGGAGAAAGAGGAGAGGAAGAGAGGAGAAGAGGAGAAGAGGAGAGGGAGAGGGAGAGGGAGAGGAGAGGAGAGGGAGAGAGAGAGGGAGAGGGAGAGGAGAGGGAGAGGAGAGGGAGAGGGAGAGGGAGAAGAGGGAGAGGGAGAGGGAGAGGGAGAGGAGAGGAGAGGAGAGGAGAGGAGAGGGAGAGAGAAGAGGGAGAGGAGAGGGAGAGGGAGAGGGAGAAGGAGAGGGGAGAGGGAGAGGAAGAGAGGAGAGGAGAGGAGAGGGAGAGGAGAGGAGAAGGGAGAAAGAGAGGGAGAGGAGAGGGAGAGGGAGAAGAGGAGAGGGAGAGGGAAAGAGGGAGAGGAGAGGAGAGGGAGAGGGGAGAGAAGAAAGAGGGAGAGGGAGAGGGAGAGAAGAGGAGAGAGAGAGAGGGAGAGGGAGAGGGAGAGGGAGAGGAGAAGAGGAGAAAGAAAGAGGGAGAGGGAGAGGGAGAGGGAGAGGGAGAGGAGAGGGAGAAGGGAGAGGGAGAGAGAGAGGAGAAGAGGAGAAGAGGAGAAGAGGAGAGGAGAGGAGAGGAAGAGGGAAGGTTTTGCTCTAGGTGTAAGTAAAATAAGCAAATTAACATTTTTTAAAAACAACTCTTATTATCAACAAACAAAATTTTTATCATGAACAAGACTTTAATATTTATGAAGTTGTCTGAAACAACCAGTCAAACAAAGTCCGGGTTATCCCATATATCAAAGGTTTTCACGTTGTGTAGCATTATTTAAAATATTTATACACATAAAAACATTAAACGCAGATTATAGAAGGCATGATACGTCAAACTAAAAATGGAAGTTTAACCTTGTAAAAGGGTAAGCTAGTAAAACCTCAAGCGGGGTAAAGACTACTATTGTGACGTAGTACCGGTTTCATGATAATTGTACCAAGACCTCTGTCATAACGGTGGATGCAGTATTTTTCAATAAACAAGACAACATGTTTCCAACTTCAAGATAGAACAAGCCATCATGAAACCCAATTGAGTTCCATAATGAATATATTATAAACGAAAAATAGAAAACGTAATATTACAAGATTCCTTAACTTCCCATTTAAGTACAATTGGCTAGAAATATCTCCATAAAAACGATATTTTTTCATTATATTAAATAAAATGTCGCACCTTTGTTAAGGATTTACAATATTGAAAGAGCCGATAGTGAACGGTTGATGTTTTATAAAACAATATGCGAGTGCCAATATTCGCTTTTGTTTTTTCACGTTACTTAAATTTTATATTAATTTTTTTCTAAAATTTTATAATTTTGTGGTGGCATTGTTCATACATTAAACGCACACAAATCTATCATTTATTGTATATTGTTGCAGATTTGTTATATGCTGATGTGAAGATTAGTTTTTTTCTTCTTACGTCGCTAATAATAAATCGTAATTAAGTCCGTCAAACAATTAATTATGCACCGTTTCATATTGATAAGAGTAGAATTAAGTACTACAAATAATTATATTCTGACCCTTAATAGAGGTCAAATAAGTATGGTAGTAAAGCTTAGTTATTCAGGACGAAAATATTTATGATAAACAAAAATTAAAAAGATCTAAGAGATTGCCGTTAATTATAAATAGAAACGTTCTCTTTTATTTCGAAATTAAAATTTGATAAACAACTATATCGTTTGTAGTAAAACGCACATTTTCTGGGCAAAAATAGGGGTATTTGCAAGTTTTTCTGTTTCCTGGAAATTACGCACTTCTTTCTTTTTATCCTTTCGTTGTCACTAAAAGAACTCTTATTTTACTCGAAAGAGTCCTGCTTTATTGGCAAATGAACTTTTAACTGCAAAATTATTGGGTGAGGATCCTCTGGTTTAGGAAGCGAGTTTTTAATAACTGTCATGCGGAAAGTACGGAATGGCATTTTGGAGTTTCAACTATACCTATTATACACACGTCTAAACGTTCCCGTGCAATATATTTGTTCATTTAATAATTTCTCAACAAGAGTTTAGATTTATAAACATGCCCCTAGGGAGGATGTTAGAGTGTGGTTAGGTCAATACTTCAAACTTTCCCCGAAGATAACCGATTCTACCCGAACATTGACGAGCGCGCCAGCGCACAAGACCGAAGGCTAGCAGCATTCTCTTTTCTCGTGCGTTTCGCTCTTTAAAGTGCAACTGTTATCGAGTGAGCATTATTATAATGTATTCTCCTGTTTATGAGCCAACATCAGCGGACATTAGAGATTTTACTGATATGTTAGTAAACTATTACAACATAACCGTTCAAGATGATGATAGAAACGATGACGTGGATGGGCTGAATGTATCTCACATCCAAGGTGATGGTGATGATTCACAGAAGAGGAAGAAGAGTGATGAGGTAGAGGAGAAAGACGAATCTCAAAACCATGATGACGATAGACACGAATCACGGTTCAAGAAGAAGAAGACGATAAAGGATGTGATTAAATAGAAATGTATTGTTGTTTATAATAGTAATATATTTTTAAACGCTAAGCTTTCCTTCAATTTTGTTAATAAACTTGGTTTTCCTAACGGTGTTTGAACCTACACTAACAATGCTGCAGATAATGCGAAAGTACGGTTAGATGGGTAACTACAATAAATGTGAGATTGGCTTTCTTTTGCACTCTGTGCGTTCAATCATTCTGCTATTTTTTTAATTGTGAGCTGATTTTGTATGATTAAGTTAAATCAGTTTGGTATTTAATTTAATTGATTTGATTAGTTTGATTTGAGTAATTGACTTTTATGTTTGAGAAAGAGACGAGGGAGAGAAGAACACGATCAACCCCTAGTACAGAAAACATTCAATAACCTTTACACTACTATATTGCGCCACAAACAACGCTAATTAGTCTTAGAAATATACCGCTAGGTGGCACCGCCTCTATTACAGAAAACATTCGCTAGTTTAAAATATACCACTAGATGGTGCCACAAATAAAACCCTAATTAGTCCTAGAAATATAAGACTAGATGGTGCCACCTTTATTACAGAAAATATTCATTTGGCCATACACAACTAAATGACGGTACAAATTCAAATTTCATAGCAAGCGCCACGATAGGAGGGCGCAGGCCCTAACACAGGTTCCTATCTTTTGTCTTATAAGCTAGCAATAGGTCCCTTCAAATTTCTCGCAATGAGTAATCAGAATGTAAACACTTAAATACAAATCCAAATTCAAATATCCTAGCAAGGGGTCAGGTGCTAAGACCCGAAAGTAGGTAAGTTGCGAAGCCCTACGTCTGTCTTATAACTTAGCATTAGGCCTCCTTATTATTATAATACAAGTTCAGATTTCCCCTCATAGATGGCGTCACAAACAAATTCAAACCTTTGGTCAAGGGGCGAGGGCATGAAAGTAAGTTGCTAAGCCCTACATCTGTCTTACAAGTTAACATTATACCCCTTATTATAATACAGATTCATATTTCCAGCCATAAGCTGCAGAGCCTTGAATTCAAATTCAAAATTACCGCCATTGGGGCCACGGCAAGGGACAAAGCCCCGAGAGCAAGTTGCGCAGCCCTACACCTGTCTCACAAGTTAGCATTAGGCTCCTTGTTATTATAATAAAAATTAAAATTTTTCGGCAAGGGTACCACGACAATACACGAAGGCCTACGAACAAGTTGCGAACACGATAAGGGACAAAGACCCGAGAACAAGTTGCGACACACTACACCCGTCTTACAATCTTGATTATGCTCGGGGAGGGTTGGAGTTAGATCGCCGAAACAACCTTCGCCGAAATCCTTGCGTTGCAAAATTTTACGTATATGATACATGTTAACTTAAAAAAAAATCGAAGGCCGACCGCTTCTATAAAATGAAAATAATCTTGACACATGTTAACAGGTTAAATTAATTAAATAAAATTTTGTATTATAAAACACTTCTCATTATCTTTACATGTCTTTGTCTTTTAATAGAATACAATTTTTATGACAGAGAATAATTATGCAACCTGTTTATAATAAATCCTAGGTGCATACTAATTCCAAAGATGTATGTGGTATCAGTTTTGAGATGCTTGAAATCGATCCCCAGCCACAAGCAGAATGTGTTTCGTCTTGTATGTGCTTCTAATCAACTACCGAGACACGCACCTAGACCGTGTGCAATTATCGTAAACACGGATACTGCAAACAAACCAGGTCAGCATTGGACGGCTATCTACATTGACGAGAATGGTAATGGGGAATATTTTGATTCCTTTGAACGAGCACCGCAAGAATATCATTTACGTTTCCTATAGAAAAATTCCAGATGCTTCCTATACAATAAAATAATACTGCAAGATTACCATTCGAATGTGTGTGGACGTTATACGTTAATGTTTCTATATTTTAGATTACATAATTTACCTATGTTGGATTTTGTAAAAAACTTTGTGAGTACAAGTTTAATTGTAAATGACGAGATAATCAAAATATTGTTTAACACCTGTTACCCAACCATTCTATTCTGACAAATAAAGAGATTTTTTAGTACCTTACTTTTTTAATTAAGAGTTGCGTAATATCAGATGAGCGTATTGTTTTTCTTTTTTTTAATTCAGCATATGTGTTTTTAAAAATCGTGTTATAAAATTTATGACCTTAGCGTTTTAAGGAAAGTGCGTTACTCGGTTGGTAGATTATTAAAATTAACAGGTTTATATAATTACACAGTAATTAGCTAAAAGTAAACATGAACAGTGGTTTCTAACTACATATTGTTGTGGAATTTAAAACATGTAATTATTACATTCCAAACCTTTAATGCGGTTTTTATAAAAAACAATTTGCGTGTGTACGTATGTATGGACAACATATAATATTTTGTTCAAACCGCTTTGTTATTAATTACTTTAAGGGAAAGGTAAACACGAGTTGCAGTAAGTGTGATAAATATAATTAGGTTGTTTGTATATTTACACTCTAAAAATTAATTATGGGGAAATCAATAGCTAGTTATACATCAACTATTCATAAATGTAAACCATAGAAAGTGTTTTAGATTGATTAGACGAGTAACACAAAGCAGTGACTATCACTGGTGAATCAGTCCCTCAAAAATGTTCTTTCAATACAGAGCTGGTAAGTGTGCTGTTAACCTTTTATTTATTTTATTTACTTGCACAGATTTTTAATTACAATTATAAAACACATCTAAGTTATACGTAACAACAAGTTCGTTTAAAAATATTAAGGTGTACAATATACAACAATTTAACAAGCGGATGGATATTAAACATATTTTAAAGCAATCAATGCAGGTAAAACAATCAGTTTTAATATTCGTTTATAAAACAATATTGTAATAACTGTTATGTAATTAATTAACTTAATAAAAAAATTTTGTTTTATTAGAGAATAACCTGAATGTCAGTATTCGTTTTATAACTCACTGAGGCTTTTTAATTGTGATATTTACAATAAAAATAAGTGTTCTATAATTAAATTTTACTATCATTCAAATTCCCCACGCAAGATCAAACCCTAACACAAGTTCATACACCTGTCTTACAAGATAGCAACAGGGCCTCCTTATTAGAATACAAATTATAATTTTACTTAAAGGGCAGTAAGTTGCGAAGCCCTATGTCAGCCTTATTAGAATACAACCCCGATGTATAAATAAAATTTCGTAAGCTTACAATCTGTAGATAGGAATTAAAAGAATACGCACAATTTCCTAACCTCCAGGGGCTGAACAGCTCTTTTTACAAACAAAAAGGCCCTAATCAGGATTGAAAATTTATCAAGGGTTGAAAAAGATCCCCGAAAAGAAGCCAACATCCTGCCCCAGCCCCCCGAGCCCAAGCTCAAGACCTAAATACACCCCTCACGTCAGCACGTACAAAAAAAATGGTGTCAGAAAGGCTCTTAATACCAACAAAAAGGGTTGAAATTTCCATCAAGGGTTGAAAAAGGCCTCCGAAAAGAAACCATAAAGGTGGAAAATATGGGCTCCCACGTGGGTGAGTAAAAACAAATAGGCCGTAATTAGGGATGAAAATTCCATCAAGGGTTGAAAAAGGCCTCCGAAAAGGAACCATAAAAATAAGGGTGGAAAAACGCGTCCCACACGTGGGCATATACAAAATGGTGGGTTTTCCCCAAAAAATCCAAGATGGCGCATGGTGCCCCCGTACTACTCACACAAAAACAGGATGCTACGAGGTAAAATATCAAATTACATATACACACATATTACATATCTCCAAAATAAGTGAAATTTGATTTCAAAAGGTCAATCAATCAAAAAACGAAAGGTTACCTATTTTAGGATTATAAGGTTTAAGCTATGATTTTAAAAAAATTTTAGATCCGCGATAATTTACTCATTTTACATAAGTTATGTCTAAAGAAAAACATTTTATTTAAGATTGGAATTTTTAATTTTTTAGATTTTTAAATCTCTAGTTGTTTGTGTCATTTCCTAGTTCCCTTTTAACTTCGAAGATTATCTTCTGTTTAAATACATATAAATTGTGACGAGTATTATTTTTGCTAGATTTTTTGTGAGGTGATTTTGTCATTATTTAACTAATTTATTATTGTGAAATAGTATACTGAAAAGGAAGTTACATAAGATCAGCCTTGAAGCACGAATTCAAGTTTAAAAAACGAGTAGCCATGAGTTTTTTAAAGAACGAGTGCTACAAGGTCTTATGAAACACGTTTTCTGTAATTTGGCCTTTTTTTGGTCTGGTCGCCTTTAGTTTTATCCAAAGTCTGTCACAAAACACGAAAATGGAAGATAGTCAAGATAATCTTGCATGTACGCC